>OX579634.1:54336295-54705410 GCA_951230915.1 Antitrichia curtipendula | reverse complement strand
AAGAGATCAAAATGTTAGGTAGAAAACTAGTGATGATTTCATTAGGAAATTGATGGACCCTCTTAAAGCCCCTCATAAATTGACAAAGCTAACTTGGAAATTGGGGTACACAACCTACTCCAAGGACAAGCAAACTGAAAGATTAGAGTCTCCATCTTGTATAAAGTACAGGGCACTAGCTTGTGTACTTCTTCAAATTGCAGCAATATAATACGAATTTTACAAATCCATTGTCAAAGGCGTACCGGGGTCAATGTTAAAATATTACATTTTGAACCTAGAACTAATGATGATAGGTAGAGACAAAATTGTTCATAGCACAACCTTGGTGTATACTGTCAATATGAAGAATCTTGATGGCCTTAGTAATATCCCAAGGATAATTATATACAATATCTCCGATTTCCAAACTCCCATTCTCGATTTACAGAAAAAATATATATCACTAGATTTTCTTGAAGGACTTATTCCTTGAGTTCAATAGTTCATAGTACAAAAAAGTATCTGAAAATTTTGATTTGACAGAGATATTGATGAATTACTTGTATCAATAGGTGATTACAAAAATTCTTAGCTGTTTTTGTTGTGAGAAAATTTGAAAACATACAAGTATGGAGGGTATTGACAAAGGTGGTGATGAATTACATAGAATGCATAGCCTAGCAAAGGATGGTAGCTACTGGTTGTTGTTGTGTATATGCTCAAATATCAAGTGTTACAAGTGTGTTTAGTCTTCTAAAGAAATTTGAAATGCAACTAAAATCTCTCCAGAGATCTTCCTTTCTAGGGCAATATTTCGCACTTTCTAACGGGGGTTTAGCCTGTCAATCTCCATCATGCATGTTGTCATGTATTGGAATATTTTATGATTGAGATTCTCAAGGGAGTGTTTGGGTCGAATTGCACAATGCATTGGTCGTCTTTGTCATGGTCTAGGAACATGATGGAACAAAGTACTAGATAATTGCAATCTAAGTAGTCTATAGAATTCAAATTATTTTGTAAATCCATTAATTGTTGGAAATGAACAAATAGTCTATGTAATAAGCACAAAATTGTAAAATCTCCAAATTGATTCACAAATATCCAAAAACTTACAACTGATTCCAACAAACATGAGTTTTAAATGGTCTAAAAATATTTTCCATGTCACTATTCCTATCACTTATAAGATAGAAATTGACTACTTCATGAACCTTATGTTTATGATAGTGCATTCAACAGATCAACTGGCCCTGCCTAAGTCCCTCAATTACATCAAAACGAAAGTTGCAACTAACAATTTTTAAGTTTCAATATCTTTGGAGGCAATATATTCAAAACAGTGTAGACCTTCTTGCGGTGTCAATTAATCTTCATGTCTTCTTTTGCTGGTTCAGCCAAAGTCAGATGGCACATCTGGACCCGTAGCAATTTGAACCTCATGTCGTAGATGGGACACTAGCCAATTAGTTCCAGTGTTGAATTTAAAACGATTTGGGGGCTCCTTGTCCATGACATAATAATAAAGTGTCACAATTCGAATACCGTGCTCTTATTCCATTGGACCCACTCATTGGCAATCCATCTCTCCCTGCTAAACCAAAAATTCACATACAACGTCTGTCGTGCAATGTGAAAACAAAAAGTAACACTTGGTCGATTCACTGTGCAACAAATGATATCACCTGATTCGATTCACTGTGCAAAATGTACAGTACCTTTTCGGTACATTGTGTAACACAATGTGTTCAAATCCATTTCATTAAAAAATGAAATGGATTTGAGCACATTGTATTACAATGTACCAAAAAGGTTACTAATTAAATACCAACCCCACCCACCCATTCAAATATTTTAAATTAAAACTTTTTAAATTAAATTTTTTTCTGAACCTCCCCCACTCCCCTCCCCTTCTTTGTAATTTCCAGAGTTAGTAATCCTCACAAACAATATGGGATATCTGCTCCCAAATACGTATCTGTATCTGTATTTGAATCCGTATCCGTCCGTATCTGCTTTCGTATCCGTATCCGTCTCTGTGTCTGTATTTACCGTATCCGTATCCGTATCTGTGTATATCCGTATCCGAGTTTTTTTTTGGGATCAATGGTTGGGGGGGGGGGGTTGGGTTGTAATTTTTTTTTCAAAAAGATCAACGGCTCTCATTTTTTCAAACATTGATTGGCGGGGGGGGGGGGGGGGGGCAACTAATGGCGTGACAGTACATTTTTGGTACATTGTGCAACAAATGATATCACCTGATTCGGTAGTTTTTTTTATGCCACCTGTGATCCATTAAATTGTCAAATACATGATCATTGATGTCTTTGATCCTCGGGGAGATCACTTAGTGTATCTATAACTAACCACGTGTATTCAAGTGATTTTTTACCCCCCTATTTACTTTTTAATGAACTTTGATTTCGACCTATAATTTTGAGTATTGTTTAATAAAGGCTATAGGTGTCTATTGCCCAAAACTCCCAATTCAAATACCATATTAAATGATTTCTAGAGAACATTGAAAAATGAACTAAAATGGCATGTTTTCCAACTCAAATATTTATAGAGAATGCATTTAGATGACCACTGCATCAATATTCAAGGAATAGGAACTTTCAATAGAGATTTATTTTTGAGAATGTATTGTGTATTTTTTATACAATTTTTTCTTATATAAAATAGGGATGTGAAAGTTATTTTCAGCTTTGCAGTGTATTTTTTTATTTCAAAAATTAGTAATTAATTATAATTAACAAATAAAATTATCAATAATTCAAAATATAAACTTTAAAAATAGTAAAATCTACTCATATTTTTTTCTCTTCCTTTTATTTAAATTTTAGAACATAAGATAGGGGGGCTAAAATCTTAACGCACGTAGTTCCTAATGAACCCTTTAAGTGATCTCCCCGGGCTTTGATCGTAAACAAAGTAGGTGATCTGATCTGTGACACTGCCGACGCAAAAAAATCAACAAATATAGTGATGGGCATAAACCACTGTATGTGTGAGCGACGGAAACCAATATTGGGCTTCATAGTTGCTCGGAAGTCCTTTGTGCATTTTTGCCCGGAAGCTCTCTAATGTCATCATGTTGGGTAATGACCACGATGGTGAACTGAATCCTGGGAGTTTGATTTCCTCAAGCTCTCCAAAAAATTGCTCTCCAAATTGTGGTACGTAAACCCACTTAAAGAAGAAAATGCTTGCATCTCATAATTCTCGGGCGGACTAGTTGTGATGAATGAGCAGGCCTACATTAGCATGCAGTCCAACTACTAGTCCAATAATCGATGTTGGGTCGATCCAGTCATCAAAGTAACTTGGGAACAGATCTACACCTCTAGTCAAATTAAGTTAATTAGCATGCAAAAAAGCAGTTGTTTTGAACAGAGGAATCCAGACTTCACATACAAGCTATCATCCTAAAAAAAGCCCTCAAACATTCGTAGAGATTTAGGGAAGGCTTCACGGGAGATGTAAGCACGTTATGTCTTTTGATTCAATGATACAACAATAGATTCCGGGCTTTAGAATTAGGCGCTTGGGAGCTCTTGTTATATTTAGGTGTTTGTTGTTAGGTGTAGGAAATCAAGTAGCAGGACTACTGCAGAGATATATGACGATGTCAATACCATATGATATTAACGAGGTAAGGAGCATACCCAACTAACATTGGCAATTTAAGAAGTATGCAAATAGTAGAGGAAACTATAGAATCAAATTAATTAATTCATTACGTCTGTGCTTTCACAATTTTTTTATAATATAAGCTAATTGAAAACCAAAAATATACAGGAAACAAACAATGGCAACATTGACAATCAACAATGCAAGGAAGAATTCACGAAGCACTTAAAATTACATGGTATTCGTGGTTGCGGCAAGTTGGGATCCAATAAGAAAATAAATTGCAGTAGTGATTGAGCGACATTACACTAACTGCAAAATTACAATAACATTGAAGATGGTTACAAATTGCAGTAGTGGTTTACTTGTTATTTTGATGTTTATAGCAAGTTCTAAGAGGATTCACTAAAGCAACTATACATGCAATTTCCAATACAAAGGACAACCTGTTGGAGACACTGTGTGTACAAGCCAAGGTACTCATTGGACAATATAATAAGAAGCCAAGGTATTTATGGCACAATAAAATAAGAATCAAGGTACACAAAAAGTCACGTATTTGTATATTGCTAGCCAATGAAAACTACTTCTCTAAATCATTGTGTAAGGAGTGGGTTTGGGCGGAAATAGAGGATTTGTAAACTTGAATAAGCTTGAAAGTACATGTTTATGAACTAAGAGGGGTCTCAATGCATGAATTGTAGGGGGCTTCCATTGGGTTCATAATTCTCCTAATGTACGGCACATGTAAAGTAAACTTTTGAGTTATACTATGGAGATATTCTTCCAAAACTTTATGATAACTATGTTGATCAAGGCGACCTTCAATTTTGTGTATCAAGTTTATGTGTAAATATAGATCTACATACCATCACCAAATCACTATCATGATGTCTTGTGTATCATGAGACTAACACCAAGTGAATGTTTCCATCTAAGGAAAATCTATTAATTTTAGACTCATATAAGAATCCCATGTAATTCCAATCATGAATAGTCTAATATTGATACTTTCTTGAAAATTTTAAACAAGCCTTAACATTTTGCCTAAAAAGATGTCGTTTCTTCTCTTTTACACATGAGTGTAAACTTGTTCTATATGAAGTGCACCTGTGCACGGCATACATTAATGTCACTCACCTTTATTCTATAAACTTTTTGCACTTGTTTTGCAAGATCTCTTCCATTGTCTACCTAGGCAAATTGATTACTGTAGACGACTCCATTGACTATAAGAAACTAGTGTAAAAACGATGTCGAAAAAATGTGGCCTAGAGTTCATTTTGATGGGAAGGAAATCATTATAGATGTCATCTAAAATCCATCATACTGGCCGGGCACAAAACGTGCAATTTTTTTAGAAAACATGCTCTTTTTGACCTCATTTTTTAATGACATCCCAAAAAACATGGTCTTCCAAGGTTCCCATGATGTGCCATTTGGCGGACAGCTAAGCACCACGTAAGCTCCACGTGGGTGGACAGTGTCACATAAAATAAAATTCATCCAATTTATTGGTGACGTGGACACAAGAAAAAGTGATGTGGACCCACCAAAATGTGACGTGGCATGCCTTGTTACCACACTTTCATGTCATTTAAGAATTTTAATATTTCTTTTTGAAATGTCAATTTAGACGTTTAGATAGATGTTTTCGGAGACACTGATTGTTGTATACCATACCCATAAGTTAAGGTCAATGGAAAATATTGATTTAAAAATAAAATAAACAAGAACACTTGTTGAATTCAACATGAATTAAAAAAATCACTTACTATCTACCATCAAGAGAATTTTTGATGGCCAAATGAAGGAATTTCTTCATTAAAAGTTAGTGATAATTAAGGGTTGAGAGGTCCTATTTATATCCATTGTCCGTCCATAGTGAGACAAAAGATATGGAATAATTAGAATATGCAAACTTGACTATTGTAAGTTTCAACGTTGTTTTAAACATCTAAATGTTGTTTTAGACATCTAGACATTGTTTTAGACATCTTGATCATGTTGTTTTAGACATTTTATATTTAACACAATTCTTACTTTACATTTCCCATATGGATTGTCTCACTTCCTACCACCCTACTTGTATAAAGACCATCTCTTTTCATCCATGGTATACATCCATCCATTTTCTTTTTTTTGTAAAGCATGCCAAGTGGCTGCCCTTCCCCTAAATTTTTCACATATGGTCAACATTTTATCATAGACCATAGTAATTTTTACTAACTCATCCATAGTCAAAATTGGTCTTTTTGCTAACGTGGCAGTCTATGTTTTTTTGAACGTTCCAAAAAACACCTGTAAGTCTTTAGTCATGTAAAATAAAACATCAGCGTCAATGATAACATCAACTTGGAGTTATAGTAACGTGCTAATGGTTTTTGCAACATCCACAAAAATCTACCTTGTTGAGCCAAATGTCTTCCAATATCTTCATGTATTATTGGACATTGCACGTTAGTGGAAAAACATCACCAAAAATGTGGTTTTCTTATAGTGATTCTACTCATCATCTTGCATGGTCTACCTCCAATTAAAAGTTTTGCATCTAAAAATGCTTCTTGTAGAGCCTCTATTACAAAAAATAAATGGACTTTTACAGAACTGCCAAAACGAGCCTAAAGAAAACCATTCATCAATTTAAAATTTCTTATGTAATGTATTATTTTCTTATCTTTGCTCGGCATGCAAATAAAATCAGTGTGAGAACAAAGTTTAACTAGATACCTTGAGTCAATCATGGAAATTAGGTGATGTAGTTGTTAGAAAATGTCATTGATTTTGACAATAGTGACATGGAAATAGCCAAGTATATCATCATGAATTGGCCCTCCAAAGGCCCAATTTTTTTTGCATAGTGTACATTTGACTTACTAAAATTTAAACTCTTTGCTACATCTCTGACACTAAAACCTTTTTAAGACTTTCTCAAAATTTTATAATAGAAGTTTATCACTTGTGTAAATTTTAGGAACATTTTTTTACTTCCTATTTACAATCCTATAATATAAAGTTTGAGATGCACGTTCAATGACTTTTGTATAGTTGTTCCATATGACTACACAAGCGAAACTACTCTATAAAATATGAGAAGTTTGATATATTTTGGAGGCTTGTTTATTTAAAATATCTACAAGTAAACAATTTGCTCATAATCACCTCCTATAAGTCTTTGAATGTAAATAAGTTTTTAAAAACTTTTCATTTGCCCAAAAGTCATAGAATGATTTTGAATTTTGAAGAATTTTCATCTTCAAAATAATGTGGAATGGAAAAAATAAACAATTAATGATTTGTTTGTAACACTTTGACACTAAATAGGAGTCACTAAATAACACCAAAAAAATGGTGAGGTGCCATGACAATTAAATCATTCATCCAAACCTTCTTCATAACTTCAAATAATTTCTATGAAATTCCACTACTGTATTTAAGGTCATATTTGTTATATTGAGATTTTTCGCAGTCTCGATTTTATTCTTAACTTGAGTATAAACTACTTTATCTCTTTATTAGTATTTTTTTATAAATAGGTAACAAAACCAACTTTTAGAATTTTATTATAGAATCACTATTTTAGCATTGTTTATTTTTTATTTCAATTACTATTTTTTTTGAATGAATTTCTTATAACTAGCATTCTGTCTCAAAATCTACAAAAAAGTCTCAATATAATGAATATGGCTTTATTTGGAAAAAAACTAGGAATGATTCTCTTACTTTCATTTATTGTCATATGATTAGAACACATTTCAATGACTTTTGGCACGGATCAAACAATATATATATATATAATCTCTAAGCTATGCTGCACATATAAAGCAAGGTCCAATAAAGTATTTGCAATTGTTCATGAATAACTTATAGAAAGTATATGAACCAACATTAACCCCTAAATGTTTTTGACTATGTTTTCACCAAAAACACTCCAAAACTACAATTTCTAATACTAGTGTCAAATTTTAGGAAAAAAACATTTTTGGACACATGTAACCATAGGATCTTGTAGTAAACTTGTTTAAGAAGATGTGGAAAAAATTTCAGAATTTTCCACCATGTGGATTGCAAGATATAGCGTTTGAATTGACAAAAATCCTTTTTTTGTCCCTGCGAAAAAACGGGCAGCTGCCCTTCACAAGGTCACATTTGTATGAAAAATGTCCAAAATGGTGGTTGCTCTTTGGATTTATTCTTGAAGTCAAGTTAGCTACATGCTTGAAAATTTTCAGATCATTTGGAATTGTACAACATATAGGAAAAAAATAGTAAGTAGGAAGAGGTAAAGAATGATTCAAAACACTAAATTGTGAAGAATTTATTTATGGAATTGAAAAATGCCAATCCCAACGATTGTAATTTTGTAATAAACAATCTACACCCAATGTTTTTATTTTTTTTCAAAAATATTGAAAATTGAGTTAAAGAAAGGACTTCAAAGTTTATTTTAGAGTTGAGATTCCATAACTACCCTTAAACTAAGAATCCTCATAACTTTTGACTCATAGATCTAAATGGAATGATTCAAAGCTTCCTGTGTACATATAAATCTAAAGAACCAATTTCAAATTTTTATTTTCTTAAAAAGTGATTCTTAAAAGAAGTTTTTTTTGCTGCCCGTGCTGCCCGCCAAGGACTGAAAATGACATATCATGCAATAACTTTTCAAGCATGTAGTCAAAATTTATGAAAACTGTTGGGCCTTAAAGCTACTCCTTGGGCACGTGTTGTATGAAAATTTCAAAGAAAAAAAATATAAATTCCATTCGTAGTGAGCTGCCCAAAATCGCTATGCTGTCAAAAAAAAACACTTTGGTCCTTTAAGGCTTAAAGTTATTCCTATTTGTGGGGTTTGTAGCCCCTTTTCTATCCATGGTCACTCTCTTTTCACCAATTTTTTAAAACATTACATAGGTATGACTACCCATAATATTGTTTGAAAATCATTTGTTGACTTGTACAATAAATTTTATAGATTTTTGAACATTGATTGAATAGATTCCAATAATTAATCATATAGTAGGTGAATATAACCACAATTCTAGCATTAACGTTACAATAATCTTTTTTGACTTTGTGTTTTCAGTTCTATCTTTTAAAGTGTGTACTTGAAATTTTAATGAACATTTTCTATTCTCACAATAGTACTAATATCGTAGCTTTAGGGCAGCTTTGCCACTACCCAAGCAAATAATTAATTGATTTGAAAATTTCAGGTTCACCACCCCAAAAAGAAATTTTTGGATATTCAACTTTTTGAATAAATAAATAATCATAGTTTCATCTTTCATCCAACCTTTAACCTAAATCATCTACTCTAACTCAACTATTCACTTCAAGCAAAAGTCTCTTGTTTAGCTTCAAAAGCCACTTATTGGGTGCAAGGATTCAAGGAAGGCAAGCTATTTAAACAAATGAGATGGTAGGAGGTAAAACAAACCATGTGGGATTGGTATGTAAGTTAGGATTAGTAAGAGCTCAACCACTCATAGTCAGGTCAAAAATAAAAATTGTGTTTAAAGTAAAATTTCAAACTGCATTTGGCATAGTAGAATGTTTTTTTTTCAAAAAACTTTGAACTAAGTTAATGTGTAAATTAAGCTAGATTTCATCTTCAAAAATCCGTTTGAGATTTAGAACCTCTAATAAGAAGTTATGGACAAAGTTTTGACAATGAGTGGTTAAACTCTCACCTTCAAACTATCCCATATCCTTTGAGGATTCATGATGGACAATGGATTGAATTACAAAAAATGACCTCTCCACCCTCCATTTTTACACATTGGCAATGCAGTAGTTCCTTCACTTGGTCATCTTAAAATTTCTTGATGGCAAATGGTCAAATGATGGATTGGAACTTGTACAAGGACTTTTGTTCTCAGCTTGAAGCCTTCATGTATTTGTTTTTTTGCTCATATGCTATAATTTCTAAATATTTTTTCATTTTTTTCATTTCGTTTCTTTCTTTTTTGCCAAATGTTTGGCATAATTTCTAAAATAATTTGCCATCATTTTTTGAATTATTTCTTAGCAAAGCTGCCCTAAAGCTATGGTATGTGAGCATGAAAATGTGAGCATGTGAGCTTTGAGCATATATGTAAGTAGATACACTACAACCATTGAAGGTGCTTATAATATAAACACCTATTATATAGGTACCTATGTTATATTTACACTATAATCATGGAAGGTTTTTATAATATAGACACCTATAACATAGGTGTATAGTCTTTTAGACTCATGTGCTCATGCTCCTAGGCTCACATAGTAGCAACCTTTCTATTCTCATAAAATAATTGTACTTCTATGAGTTTAAACCTTCAACTGATTAGCGTATATAGTTATAAGAAAAAGATCATGCATTACAGAGATGAAATAAATTGATGCCTTTATTAGGTTAGGCTAAGACTACATTTTTTTTACACTGTGTGTAAATGATGATCACAAGTGAAATTTATAGGTTCTTCTATGGTAAGCTCAATAGTTGGTTTGTTTCACTCCCATAGTTAATCCTATGTTCAAAAGTCATTCTACATTATTTTTAGGATAAAATTTAGTTTAGTTTTAGATTGAAGGTTATATTTAGCAATTCTTTATACTACCTCTACAAATACATGAGATGAAAATGGTAAATTCCATCGATAAAAAATTCCCATATCTTTGAAGACATCCCCCGTATAGCATTTTTTAACAAGTTGTTTACTATAGAATTGATTTACCACTCTAAAATTTTTGTCTAAATTTTGTACTTCATATTCACAAAATTACTAACTACTAAATGCCAAAGGGATTCAAAATTGAACATGTGTAGATTTATCACATATGATGATTTTTATATTTTTCTTAAAGTTTTTCAAAAAGAACTAAAGATTTTAAAAATTATTATGAAAATGATTTATATGGTCAAATTTTGAAAAATATTTGTAAATCTTTTTAAATAATTTTTGAAGAATTTGACTTCAAAAATTTATCAAAGAGGCATTTTAATTGTCTTTTACATATATTTCAAACTAATATATATTTTAAAATATTTTAAAATTTGTCATTATATTTTTTAGTTCTAAAATATGATTGACAAATTTTCATGTTAAATAGAGATAAAGAAAAGGAAAAAAGCCAAAGAATAAAAGATGAATCATCATTATTTTCCTCCTGTATTAAAATTTAAACACAAAAGGAGCATATTTACTTTGTGTTTTTTTTCTCATAAAAAAATTTGGAAGTAGTGATCTTAAATTTGGATATTCTTATAACATAGGAAGTTTGTTTAAAAATGCACAATTAAATAAAATTACTTGAAAATTATTTTTATCACCCAAAGCAATATAAAATCTTGCAAATGGTTAGTTGACCTTTTAACCTTGTAAGGATGCTCAGGACTATTGAAAAGTGTCCAATGAATGATTTTTAAAGAAATTGTAATAACAAAGAATGCACCTATTTATTTAGGAATCTAATAAATTATTGGGCAACTATCTTGGTGCTAAGGGAAGGTTCTTCCAATGTTAACCACTAAAGGTTTTTAACTATGTTTTCAACAAAAACGCTTCAAAACTTCCATTTCAATTACAAGTACCAAATTTTAGAGAAAAAGTAAATTTGACACATGAAACCACAGGATCTTCTAGTACGCTGGTTTGAGAAGATGTGGAGAAGATTTCAGAAATTTCCACCGCTTAGATTGCAAGATATTAGCATTTGAAGTAACAAAAAAACCTTTTGGGAGCCATTAAAAAATCCAAGTAGTTGCACTTCACAAGGTCACATTTGTATGAAAAATGTGCAAAATAGTGGTGCTTCATTGGATTCATTCTTCAAGACAAGTTGGCTACATGCTTGAAAAAATTAAAATAATTTGGAATTGTACAACATATAAGAAAGATTTATTGTAATAAGTAGAAAGAAAGAAATAAAGATTCAAAATACTAAATTGTTGAGAATTTAATTATGTATTTGAAAAATGCCAATTCCAATGGTTGAAATGTTGTAATAAACAATCTACACCCAATGTTTTTATTTATTTTTCAAAAATATTTGAAAATTGAATTAAATAAAGGACTTCAAAGTTTATTTTAGAATAGAGAACTCATAGCTACTTGCAAACTAAAACTCTTCATAATTTTCATCTTGGAATTAATTGTTAATCAAAATGGAATTATTAAAAAAAAATTACACACATTTAAATCTATAAAAACAAGTTCAAATTTTTGTTTCTTAAAAAAGTGAGTTTTTTGAGATGTTCATTGAGCATTATAAATTATATAGCATGCAATAACTTTTTTACCATGTCAAAAGTTATGAAAATTGTTGCGCCTTAAAGCTACTCTTTGGACACATGTTGTGTGAAAATTTCAAAAAAAAAACACCTCCATTCGTAGTGAGCTACCTAAAACCACTATGTTGCCAAAAAGCACACTTTGGTGCTTTAGGGGTTATAGGTTAACAAATATTATTAGAACCCCTAACCTTTAATTGTCAAACTCTTGGATTTTTTAAAATTTGCACACTTATGCTTATACATTTGTACAATTGTGTTACCTTATTTATATCAATTGCAACAAATCAGTCATAAAGAAAGGTCATCTTTTAAAAACTCAAAAGTTGCTTGGAAATTGGGATGAGTAAAAAGGTATATTCAATAAACCATTAATTTAATACACTTTGTTCATCATCTAGATGATGGATGATGAAGTGCTTAGGGGTTATTGAATACTTAGTGTAGATGAACTAAGTCTAGCTTGATGGTCTTCTTTAATATGATTAAATAAGAGCTTGTGAAAGATAAGATTATTTGCTTCTAATTATTTACTATAGAGAATCTTTTGACTTTGTTAATAGTATTATGTTGGCAAACACTATATATAGTTCTTCAAATACATAAATAAATCCATAGACCCATACAATTTGCTATTAATGTTTAATTTCATTAATTGTGAAAGATTAAGACCTTTGACCAAGGTACTTTGCCAAAAGATTATCCAATTTGTAGATCAATAAGTGCATTCTTTATTTTTATAGGAATCTAGAAAGTCATCCATTGACTATTTTTTGGCCTCAACATCCTTCCAAAGTTAACCAAAATATTTGACAAGGTCACCATACAATCCTTAATAATAAAATGCATGCGTAGAAAAATA
Organism: Antitrichia curtipendula; assembly: GCA_951230915.1. NCBI lineage: Eukaryota > Viridiplantae > Streptophyta > Bryopsida > Hypnales > Leucodontaceae > Antitrichia > Antitrichia curtipendula. Next base: position 54,692,658 of record OX579634.1, on the reverse strand, counting down.
AACCAAAAACACTTTGCAGTGACCAAACTAGTGATATTCCATTTCCTTTGAAGAGTCTTAGGCCACATGGCTTAAAACTAAATCTATATTTGTCTTAGTTTGTGGTTTGAAATTAGACTTTTATGATTATTATATCAATAAAATTGACTTTGGGAACATTGTCAATTTAACAAAATTGACATTAATTGCAAACTCTCCATTAGTTTAGTTGGATTTGATTTTACTTTGTTCCATTCAAATGTAATAAAAAATGTACTTTGTTTGCATAAAGATAGACTAAGTATAGAATGGGGTTGAAAGATTTGGAATTGAGTAGCAAAATGGTGATTTATGAATTCTATGAGGGAGCCATGAGGTTAATGACTTAATACTTATGCTAGCAAATAATTCATTTATTATGTATCATGTCTTATGTATCATTCTTGAAGTTTCCTTTGGATTATCATTATAAGAAAGCTAGGAACTAATCCCAAAAGTTTATTGGGAAAAAAATTCAAAATTAATCCTTGACAAATTTCCAAAAATAAAACTTTCTAAAAACAGATATGATTCAAATTTGATCTATTTTCTTAATTAATAATTGTAAAATCTTAATATTGATTGGTATTAGAATCAAATGTATTGATGAGCATAATACAAATTGGATTATGATGGCAAAGTATGTGAGAGATTAGAGCATCCAAAGTGAAGTAAAAAGGTTTTTTTCAAGTGTGTATGAACTCTTAGTAATGTAGCCCCTTAACTAAAATTTTCCTTTGCAAAGAAGATTTAGGGGCTTTGAATTGGATTAGAATCTCAATTTAGAAAGAGATAAAGCTATTTTTTAATGAAAAATGCTCTGCTTCCTTTGAACTTTGAAGCCTTGCTTGAATTGGGTAAAAATAAAATAAAATTGCAACTGTTATTACCAACTACCAAATCTTCATAAGAATTAAATTTCTTAAAATTTTGTTAGATTTTCTAAATTTAAAAAAATGATGAAATTTTTTATAAAAACAACAAAAATCTAAAACACATAGTATCTATTTTTTCTTTAAAAGAGATTTAGAGGTTTAATACCATATATTTTTATCCCAAAAGATAAGAAGCTATATATGTCCCATACAACTCTACCTTCTAATGTTTTTTTTTCTAATATAGTTACAAATGAAAAACACAAACTTCACGCAAAATATCAAAAAAAATATTTGTGATGACCAAAGTCCTTTTCAACTTCAAATATTATATTTTTTTTATTTATTGGTCTATTCAAAATGTTTTTATCAAATCTGGTTTGCATAAGAGATCTCCATGATTTATCATTCTTAAGCACTTTTGATTTCTTTGCCGAGTATCATTATAATTTTTGTATTTTGCAAAGGTATCTTATATTGAATTTCAAATGTGCAAAATGTTCACAAATGTTGTAGGACCATCTATGCCATGTGATCATTTTGTACAATAGGGATTCAATATAAGGTATGTCTGATATCTTGTATCAATTGCATCTACTATATTTTATTTTGATCATCTAAAATCTAAATTCAAATTTTTTCCATCTTTATTACATGTGATTTTTAATGCTCTTCCAATAATAATAATTTGAAGTTCTAATTTCAATCTAATTTGAAGATAGTAATATAATTGTTGAGTTACTTTTGGGTTTAAATTGATAATGTTGTAAGGGCAATCCCAATCTATGACTAGCAACATCGATTGTATTGGGATTTTTAAGTGGAATTTTTAAGTAGTTGTTCACAGACCTCATTCCATCTTAGTGACTTTTAAAAAAAATTGACCAAATGCAAAGTTGGCAATCTAAACCTCAAATGAATACTTTAGCAATATAAAAAGAAAGGGAGGAAAAGATTTTGCTTTAATAAAAGACCTTTCATGCAAAAAAAAAGAAATTTCAATTTATTGTCATACATAATAAAACTTAAAAATGTATGACGATTATGACTATTCTAATCTTCCTATTGTGAGCCAAATTGTGGCTTCTCTATATCTAGCTAATTTGTCAGGCTTGGGAAGAAAAATGGTAAGCTTGAGAATAAAAAAAGACCAATTCTTATTGCATTAAGGTAACTACACCTAAAATTGCATAAACAAGCAATTCAACATGGGTTCCATTTTTATATTTGAAAAGCTTTTCATAGGGGCTTCTTGGTGGTCAATAGGGGATTTTAGATTCTCTTAGGATGCATTTTTTCTAGGCACCGTATGACTAAACTACAAATTTTCAAAGCGCTGGAAATAGATGTTTTTCAAACTGAACATAAACTCTCATGGAGAGTGGGAGTACACTTATAGAAGAATTTATGTTGATCAATTTTTAAAAGTGGTTGGAATTAGGTATAGTTACCTTAGAGAGTGCTTTTTGAAGTTGCCACTTCATTTCATTTTGGTATTGGTGTAGAGGTTTCCTATTATACTCAAGATGGCCTAAGTTGATGCACCTCATACTGATGGGGAATTTTATTAAAATGGTGGTATTTCGTGTGCCATTTTTAGACCACCCGGTTTGAACCATAAAATTGCCATCTACAACAAATATAGATTTCAGAAATATTGGACTTCTATAGATTTCAAACATCTAGGATTGATGAAGATTTTAAACCGGACACAGTCTGAACCGTGATAGTACCATCTACGACAGATGTAGATTACAGACATCTAAGACTGTTGTACATTTTGGACTGCCCGGTTTGAACTATAAAAATTGCCAAACTTGCAAAATTTTGCTAGTTTAACAAAATTGCCCATATTGACAAAACTTACCTCCACAACCAACAAGAAGACGGCTAAAAATCACAACAAGAACGTCACCTAAGCAAAGCTAAAGATCAATGAATCTTCCAACATGGCTCTAATAATGATTGAATCTTCGGTGCTATGCAAGGTGATCGATGTATTTTTGAATCTTCGGTGCTATGCAAGGTGATCGATGTATTTAATATGTGCTCAACGATTGATTAAATGTAGCTTGTCTACAAGAAGGCTTCTTCAGCCATTTCCTTCTGAGTTTCCTTTCATGCAAATGGAATGAACTGTTCAAACGATTCCAAATAAACCTAGTTATCTCTTTACCTCAAAATTTTAATTTCATGAAATAGTACCTCGAGAATCATCTCATTCCGATTTCACTGTTCAATTCAAGTCAACATTCATCAGGTCATCGATTTCTAATCTTTCTGTCCGTTCAAGCTTCATTCCAAGGTCCTCAATGGCACAAAACATGGGTGTTTTTTTTTGTATTGTAACAGTACACCAAGCAGAAAATGGAGGATGGTCCTTCCAAATTTAACCCTACACCGCCCACGGCCTAACCATGTCAAAACACAACCTTGCTTTTCAAGTGTTACAAGTCTAAATGTGAGAGAGTTATGAAAATCTCAATCGTAAAATCTTGTAGTGTGCATGTTGTAGATGGTGTAAATCAAATTTGGGGTCATTTGACCGTATAGATTGAAAGATTATAATGTTCTAGTGTTGAAAAAAGATGCTGTAATTTTTCCTAAAAACACATTTGGAGGTGAAATTTGATTTCTAAACCTACTCAAATAAAAAACACTTTAAACTACAAAGTGATTCAAAACAAAATGACAAAAAACTTTGGTGAAAAAGAAAATTATTCAATTGACTCATTGCGTTTGGCAAAGTTGTTTTGAAATGTCAAAAAACAGTGAAAAAAGTAGCAAAAAAACACATCTATAGCTGAACCTACCTCTACTAAAATGATTCTCAGTCAATCATAACTTCTCGGATTGATATGAAATTTTTACCACAAGAACCAGACTAGTATGCACAACTTTTACAACAAAAATTATTGAAAACAAACCCTGTATGAAGAAGTTATAAGCCGCCGAAGTTCACTGTAATGCAAAGATGTTTGGATTTTGAACTTCGAATTGCTCCCAAGCATTCAAAACAACTTGGATTGGCTTGAAATTTTACCACAATAAGTAAAATTTATGGGGAACAAAACACAATAAATTTTTATTGAAAACTAACATTTGATGAAAAAGATACAAGCCCCCAAAGTTGCAGCCATCTCAATGCAGTGTGGTGAACTCAAATTGAACCTGCGAACTTTGAATGGATTTTCAAAAACTCAGTACATCTTGGATAGATCTGAAAATTTTAACACAAAAAATAGACTAGTATTCTCAACTTCCCCAACAAGTTTTATTGAATTTGAACATTGGATGCAAAAGTTACAGCACTTTGAAGTTGACTGCTGGATTGTGTGAGGACACTTTTGGTCCCCTTGGGCGGTGAGAGGTTAAACCATTGTCACTGTGCCACAACAGTGGAGTCTGGCTCTAAGGTGCCAGAAAAAACAAAACCCTGGTACAAACCAATCCAAACAAAGTTCAAATTGACGAAGTCTTGGCAACTTGATAAAAGACCTATCTAGCTAGCTACGTGTGGCAGTGACAGCGCTGGACCCAAAGTGCGAGAGCTGGACATGGGCTAGTTCGATTTCTACACACTGCTTGTAGAACCACCCATTGTCGATCACTGAAGCGATTTGTGCATGTTTTGGAGCAGTATAAAGTATGTAAATTTTCTGCCATGTAGGAAGATAGGGGATTGCGATTTTTTCTGTAATTTTATGCCTTGAAGAAATTACTATGAATTTCAGAAGCCGGCAACTGGTCCAAACCTATAGCTGACATGTAAAGTCTTCCAATGCCGATCATTCAAGAACTATTTTCTGCTCACTGCTTTGGGACATGTTTCATGACTTGATTAGTCTTAACTTTGAAAAGGAGAAAACACGCATTGAAAGCTTTGGTTGAAAATTTATTGCAGCCTTGGCTAAAAATAGTACACCCTACAGGTTGGGGATAGGTCCCTGGTCGACAATGGGTGGTTCTACCATATTTACAGGTATGAATACAATCGAGAGTTGGCCTGTAACAAGGCCTGCAAGTCATTTCAGCTACACTAGGTGGCCGTATTACACAGCTCTGTATCTCCGAATTTTGCATTCGCAAAGGCAGGGATCAGATTCAACTAGCGGCATAGATCATAGACGGGATCTAGAATAACAGCGAGTAGTCCACCAATTGCACCCTTCCCATTCCCATTGACCAACAATGGAAAACGTCCCAGTAGACTCGCACATGTCCGTAATTCAGAAGCGAACACCACCATTTGACGCCGAAATTCAACATAGGGTGTAACACGATTGAAGAAACTCCACGTGAGTCCCTCGTACTTACTGTAATCCGCTGGCGCCATCGTGAACATGACTACCTGCTGTTGACACCAATCGCGGAAGCAAATGAGCCTCAACGCTCTGCCCACGTACGCATCCGGATTTCTGGCAGGGTTGATTTCTGAGCAAGATAGGTACTACCAGAAATAATGTACAACCCAATGGAAATCCATTCCATCTGTTCTCCAGGTTTCTTACTGCAAACCTCTATCACTTGCTCCAGCAATTGCTCTGCTTTGCAACCCAAAACCAAGTACTCTTTCAGATAGGACAGTTCACGTTTAATTACTTTGGTTCATTTGGGTGAGATAGTGCCCAGACGACGATCAAGTATTTTATTGAAGCAAAATGTTTCTACGAACTTTCATCCATCTTCAGAAACAAGAAATCACTCTTCAGTATATTGGCATGAATGTTTTCAACCAATTTGGCATTTCCATCCATAATTCTCAGAGAAATGATAAAAACTTACGAAAAAGTACTACTTTGTAGTACAAAAAAAGGAGAATTATTTAGAAAACGGCACAATTAGGCCTCATAATGTCAAAACGAAAAGGCTGGGACACACGCAACAGAAAACTCGATGAACGTGATTTTCGCACATGTATATCAAAGCCCTTTCACGACAGCCTGGGTCGCTGGAATCCGATGAAAGCAGAAAAGCGATCCGATTAGGATCGTATTATACAATTTCACTCCTATAGGATCTCATGGGTTTTTAGCACTTTGGAGCAGGTCACATGGGGACTTTCTTCTGTTCAATTTTTTTTTCTTGACCTGTGTATGGGTGTATTTCTTCACTGATCCTGGTGACATATAATTATATTTTGCACAATTGGTCGTTTTGCACCATGAAATCTCAGGCCTAAAGCGATTTAAACATATCAACAAACCGTAAGCATGAAACACAGAATGTTTAAGGTCAGAAAATTACCAAATGTTGTAAACGCAGATTTTCTTCACACGGCGATCTTCACCCATCGACATCAGCGAAGTATACCTCCAACGTCTGTCTCTTCTCATTGTCTACTCCCACTGACGAAATTTTGAGCCAAACTATGGATATAAGGTCAATTGATTTCACGAAACATGAACCAAAGCATTTCTGGGTCAGGACACAGTAGGGAGTGTAAGAGTGTAAGATTCTACAGCCTCCAATGAAGCTAGTGTAGGTGCCAAAATATCTAAGGTTTGAGGTGAGAGAGTGGCGCAACTTCCACTATTTGAAGGAAGAAAATATATAAAAGAGTGGCGCAACTGCAAAGACTAGGCAAAGTCGCATTACGAAGAGCGTCTGTTACTACTTTTGGTACTGTAAAAGCTAAAGGGTTGTGGATGGTACGGGTTAATTTTGATGCATACCAAATTACCAATACATTACGTAGGGAAGGGTATCTCCCAGTGACTCACCAACTTACGCATGGTCTGCGAGACATTGTCTCACCTCAGAATCTCCGAACAAAAATTGAAGTAAAAGCAAGGATTGGATCAAAATGGAACCGCTGTTTTCAAATTACAACCAGCGTTTTTCCCAATTCCACTGTCCATCTTTTAACTGTCTGCCATTTTTCCCTGAACACACAAAACAATGTATAACCGGGCAATGGTCTCCCCCATTCTGCGAAGGTATTATTAGACTTTGCTCGATGGCTGGGAGGGACTTATCGATTGATTTAAGGATTGGAGTTGAATGAGGAGTCATATAACACAATTTTGTTCAACGTTGTTCTTCAGCTTCAATCCAGCTTGCCTCACTGGATTCAAACTGGATTCAAGCTGAAGAACAACGTTATGCTGGTTGAATTTTCCAGCAGTGTGAAAGGAAAGATTTTCTGACAGCGAGTTTGACTAAGCATCCCTCCTTTTATTAATTTATTTGAAACAAAAAGGAGAAGTCATTCCTCAACAAGGAAACAATCTAAAACAAGTGCATCCACTTATGGATGCAGAGAATTGCAGGGTTTTAGGGGTTAGTCTTGCATTTTGCTAGGGCTAAAATGTGACCCTGCACAAAAGCTCACACGTCTTCTGGTCTATGGATCTACTCTGTTGCCAGAGAACCATTGCTCCCTCCTCAGATTTTCAGCCAGAAACGTACTGTTGCGCAAGTTAGTGAATTCTCAGCACAGCCTGAATACAAGCGAGTGCCAGTGGACACACCTCGGGACACACGGTCTGCGGAAGATCAAACGATGAACAAATCAAAGGCAAACCTGACAGCTCGTACGCCGTAACTTACAATAAGCTGGAGACCGGAAGGACCAAACCTGAGTTCAAAAACAAAACACTCGAAAAAAAGAGTGCTCAAATTAACTTCGCGCAACTTTGCGGTGCCAAAACTGAGATGCACAAGAGGTTTCCCTCTACGTTAGTCTCTAAGACTGGTGCGGATTAAATTGGAGTATAATAACTGTCTGCCAGTTCAAGGGAAATCCCTTGATACCCCGAAAACTCTCCTACTGGTCCGTCTCTCGTACTCTCCTACATTCGAGACTCTCCTACTGATCCATCCTGCTCAGCCAACTACTTTATCATAATTCACGAATAAAGGCTTCATGGTGAGCACGACGACAGGCAAAGCATCATTCACTTCCTATCAACGAGGTTTTGCATTCCTGAAAGACAGAGAGGAGTTTGTTAGGCCGGGTAAATTGTAAATACTTTTTACTCTGGAACACACTTCTTTACTGAACCCTTACTCCAAACAAGTCATTTTCTAGGAAACATCATAAACGCTGAAATGGAAATCAGGTCACATAACACACCACCGAAAAACTAAGGTCTTCCGAGTTCGTGAACTCACCAATGACCCACCAATTACAGCTTCGGCATTGACAGAATTTCGGTGAAGTCGTCGCCAGTCAGTTCACCCACAACGGTACCCCACCCGAAATCCAGCGCCGGAGGCTCAACCTCGTGAGCAAGAGGATCGGCATCCTCGGCCAATTCAGGTGTCTGATCACCAGCATCAGAGTCCTCCAAATTCATGTCCTCTGTGGTGTCCCCAAATGTTGGTTCCAAAACCCCTGCATCCATCGCCGCACGCGGGCCTCTGTCAACGGCCACGGCTGATCGCGGATCAGCTGTAGCTCCATCAACGATGCCGAGCGGGTGGTCGACATCGCGTGCCGGGGTATCCACAGGCCTTAGTATTGTCACATGTTGCGCTTGTTGCCGACTCGGCCCCATTTCAAGTTGCTGGTTTTCTTCGAACTCCTCGACGACGACCGTGGGGGTAGCCATGGAACGGACAACGGACGATATGGTTTCTATGAAAGAGTTATCGCAGGAGACGTCTACAAGGATGCAGAAGACTCTAGGAATACTTGATAATGTAGAGAAAAAAGAAAACAAAGAACTTCCTTTCACGGAGGATGGAACAGCCGATATAGGTAGATGCTCAAGATTCTAAAGTGGTAAGTGATCATCAGCGATGCCGCTCAGAACCAGTTGGGCTAAACACATTGAGAGCCATGTCAGAGAATTTAATTGGCTGGAGCGAATCAATCTAAGTACAGTCTTGTTTCAAATCAACTGAGCTTCTCTTCTCTCACCGAATACAAACTCCCAACAGTAGAATCGAAGACCACAGAACAGTGTCTTCGGCTCTGTTGATAGAGTGTGATACCGTGTCCGACTACTGGGCAGAGAGCAGAGGCAAAGGAGAAACTGAGGGAATAGCATATGCCCAGTTCTAACCAGCAAAGTCCATAACTCTGCTAGCGTGTGAACTGAGACAAAATGCACACAAGCCCGTTAAAATCGATCACTGCATAGCTCAAGCGCTCCCAACACTCCCAAGTTAAACCTCAGTCCTGCGAGTTACCTGCTCGGTTGGGGGGTGCAAATTTATTTATGCCTTACTAGTACGCCTCGTTGGAAACACCTTCAGGATGAATAACTTACCAATACCTGGCGATCAAAGTTGGGGATGCGGGAATGAATACACATGAACTAGAAAGGGTCCACCAAATGAAAAATCCTAATAATCTGACGCACAGACTTAAATCGACCTTAGTCGACCTCTAACTTCGCACTTCTCGACCGGTACAAGTCGAATTTCAACATTCTCTTCGATGAATCTAGCACCTGGGAGAAACTGAAATTCTATTTGCTGACAATAGCAACAGGGTAATTGTAAGAACCTTGAAGTGATAGTCACGTCCGTAGCTTGAGTTATCAGCAAATCTACTAAAATCTAGGTGTCGATAGTACTGCAAAAGTATATCTTCGTTCGAGATCTTAAAACACAACCGTTGCTAGTTCCTACCGACTGTCTCTGCATTTAGAGTGCGCACGAGAATCGCGGCTATCAATCATAAGCGAGTGTGAAACCGGATTCAAATATGAAGTCGAAGACAATGGGCCAGGTTGGAAGGACCCAATGCTGCTTCCGAAGGGGACGCAGGGAAACAACTCCTTCGAAGTTCGAACAAACAGACTCCACAAGCTCAGTCTAATTGCAAATGCAAAATACAGACAGAAGCAAGTGTGCAAATTGCAGATAGATACCAAAAGAGAGGAAGCTTATTTATCCCCTGGAACAACAGGCGCCTATGGCCGTCCCTGTGAACTCGCTGACGGATTCATGAGGTGTACACCTATAAAGTGGGACCCCAAAATGCGCCAGTGACCCAAAACCGCCATCATCACTCTGTGTACATTTCAAAAATCAACCTCAAAATCAATAAACGATCCCAGAACCTCTACCAAAAAAAACTTTGACCCTACAGAACTTTGTATCCAATTACAGTATCGCGCTCTGTGGTGCTTCGGAACCTCGCAGGCAAAAATGGCGGTTTGCGGGTGCCCACCTTCACTGCTCAATCTCTAGTTTTGGTATGACTGCAAGCAAAGTTCTCAAGTTGAGCAGTACAGGCGACTGCCACATGTGTCTACGTCAATTTCTGTGATGCTTTGGTAACTTACTTTCCCTGGCCGTGGTGCCCGGCGTGTTCTGCCGTGTTCTGCCGTGTTCTGAAGTGTTCTGCAGTGCCTGTTGCCTATGGCCGTCCCTGTGAACTCGCTGAGGGATTCATGAGGTGTACTCCTGTAAGATGGGCACCCCAAAATGCGCCACTGACCCCAAACCGCCATCGTCACTCGGTGTACATCTCAAGAATCAACCTCAAAAATTAGTATGTACCTATTTGGAAGAAATGATCCCAGAACCTCTACCAAAAAAAACTTTGACCGTACAAAACTTTTGCATATTGTATCCAAGTACAGTATTGCATTTTGTGGTGCTTTGGAACCTAGCAACACGAAAATTTGGAAATTTGACCAGACTAATAATAGTAACTAAGCACAATAGGCAAAAAATGGCGGTTTGGGGTCCACCTTCACTTCTCATGCAAGCAAAGTTCTCAAGTTGAGCAGTTTACGAGTCAAACGCAACCTCCTATCGGCACCAAATGGCACTAATAAGTACCTGTTGCCTATTTCAACTTAGCATATCGTCTGTCATGTGTCTACGTCAGCAGTCCACAGGGTTGGCCTTGACTCCCTGTGAACTGGGTGATCATGACGGATTCATTAGTATACTCCTGTTGTTAGGTATGGTACGTATCAAGATTTCTGCAAGCAATGTTCTGAACTTGGGCAGTACAGACGTCTGCCCAGTGTCTAGCCCATTTCAAATTTACGAGTTGAACGTAACCGATCTGCATCAACTTGCACCAGGAGAGAGCACCAGGAGAGAGGAAGGTTATCAATATAACCTTGGAACGACGGGCGGGTCATCTTGCTGTTCTGAAGTGCCTGTTGCAAGTAGCTTAGCTATTTGCAAATACCCTCGGCAAATAGGCTTAGCTTCCAGGGAATTGAGCTCTACAGCCTCTACTAGCTCGTGTTTCCTGTAGAACTCAATTCTTAAGTTTGTCATCACTACTGCAAGCAAAGTTCTGAAATTGGGCAGCACAGACGACTGCGGTGTGTCTACGCCAGCAAAGCCCACACGCGTCAAATTTTCCTAGTTGAACGCAACCAATACGTGTCAATTAACTTGCACCAAGCAGAGAGTGTATTGAGCCCTGGAACGACGGGATGTTCAGTTTGCTTTCAATGCGGCGGGACAAGTCAGCGGGATCCGAAAATCCCGTCGGGGACGCCGTGGGAACACGCTTACAGAAGTATCTTATTTTAACCATGAATGCCTGTCTGTACAAGCTGATCGGACGATCCCGAGCTTGGATTCCTCGATTCCTCGGGGATGATCTGGAGTTCTGGACGGACCAGCCGGCAAAGTTTTTCTGGCGAGTTTTGGCCAGAATCGTACCTGATTATGGCCGTGGTTGATTTTTTATTTTTTTTGGGGGGGGGGGCGGCGGCGGCGGGCAAGACATTTTTTGGTTTCAAGTTAAACATAAAAAAATAACAAATCACTTGTGGAGGTTTGACCTAGCCGATGGTTTTTGCATTAATGCTAGGGGTTTTGCAGTAAAAGAATGACAAATTTTGTATTGATTTTTGTATTTTCAGTCAATATTTTGTTTGATTTTTAACCCCAAAATCACATACTATTACAGATTGTGATTATTCTTGTCCCATTGCATTTGGTTTGCAATTCCCCACACCCGTCCTCTTTTGTCCGTATCCAAATTCATTGTAAAACTCTAGCTACCAATGAAAAAGTGTCAATTTCGACCCAAAAGTGGTCAACCAGTCCGTAATGGGTTAACTATAAGAAAAATGTTTGAAGAAATGGATGAAATTGTAAAATTCCTTTCAAAAAGATACTAGATTCTCCAATATTTGGATAAAAACTTGTAATAATAAGAATGGTGTAACCATGAGACTCTACCCTAGGTTTACTACCCTTTTGAAAAGTGATTGCATTTGTAGGTAAGCTAAATTCCTTGAAACAATTGTCAGTCAATTTTGGTAGGAAGAAAAATAGAATTGATATCTATCCCAAATTTGTTTCGTATTTTTTGGACCTTAGTGGATTTAGTTACAAATTTTTGAAGTTGAAATGCAGTGACCACTAAAAGCAAACACCTCCTAAAATGTACATTGTTAGTATATGGAAGAAAGAAAAATGTGCCTCTATATTAGAGATCACTTTTAGATCACCCTACCTCGTTCTATCGGTGTCCAAAAGGACACATCCAATAAATAAGTTTGTGACTGACCCTACATATTTGGATAATTCTATTCATTTTTCCTTACTTGCATTGATACATTTGAGAGTGCGAGTCTCTCTACCACTGAGTTACCTCCCCCTAAAAAAAATTGGCTGGTCTGGACAAATTCCACGACCTTGCAATAAGTTTCTTGGGTACTGCCATCCTGAATTTAATATGGACGGGGTGAACTGACCCCCTTGCTTGTCACCCCCTGGAAAAACCCTGAAATTTTTATCTTCCATGCATGAATATTTTTGCAAATTCCGAATTCATATTTGCAATCAGAGGCCCCAAATTATCAAGGAGGCTGTAGAAAATAGATTTTATACGGCACAAAACAGTTTTTTTTGTTTTTTATATGCACCTCTTGATGGACTTTGGCAGGACGAGCAAGGGGGCCAGTTCACCCAGGCCGTGTCAGACTGGTAGCTGGTGTTAGAGCATGCCCACCCGTCTTGTAAAACGGATGACTTGTTGCCACCAGCTTGCAAAATTGCCCCACCCGTCTGGCATAATGGATGAACTTGTTAAGAGGCCAAGCCAAAAGTCGCGGGTGGCTTGCAAAATCGGGCTCTTTTGCAAGCCAAGGGGCGGCTTGCAAACCGCATGGGACAAGCACCTTTTGCACTTTTCCACCAAACAAGGACTTGATCCATGAATGTGGACATAGCCGATTGGGTGGCGATGGCCTCTTAAGAGGCTATGGATGGGGCGACCCATCATCCCTGGCTTGCAAATTGGCTGGCATTTTACAAGACGCGTGGGGATGCTCTTACAAGCTGTGTGACTACTCTGCACCAGCCCTTTATTATTACTTTTTGCTTTCAATTGGCGGAATTCCACAACTGACGTGGCATTCAATCCAACGTCCACCTGGATCAGTTCTTCCGTCCCTTCCCTGCTCAGGGCGTTCGTCTCTTGCATCCTCGTGGTGGGGGGGCGGGTTCTGTTGGTTTCTGGTGCTCCCCACCAGGCCACCTGTCCCTAGTTGGCAGCCGTTTGCTCTGTTCCCTGCCTATACAATTTCGTTTCTCTTGTCTCCAAAAAACTAAAAGAACGCCATCATCACTCTGTACATCTCCAAAATCAATACATGTAACAAGTTTAGAATATCTACCAAAAAAAATTCGACCCTGCATAACTTTTGCATATAGTATCCAGGGTTTTTTTTTCATTTTTGAAGAAGTGCCATAGTGGCGATACAAAATGTAACAGTGGTGCTCCAAATTGCAACATTCATCCACTTATTGGATGTATAGTATAGTTTTCATCCACAATTAGGCGATTTCATCTAATATTTTTTTAAATTTCAAAGTTGTCTGGCGATTTCATCCAATTTTTTTGGCATTTTTTATAACCTTTTTTAGCCAGATTTTTTTTTCTGGTGCAATCTGACACCAGAAAGCCAAAAAAAAAAGCCCTGATAGTATCTTAATGTAGCGTTTCTTTGGTGCATTGGAACCTCCTTTCACCTGCCAACAAGAAAATCTGAAATTTTGACAAGTTTAAGGGCCGCTTTACCCCTAGAGCCCAGGCCAATTTGTTGTGTTAGAGGCCAAGAATCCTCACTCTTGATTGGACAAAACCTTGAAATTGGTCCCAAAACCTTTGCACCTAGAGGTTGGGCCAATTGGGTGAAATGAATTTTCTATTAAAAAAAGACATGATCTAACATGGGGTGCACCAAAAAGAGAAGGCATGGCTCGCTAAATTGGGTGCACCACAAATGGGAGGCCAATTCTTGGCCTAGGGGACAATGTCAAAATTCAATTAAAAAAACTTTTTCTTACAAAATATTATTTTTTCCAACAAATCAGATTCGTTGAATGTTGTGCAATCAACCTCAAGGGGAATTGGCCCAGCTTCTGGGTGTAAAGCAACCATGAAAATTTCAGCCCTTCTTTCTCCCTTTTCTAGGGTTACTTTTATTGAATCCACCGGGCTTCTTGGCCCCAAGGCCTTTACATATGGGAGAATTGCCCTCATTATAATTTTATTTTAATGAGTTGTTGAGGATGACCTCCAACCCAAAAGGGGTTGAAATTTTGTGCAATCAGTCCCGAGGAAAATTGGACTAGTATCTAATAATAATAGTAACTAAGCACAGTGGCAAAAAATGACGATTTGGGGGTAACCCCCTTACGTCTACCCTATGTGGTGACGGAATCAACCACATAATTTACAATTGAAACAATACCTGAGTTGTAAAATTAAGAAGCTCAATTAGCCACTCAGCCCCCGTCTCTCTACAGTCTCGGTCACGGTAGTATTTGCTTGTTTTCACTATCTTAATGCACTATAAGAAACTTGTTTTTTTTTACGTCCAAATTTTGGACGTAAAAAAAAAAACAAGTTTCTTATAGTGCATTAAGGTAGGTACCCCCAAATGTGTCACTAACCTTAAACCGCCATCTATACTATGTGCACATCTCCAACATCAATTCTGTACCTATGTGAAAGAAACGCTTTTAGCACCAAACTTTGTTCCTTAATAACTTTTGCATACAATATCCAAATGCCATGTTCTCTAATGCGTTGGAACCTCTTTTCACTTGCCTACAAGAACATATGAAAATTTGAACAGACTAATAATAGTAACTAGGCTTAGTAGCAAAAAGTGGCGGTTTTGACTGTACCTATTGTCGAGCCAAAAAAAATGACAAACCCAATAGGATTGACCATTTTTCTTATAGTATAGTAGCAAAGGTTCATCCACTAGGAATTTTGTAATGGAATAGGAAAGATTATGAATAAAAAATAAATTATATAAACTAATCATTGGATTTAACACATTGGCCATTACAAATTGTCAAAGAGTATGAAATCAAGCACACAAATTAAACACAACCACAAGAATAATGAAATTTATTACAAGTTCCCACAATCAATTTCTTAGCTACAAATACACAACAATCCAATCATTGAATTGAATTAATACACCATTAAAAAAAATACAATAAACAAATTAATATACAAAAATTTGTTAAAATGGATTATTGTATATATAGATGACAATTTTTACTTCAAAAGAATCAAGAAAGAGGGTTAGGAGGATGTAATTTTGTCTTGCCTATATCTAGGCAACAAGACAACTATTCGCGTTGAAAGAACTCCAAGAGGATTTGCCACCTTTCTAATCTAGTCTTTATAGAGTTTTCTATATCTAAGGCGTGTAAAATGACAATTAATCAATTATCCTCTATAAATGTGAAAATAGTTTGATAATTGGTCTCATTTTACATAGCAAACGACAAGTAGTCAATTTTTTTTTAAACTAATTGACTACACCTACCTTATGTAGTGGATTTGCATGGACATATTACTCCCCCTTGGTTTCATCTTTTTGGCCCATTGTCATTGTGTAGGATGGCTTTGAAATGTTGCATTGGAGCTTCATCTCACTACCCATGGATAATCGATGAAAAATTGTAGTATAGTTGAATCACTCGAGAATCTAGGGTTCACAATAAATTCTTCAATAGAAACCAATATGTACACCTAAACCGACCAAGTTATAAGCTCTATGGCACCATCAATATTTAAATGAAAATGATGCACAATATTTGCGCATTGGTTGATGCTTATGAAGCAAAATGCAAGTGGTTGCATAATCTTTGGAGACATGATGAATTAGCTAGTTAAAAATTTCAAAGTTGAATACAAAATCCATTTGATGCTTATCAAGAAATATATTGATTCATAGAATGAAAATATAAATGTTGTCTAAACAATAGGTTAGATAAATTAGATTGAAGTCAACTTTATCCAATTGTCTCTTTACAAAGCTACCACCTTCGCAGTATTGTTAATAGACCTTTGAAATATCCCAAAGGGTCCTTTATTGTTGTCTTTCTACTCACCATTTTTGGTAATTTGCTTGTCCATTTTCCATCCAAAATTAGTTAACTACATTCAGGAGGGGCCATTTGAAGTACAAGTGTCTTATGCTTCTGAGCAAGATAGGTATTAGTAGAAATATGTTGAAGTGTTTGAGTTGTTTATTCAATGTATTGATATAAAAGATGTCACAAGATTTGAAAGATGCCATTATTTACAAATCAAGAGTTAGTTGCAAAAGTCCTAGATTAACTCTATCACTATAGCTAAAGTAGTTACTTACATCAATAAAGTGGTTGTTGTAGATTCTAGTAGGATGAATGAATTTTGTTGTACAATAGTTGGGTTGAGAGCATAATTTCAACAAAATAATGTAACCAAATGAAAATTCATTTGTCTTTTCTTTAGGTTTCTTACTGCAAATCTGTATCACTTGCTCAAGCAATTGCTTTGCTTTTTATCACTTGCTCAAGCAATTGCTTTGCTTTAAGTACTCTTTCAGAAAGGATAGTTCACTAGTACTCAAGGTAGATACACCCAAAACCGTCACAAATTGAGTTTGAAGGCTAAATAGTTAACAAAAAAAACAAGACAACAAAGAGATGTATAGCAAAAGAAGAAATGTATAATCAATTCTTTGATTTTGGCAAATATGAGACCAATGTAGGGATCATACAAACTTTTGGAAATTGAGTGGCCACATTCATAAATTCCCCTTCCTAGGGTGTCAAAAGTGAAAGAATTTGGAGCTAAAATCATGCCATGAATATTTCAAAAAAATGCAAGCTTATAAAGCAACAAGCTAGCTCTTAATACAACAAACAAACAACAAGAATCCACTCAAAATGTAGTCTACATTAAAAGTTGTCAGACTTAAAATCCTCGTATGATGTCAGTGATCAAGCCTTTGTATCCAACTATAATAACATTGATGTAATCAAAAGCCATTATATCTCACTCATTGACAATTTCCAATAAGTACTTATACCATTACTGGGCTTATTTAGTGATGTAGTATAAAGCATAGCACGATTTTGAGGTGCCCACCGTTGTTTAGTTCATTTGGGTGAGATAGTGCCTAGATGACATATTTTATTGAAGCAACATGTTTCTATGTACTTTCATCCATCTTCTAAAACAAGAAATCACGCTTAAAGTAAATAGACATGCATGTTTTCAACCAATTTAGCATTTCCATTTATAATTTCAGAGAAATGAAAAAACTTGTGAACAAATACTACTTCCTAAGTAAAAAAGGAAAACTATTCAAAAAAAGGCACAATTTGTCCTCACAATATAACAAAAAGATGCGTCATGTTCATTTCCACACACACGCCCGCCTCCTTGCCTGAAAAATTGAGAGTCGTTGATTTTTTTAAAAAAAATCCTCCCCCTTCTAATGCCGTTGATCTTGAAAAACAACATTGGATATGGATACGGTATAGATACAAATATGGATACAATATATGTACATGTATTATATATACACATAGATATGGTATGAAATACGATATATGGATACATATATGGGTAAGAATATGGGATATATCCCATATCCAGTGTCACCCCCACCCCCACTTGAAAATTACAAAGGGGTGGGATTGGGGGTACAAACAAATTAGTGTAACCCCTAAAACCCTGCTTGTCCCCTCGGGGGACAATTTGGGTCTGGGTAGGTTCCTATTGTCTCAATTTGAAGTGAAATTTTTTGAGACTTTTTGAGGTTGTGCAGCTTTGCAAAAGCTTTATGGATATATAATTTTTGTTTCAATCGGATGCCGGATGAAAAAGTTATGGTATAATAAGTAAGAAATAGAGATTGGCAGGCAGCCCAAAAAAAACTACAAAAAGTCAAAATAATTTTTTTAAAATTTTTTTCCTAAAATATTATATTTTTATCTATAAGTGAAGCTTTGATTCATTCTATTTGGACTAGGGATGAGAAAGTTATGGACAATCTTAGTTTTTCAGGCAATTTAAGCATCTTCTTGAAAAAAAACTTTTTGTTCAACTTTGAATGCTAATATCTTCCAATCCGTACGGTCAAATTTCCTTAAGTGAATACAACAGAAGTAGTAGTTTTGAGTGGTTTTGGGCAGAAAACACCCTCGGGCTTTAGTGGTTATTATAAATTATTTCTTGAGCTCACCTAGGGGTATGAGAAAATTTAATTTAATTTAAATTGTTTTTTGAGCTCATTGTGACAGTTTGTTCACACAATGACAATGACAATGAGCTCAAAAGATGCAGTAGCTGCATTAACACAAACAATGTCAAAACGAAAAGGACTGGGACATATGCAACAGAAAACTCGATGAACGTGAGGTTTGTAACTATATATCAAAGCCCTTTCACGACAGCCTGGGCGGCTGTAATCCGATGAAAGCAAAAGAGTGATCCGATTAGGATCGCATTATAAAATTGCACTCCTTTAGGATCTCATGGTTTCTTAGCACTTTGGAGGAGGTCACACGGGGACTTTCTTTTGTTCAATTTTATTTCTTTCCTTGACCTGTACAAGCATTGTTCTTCACTGATCCTGGTGACATATAATTATATTTTGCACAATATGATCAGTCGAATTGGTCGTTCTATACCATGAAATATCAGACCTCAGAAAATAAAACATATCACCAAACTACGATCATATGAATTCAAGGTCTATTCCTGCCTTAGCATAAGCATGAAGCACAGAATCTTTAAGGTCAGAAGCATACCATTGTAATCTTCACAAGGCAATCTTCACCCATCGACATCAGCGAAATAGACCTCCAACGTCTGCCTCTTCTCATTATCTACTCCCACTGACGAAATTTTGAGTCAAACTGGGGATGTCAAGGTCAAATGATTTCACGAAGCATAAACCAAAGCATTTCTAGACCAAGACTGACACAGTAGGGAGTGTAAGAGTGTAGGACTCTACAGCTAGACTCCGGCCTCCAATGAAGGTAGCGTAGGTGCCAAATTATCTAAGGTTTGAGTTGAGAGAGTGGCGCAACTTCCACTATTTGAAGGAAGAAAATATGTAAAAGAGTGGCGCAACTGCAAAGACTAATGTAGGCAAAGTCCAACTATAAAGGCATCTGTTGCCTCTTTTTGTGCTGTAGAAGCTAAAGGGTTGTGGATTTGACACGTACCAAATTCATTATGTAGGGAAGGGTATCTCCTAGTGAATCTTCGGACAAAAATATAATACACAGGGATGGATACTAAAGTGTCCTCAGCTCTTTAGTCCTCACCTGCAGAGTGCAAACTACCGTTGAAAAAAAAATGGGAAAGCCAATAATGGAAAACCAAAAAAGTTGAAAAAAAATAGAAAAGCAAAAAAAATGGGTAGTCAAGTGCCCTCACCTGCAAGCTGCCATTGAATGTTGCATTGCGTGCGTTTTAAATCCTCCTCCGTCACAAACAGATGTTCTCTCGTCACTTTGTAATGACAATGGGCAAAGACTTCGGCAATACCAAAGTTTAGGACTAGGTAAGAAACACCTTCTCATTCCATCACCCTCCACCCCTTTCAGAACATGTGAATGAAATCAGTTCCTGGTATCGCTTGAACTTTGTTGTCAAGAATGTTGTACTCTTATCTACAAACATCTTAGCCAAGTTGGTTTGGCAAATTTTGATGGAGTGGAATCACAAATGAGGATGTCACGGGACTGGGACAACTTGATCAAGCAGTGAATAGTATTCAAGAGCAGAATGAAACACGCAAAAGAAAGCAAAACCTCAATATCGAAGAGGTAATCAAATTTAGCAGCTGCAACAGACTGCCCTTTCTTTCTAGCAACAACCATATCGCCATCCATCTTCACAAGGAACATCCTGTATTCGGCCATGATGCGTTGGGCAGGACTCCGCATAGAGATCCATCTGGTCTCTACATTTCTTACCATCTTATTGTCCTTAGTTTCCATCAAATCTGCAAGCTTTTATAGCTCAGTGTGTCTTTGGTGAGAACGATAAAAGTATGAATACAATGATTGGCACAATGCCTCCAAGTGGGACACCAAGGGGTAGTTGGACAAAGTCTCCACGACCAATTGATGCGGTGCAAGGTACAACTAGCTCCAAGACAAAATAATGCCCATTTCTCTCATATCTAGGTGGACATGTCAATTTTGGCTCCTTGGAACGTGCTCACACCATCCGCTCCAAACGACACTAACTTACTAGCAATCTCCTTTGTAGTAAGTTTGCCCTCCCCAATAAGAACCTACATAATCACGTTAATAAGAATGATGATCTGCAGTACCACAATCTAAAATGCATGAGAGATAAAAGAGATTGGGAATTCTCTTCCAACAATCAACCACATACACATGCACTCCAATCCACGATGTATTGTCTATTGCTGTCACCTCATCTGCACTAATAGAGATGAACCTAGCATTTTGTACAACGTGTTTTAAAGCAACTAAGACACAAGAGTGAAGGTGTTTCGTTGTGTCCCACCCAGACGTCTTTGACCAATGTTTTTGGAGGACATTTTTTATCTTTAAGTGTTGCAACAAATATTGCTCATGCTTGTAGTCACACATAGGACGACCGGAATTCAAAACCTGAAATAGGATAGAAAACTACACTCCTTTTTTGTTGACTTGTCCAATGAAGCCCGCTAATAATTGGTCTACTACAGTGCCGCTCACCCGTCGCACGGTCGCGCCGCCTACAACTTTATAAACTACAGATGTGTGCAGTCTAACTAGTCTTGCTTCATGTATGCTTCTTCCTTCTTCAGATGTGGGAAAGGTTTGCCATCACTTTTGCAAGTCCTCTTGCCTTCATGCTTTTCCAAGTTATCACCTTTCGGGACCATGATCTTCCGCCTACCGCTCACTATGTTGCAGCTTTTGCACACGCCCCCTGTTAAGTTTCTAGTAGTGTCAAATTTACCTTCTACCTACGTAAATTTACACGCCCACACTTCTTGCCATTGCCACGTGGCGGTGCTTAGCTGAATTCTTCGTTTCTTTTGCACAGATTTTTGTTTCTCTGCAATTTCAATCATCGGATCGGGACGCTCTTCTGAGATTACCATTGCCTTTCAGAGGGAAGGAAATTGGGGTAGCAAACCCTCAAACGAGTCTTCTAGTCGCATCTCGGATATGCGCGTGCAATCCTCCACGCCTTCCCCAGTAGCAGTAAAAGGCAAGTATTCTCCCAAGCTATGCGAGTTTTACGCAAATCTGAAAGTACGTACTTTGAAGTTTGTCGGCAACTTCAGCCTAGGTGCCATTGCTAAACTTGCAATCCTGACCAACCAAAACCACTATTGAAACAAAGAACCAAAGGGGGGGAAAGAAGGCACAATAACACTGTTATCAAGAGAGAAAAAAAACTAGAAATGAAATTGTAAGCATCTAGTCGAGACTCAAAAGATAGCCATAGAAATGCATACAAAAAGCAAGGAATCACAATCAGAACAAACACATTTGAAGAAACGAGGCAGAGATAATCATAGAGTTGTAGGTCCCACCATTCAAATCGCAACGTGAGGGTGCCAAATTGCAAATCAAAGTCAAGGAAGCCAAATGGAAGCGGTGAAGCACATTGCATAACCGCGAAAATTTGTAGGTACCTTTGTCGCTTGCGCAGTCTAGGCGTAAGTATCTTTAACACAAAAATGTGGTAAGATGGCACAAGTTATCCACTGGAAGAAAAAGCGGTCTTTCACAACCGACTCAAATGCAACTACGTGTCCTATTCAACTACTCTGCAACTACATCCCTCTGTATTTGCACCAAATTTTACGACTATGCTGTTATAGTCGCTAAGTAGTCGTAGAATGAAAAGTAGGGTTACGGAAGTGTAACTGAGAATTTACCGTGAGGTATTTTACATCCAACATTCATTGTAGTTGCTGATGTGGACAACTGTACGCTAGGGTTCGACTAAAAACTGATTCGAATTCAACTAAAGAAGGACTAGAATGCAACTGGAAAGAACAACCGACATGCAACTAGAGAATGACTCTCATGCAACTAGAAATTGACTCTCATGCAACTATAGAGTGACTCGTATGCAACTAGAGAAGTGACTGTGAGGTTTTAGACATCCGACATTCACCATAGTTGTTGATGTGGACACGTGTACGCTAGGATTGGACTATAAACTGATTGGATTGCAACTAAAGAAGGACTAGAATGCAACTGAAAAAAACAACCAACATGCAACTATAAAATGACTCGCATGCAACTATACAGTGACTCGTATGCAACTAGAGAAGTGACTGTGAAGTTTTAGACATCCGACATTCACCATAGTTGATGATGTGGACACGTGTACGCTAGGATTAGACTATAAACTGATTCGAATTCAACTAAAGAAGGACTAGAATGCAACTGGAAAGAACAACCGACATGCAACTAGAGAATGACTCTCATGCAACTATAAAGTGACTCGTATGCAACTAGAGAAGTGACTGTGAGGTTTTAGACATCCGACATTCACCATAGTTGCTGATGTGGACACGTGTACGCTAGGATTGGACTATAAACTGATTGGATTGCAACTAAAGAAGGACTAGAATGCAACTGAAAAGAACAACCAACATGCAACTACAAAATGACTAGCATGCAACTAATATTTGACTCTCATGCAACTATAGAGTGACTCATATGCAACTAGAGAACAACTAGCATGCAACTATAAAACAATTGACATCCTTCTACAGAACAACTAGCATGCACGTATAGAACAACTGCCATGCAACTACGAAATAACTAGCATGCAATTATAGAACAGCTAGAACGCAACTAGGAAACAATTAGAGTTTGTTTAGAAAATGAATATTTTCCATGAATGCTCTTAATATCTTGCAGATGCCAAGAGATTGTCCTCTACAAATAACTTTATAGCTCCAACCAGAGACGGGACAGTAGGTAGAAGAGGCACATTCTCTGGAGCAGCGAAACCAGAAGTTTGAACAGTGGTGCTAACGAATATAACTAATGTGTCTACAAATTCTCGTCAAGCACGAGGTTGCTTGTGTAATACTACTTTTCAATCTTCTTTCCTAAGCACATCAGATGCAAAGAACACTTGGGTTGCTTGGCTTGGAAAAATAAAAGGATCAAGCATCTTCCGCATTTTGTGACGAAAGTTCACTACAAGGAAACCATCATTATCCCTAATGTATGTTGGATTTCCTCGATTGCCTGATTTTTTCACCCATTCACACCACAATAGTATCACGGGATTGCTAAGACATCCATAATCTAGTTTGAATATATTTTTCAATACTCCGACGTAGTACACGGACACGTCTCGAAGATCAGGAGCTGGAATTTCGAATACAGATGCAACACCGCAATCATATGTTTGTAATTGGTTAGAAGAGTTATCGTCAACCCTGAAGTGATTTCCAAAAGCTCTCATACGAGAATATCGAAGTGTCTTCTGTGATGGTCTGTTGGATAATAACATCCTATCTCTCTCCTCCGGAGTGTGAGCATCAGCACTACTATTGCAAAGAGACGTTCTTATCCACGCATCAAGTGGTGCTGTACTTGGATCAATTTCACTTCCTGCACAGATAAGATAGAAGTTCAAAATCATAAATGTAAAGATTTCCTAGTAGCAAATACTATAGATGGTCAATTCCATCCACCTACCTCAGACATTAATTTTGAAGTGACGATACTTGCATTTTAGTTGCATGTTAGTTGCAGTTCTCTTGTTGTTTAGTTGCATTTCAGTTGCATTGTAGTTGCACTTTAATTGCATTTTAGTTGCACTTTAATTGCATTTTAGTTGCACTTTAATTGCATTTTAGTTGCACTTTAATTGCATTTTAGTTGCATTTTAGTTACATGGCAGTTGCTTTTCAGTTGCATTTTAGTTGCTTTTCAAATGCATGATAGTCAGTAGTTTGCTATTCACACTAATTTCATATCAATATATTGCAACCTATCCCTGTTTTATTAAACGGATTCTACAAGTGGAAGAAGAAGCTAGTACAATTTACTTGACAAGTGGCTCCAAAATAGCAACATTATTCAGCACATAATTATGCGCTGCATCCCGCAATGCATGAGACATTACAATTATCTGCAATCAAACCTCTCTAATTGTACACTTTGTAATTGCACATTCAATATACAGTAAATCTTGAGAATCTTTGAAGAGATTGAGAGTTTTATATAGAATAAATAGGAATTCCTAGTCTCATCCATCCATCCATCCAAAGTGGGTTGCAACTCTCATCTCTCTCATTCATCCATCCTGCTAGGGTTCTGCAAGTAGAAGATTCTGTGAGCGAAGCGGAGGGTTCTACAAGCGGAGCGGAGGGTTCTACAAGCGAAGCAGAGGGTTCTGTGCGAGAGGAGGGTTCTGCGAGCGGAGCGGAGGGTTCTACGAGCGAAGCAGAGGGTTCTATGCAAGAGGAGGGTTCTGCGAGCAGAGCAGAGTTCACAAGGAGCAGAAGCTTGCGGTGGAGGTGTTTCTCTGCGAGACTTTTTGGCTTCCTTAGGCTTCAAATGGAAATGTTTTCAGGGTCATCAGAATGGTACGCATTTGTAAGCCTTTGTGCCTTTATATTTGTTAGGGTTTCGGGTTATTACATGAAACTGTTTATCAGGGAATAAACTAACTCTGCAAGGACGCCTAAACCCTAAAGTGGCTGATGAATGACTTCTAAGAGTAGTGTAGAAATGAAGAATGCATCTATTGATTTAGGAATTAAATCATTTTTGGTGAAGTACTTTGGTAATAGGTGTAATCCTAAGCAAGAATTCATGGAACTAATGTTTTGTGTGGAATTGGCTATGTCATTTACAATTAATGATAATGGTTTTCAAGTTTGTAGAGTTTGTGAGATTTTGAACTATTCAAGCCAATTTGCAAACAACATAGAACAATAGTTTTCTTTATGCATTCTCTTGTGCTGGCGATAGAAAGAGTTCTTGAAGAGTTGAATGAAGTAGCAATTGTTCATTGAACCATTATCTTGACTTCTTAGGTAGGTGAATGAGAATCGCTTGGCAGGGATTCTATTGACTATGAGAAAATGGAGAGGGAATTGCGTCGAGATGCTAGAATGGTGGAGCGAGCAGTACAAGTACAACCTATAAAAGCAACATCAAAGGAACTGTAAGGGCCTCACTAAAATTAGGAGATTGTCTTTAGTCTTCCAATGATGTTTAAGATTAGGTGGTTGCAATATTTTTGTTTCCTAGTATTTCAGTAGTTTTTGTAAGAAGTTGCTGTAGCATTATAGAGGTAATTGAAGTTACAAACTAGTTGCCATGTAGTTGCAAGCTAGTTGCCAATTGATTGCCATATAGTTGCAAGCTAGTTGGCATGCAGTTGCTACTTGCCATGTAGTTGCAAAATAGACACAACATAGCATAGTATCCAAAGTAATGTCAGAAATCTTCATGTATTATGTGGCTCCAAAAATAAATGATTGTTTTTATATCCTTTTTTTTTAAAGCTATAATGTTGGTTGGTTTGCAGGGGAGCTTCAATTGCAAAGAGCAAAAGTATGCAAAAATAGCATACTCAAGCTCCAGCATTGCCTACATAGAAGAGTGCCAGAGTTAGCAGTGAAGACCTAAAAGCTATCAGTGAAGATGCAAGTGCTGAAGATGATATGTCGGCTTCAGAGGACTCTCACAGCACTAAAGAAGATGAGTTGAATTTTTTTTATGGAAATGAACTTTTTTTAAAGAAAACAAAGGTTCAGTAATAAGAATTTTCTCTTTTGTACATTACTTTTAATACTACTAATGTTGTTGTATTCTTTTAGAGAATGAAGACAATCAATTTGAAGAGGATGATAGTCGCGTATATGGAGAAGCGTCCGGTAGCAGAAAGAGATCCTCGCCTTCTCATCATGGTGGATTTGCAAGACAACCAATGCCCCAAAGCCCAGCTGGACAGTGGCAATGGGTACCAGGCACCACAGTCCATACCACCACCACCTACCGAACCTCCACAACGGGCAATGGTTGAATTTCATGTTCCCCCTATTTCAGCTTTGTGGCAAGGGCATGTACAATCACAAGAAGTGGTGTGTCAGTCAGAGAGTGGTGGACGTTTTA
This sequence comes from Antitrichia curtipendula, assembly GCA_951230915.1. Taxonomy (NCBI): domain Eukaryota; kingdom Viridiplantae; phylum Streptophyta; class Bryopsida; order Hypnales; family Leucodontaceae; genus Antitrichia; species Antitrichia curtipendula. The sequence goes on along the minus strand of OX579634.1, from coordinate 54,666,442 downwards.
CTACGCGCAAGAAGTACAGAGAGTTAGAGAAGAAAGCAGAAGAAAGAAGCAATAATGGCAAAAGACCAAATGAATTACATGTGAAGTCAAATGGTCAAATTGATGCCTCTTCTTCTAGGAAGACTACTTAAGACCGAACTATGAGGGCTTTTGCCCCTTTGATACTTGATATGAGTGTTATTCACTGGGATAAACACAGGCCACAAACTTTGAAAAAGCTCAGAGATATTATGGATCTTGAGTTTGAATATGTGGGGAATTCCCTTAGCAGCAAAAGTTTTTGGAATGCAGTGCAAACTAGTAGTATGTGAATTAGTTCTTAGTTGCAAACTAGTTGTATCTGAGTCAGCTCTCAGTTGCAAACTAGTTGTATATGAGTCAACTTTTAGTTGCAAACTAGTTGTATGTGAGTCAGTCTTCAGTTGCAAACTAGTTGTATGTCAGTTGGCCTTGAGTTGGCTTTGAGTTGCAAATTAGATGTATGTGAGTCAGTTCTTAGTTGTAAACTAATTGTATGGGAGTTGGCTTCGAGTTGCAACGTAGTTGCTCTTGAGTTGGCTCTGAGTTGCGAACTAGTTGCCTATGAGTAGGCCATCACATGAGTTGGCTTAAAGTGGCAAACTAGTTGCATCTGAGTTGGCTTTGAGTTGCAAACTAGTTTCATGTAAGTTGGCTTTGAGTTGAAGACCAGTTGCATCTAAGTTGGCTCTGAGTTGGAAATTGGTAGCATATAAGTTGGCAATGTGTTGCAAACGAGTTGCCCGAGGCAAGTTTTTTTTAGCAAATGAGTTGCACGGAAGTTGACATTGAGTTTCAAACTAGTTGTATATGAGTTGGCTTTGAGTTCCAAATGAGTTGCATGTGAGTTGGTGTTGAGTTGCAAATTAGTTGTATGTGAGTCGATTTTTAGTTGCAAATGAGTTCTACTTGAGTGAACTTTGAGTTGCAATTTAATTGCATATGAGTTGACGATCAGTTGCATAGGAGTTATCCAGAAGTTGCTTAGAAGTAGCAAAAGAGTAGCACATGAGTTGAAAACTTATCGCATAAAAGTCGCATACTTGATGAGTAGCTGGACACATCAGAAACTAGTCGCAGATCCCTCTGTAGTTGCATAGTAGTGGCAAAGAAGTCATACATCAACAGAATCTAGTTGCAAAAAAGTTGTGAACAAGTTGCATATGATACGTCGTAAGCGAGTGTATGCTAGTTGCAAAGAAGTCGACTACAAGTGCCTGAAGTATCGAATGCAGAACCTGACCTTACGTGGCAGTAAACTCCACGTCAGAACAATTCGTCGATGAAGTTTTTTGAATACTGTCCGATGACATGAACCCCCTGCGACTACACTGCAACTCATGCAACTTGTCCACTGCAACTGCGGGCTCCAGATTATCACCTAGTTGCAAACGACGTATGCAACTACAAAATGAACTACACAGTGCAGTCGCAGAACCCCTCGTTTTCTTGTAGTGATCGTCCCAGGGAATTCAAGTAAGTTGCTCTAAGTTTTGAGTATCCGGTTCTCTTCCCAAACATCCAAATCATCTGTCTCAACGTCTTTCATTCTTTTCCGATTACAACTGCTATCCGAAATCTAATCCGGATTCTAGTTTTATCCGGTTTCCACTTACAAAGACTATCCGGAAATCAATCCAGATCCGTCCTTTCCGGATTCCAATCCGGTTTCCCTAAATCCGACTACCAAAATGGTGATCCATTCAACTTCTCACTTGTTTCCGGATGCAAGCACTTTCCGGATTTATCCGGTATCCAGATTCTACTACTCAACTCAACGATTTTATATACCCCTATTTTACCCTCAAGAGATCCACTATTGGTCTTTAGAGGGGTAGGGACTTCACCATTCTTAATCCTCACATAATCTATCCTCTATTACACCAAAACACAACCCAAGAAATGACTGGCTAAGTAAAGGGGGTGGCTCCCTTACAACTTCCGGATTGTACACCCAGAAAGTTGGTCCCACAGGGACGCGTTAGATCTTCCTTTACTAGAACAACAGATCTCTAACTTTTCGGAACTAAGGGCTGACTTCCTAGCTATCGACCGCTCTTGAGGTTGGCAGACCTTCCGATGGGTGGAAATATTCCTCTGGCGGTTGCTTATCTCCATACGGAATCCTCCCTGGATTTCCGGACTCGCATCCACGTCCCTCCCAGGTTTCCACCGGATCACCGTTCCAGCAATTTAAAGGCACCACACACAGCTCCTCACTTGCAAATCTAAAACTCTTCTACACAACACACTTAGCCTAATCCGGCTATCAAAGAATCCGGACTCCTCCCTTGCACACTTTCACTTATACACTAGTACACAAATAACCATAGACATGATATGCAAGAGAATGATCCCCAAGGTGACCTCCTGGATGCTTAGATTAAATGACAAGGAGACGAATGACAGGCCAACATGTTGGCTTATCCATAAAAACCAACAAAAAGCGGCCAAACAGCCAACACAAAATCCGGCCAATGGACCAACTAACCATCCCGGACAAACCGGAAAGCCATTTAACATCCTAAAAGTCCGGAACCTCGGGTATCCCTAAAATTCTGAAAATCCCTAAAATTCTAGAACTTGACTAATTTCGGAAGTTCCTAAAATTCTGGAATGTTTCGGATTCCAGATCGATCTTTCACCCGGATCCTTAACATTTGTAATAGTTCTAGGATCCCAAAAACTGACTATTCTAAGGTTATTCCTAACTAATCTGTATTGTCTATACTTTATCAAAAAATTGAAAGATTTGACTCTATCCTAATCTTATTCTAATCTATTCCTACACTTTCTAAGTTTCCGTACTCTGGCAACCCCCATGCTCACAGGCAATGTACAAACAAATGCCACGCGCCCAAGGAGCCTCCATTTTCCAATTAGAGTGAATGCGCGAGAAATCTAAGATTATAAATGTTGCTCAATGCTCAATTGCTCACAAATCACAATGCTCAATCGCTCACTCTCTCAGAGTTTCTAAAGTTCACAACCAACGAGGAAGTGGCAGCAAGCCAAGCAGTTAACTTTCAACAATCCGCCATTCCACCTAATATTCCTAGAAATCAAGAAAATGGAGCTCCAACATTTAAAGACCACCATCGTTTCCATTATAAAAAATCAATGCGAAATTTTGTATGCGCGAAGAACACTAAGTGCAGGATGAACAATATTTGCTATCTACAAGATGCGAGGGGGAGAAACCACGCCAAAACCCTAGTTCCAGGGGAAGAGACAAGGGCCCTGATAGTTGCGACATTGATGGTGCTGATGTAGCCGCCACCGTGACGATTGAACGGCTCAAATAAGACTTCCGCTACCCCTATTTCCTCGTAGGTGAATTTTTGCTAACCCCATTTCCGCTAACCAATACATGAATGCGAAATGCAGACTGGATGAATTCATAGTTTTGCCATCACATGTTCTGTAAGTGTGAAAACTTGCTCAAATTTTTGTTTTTGCACAAAAAAGTTCAATGAAATTTTAGTGGGGGTGCTATTTTGTGAGCCTTGGAGCCTGAGCCCCGGAGCCTAGGAGCCTGTGAGCCTCCAATTTATGAAGTAATTTTCAGTGATTATAGATGTTAGGACCCATGACCGTGGATTTAGGATTTCGGGTGGAATTATAATTTTGAACATAAAAAAATACAGAAATTAAAGCATTTTAAATACGAAATGGGGCGGTATGTCATATAGGGGAAAAAATAGCACATAATATGTCCTCAAAATGTATCACAACTATACTAAAATATAGCAGAGAAGTGTCATGCAGTATCTTCATGAAGAGTACTGCTAGAAGATCTAGAAGTAGACCTCTCATCAGAGTCTGATGACTAACCATCAGACTCTTTAGTGGAGTCGTCTATGAACATCAGAACACGCGGATCTATGGAACTGATCCTAGAAGGCGGTTTAGAATCATGGCTTTGGAATTGTCTAGCTACTGCCTCAGCATACAGTGGAAGCTGAAACGGTCTAGGAGGGCTTCGGAAGAATGCAGGATCTGCAAAAAAGGGTTTACGGGTAGAATCCTTCATCTTCACAAGTTGCCTACAAATAGGAAGACAACAAAATATTAGTATCAAGTAGAAAATGAAATCACATAGAAAGAATTAAGAAAACTAAAGGAAAACTTACTTACTAAATCGGGAGGTCTTCACAATATGGCGGACCTCCACCTCTTCATCGTCAAGGTCAACAACAAGAGGAGCAGGTAGCATAGGTACAGGCGTTGCGATCACAGGCATACGGATGAGCGGAGCAAGCAAGGCCTTGAAAATCGCCTTATCTTCTTCCAGGGCTAGAATGTGGCGACCAGTAGCTCGGCAACCATAAATGCTTGCCCCTGCAATGATATAGAGAGAACGAAACAAGACGGATTATAATTCAACGAAGAGAGTATAGTGTGAAAAAATCTTCATCAGCAGAATACAAATTAGCACATCTAACCTGTAGACGCGGTGCAGTCCATGACGACGTCACTAGGCAAAGTTGTCGCCTCAACAAGCATCTGCATGAAGGCACGATCCTTTTCTCGAGGACCACGCCAGGCGATGTTGCCATTCATTGCCACATCGTCCTTCCCGCAACAATTCTGGAGAACGTCATCCTTGGCTACGTTGACTCCAACTGCTTCGTGAGCAGGAAGGAAGTGGAACGAGAACCTGGATTTAGAACTTCCACTCCGAGATTTGACATAAAGGGACATGTTGAAACGCATAGTTTGCACGAAAATACAAAATTATATGAGACAGTTAAAAACAATCAAATTTGAGAGTAAAACCTCCAAATCATAGAATGGTATTCGATTTTATCGTTTTTGAGATGTCCGAGGCTAGAGCCAGGTGAAGCCTATTCATGACGAACCAGTCAATCTGTAAATGGTAACCAAATGATTTGGCGAGACTAACAACGGATGACTTGACGGGTCGGCTGTATGGGTACATGACAAGAAGACCACCACCGTCGTGTAAAAAGGTATCAGCAAAGTCAAAGACGGCTTGGAGTTTCTCCTCCGAGAACTGATTCCAGTAAGGAACGGAGGCTGCTGGATTGGAAATTCCCGGAACAGGTAGGCCCTCTGGAACATCAACAACAATCAAATCGACGGCGAGACGCTTAGCCAATACGGTGTCAAAGAATCGATCCTTGCCGGCGGCATGCTGCACACATGAGAAAATGGCGAAGGAAATGAGTGAAATTAGACAATAAGCGACATCATCCGAACAAGAAAGATTCAATAACATAGTTAGTACCTTGTTGAAGAACCATAAATGAAAGCCTGCACAAGTAGGATTCATAATGAGATTTAGACATATCCATTTCAAGGCTAATTGGTGACTCTATGAAATAAACCAAAATATCAGAAGACAATCTCGATTTCATGGACATAAAATTCTGTGTCTCTACAAGAGTGGTCTTCCACTGGTGTCATCTCGGCGACAAGAGAACACTATAAACAAGAACGTTCTGGACCTCGACCAACGGTAACGTACAAGGAGTTTGAACCTCCTTTACAAATATAAGAAGAAGAGTCTCAGGATTTAATAAACACGAAAACAAGATTAGGGAAAAGTCTAGAAACTTGAAAATAATCCAAACGACAATACAAGCAAAATGATAATGAACCAGGGAAAGTAGTGACCACCTTGTTTAGAAATTCCAGAACAAGATTGATGATGCCAGGAGAAGGACCATTGTCGGTACCAAGTAAACTGGAGACGGACTCATTCAAGATGCATTGATCGACAAGAGCCACCGAATCCAAGTCAACAACATGGAGCGGCAAGCCACGCATCAAGCGTTCCTGGGTGAGAGAAAATCCTGATGAAGACTCTTTCATAGGTCCGTCACTCGTCGCTTGTTCGGCATTTGGTATCTCTGCTTTCCTCTTCTTCCCCTTCGGTTTGCCCTTAGCCTCATCTTCTTTGGCCTTTTCTTCCTGTCGCAGTTTCTTCTTCTGTGCGGTCTCTTCCGTCTTCTTCGTGGCCTCTTTCCATTTCTCCTCCTTCTTCTTATCCGATACTTCACGCCTCTTGATGGCCTTCTCCCGTGCTTCACCCTCCATGCCAGCAAATTCATCAAACTCCGGCTCTACCACTGCACTTTCCTTGATACTGGTGAATAGAGCCAACTCTTAGGGGGGGATGTAACCCTGGCTGCACTCCAAATACCAAGCACCGGCTTGGAGGTGACCGCTGGTCCAGTTCTTCACTTGAACTGCTGAAAACATACAGTCGGGAGAAGAGCGATCGAGCCATGTGTTGAGGAAAGGTGGCAAATCAGCCTTGGCGATGGCTTTCTTTGCATATAGCTCAAACTTGAAATACCTGAAAGACCATGAACAATTCATCACCAACAGATGATTTTAGGAATACCAATCTCAACACAATATACAACTAAACTAGAAGGGGAAATGTGAATACCTATAAATTATCCTCTTAACCACAAGAGTAGAGCCTTTGAAGTCTTTAAACGAATCTGACTTCTTGAAGGCGTCAGCCCCCTTGAAGACTCCCACGAACGCATGCTCCCACAACCTCATCCGCCAACCTTCAATGTATTCTTGAATAGACTCAGGCTCCGCGGCTGCCTCCATATGCACCTGAATGTTGTCGACTCGGATAATGCTGTCGAACATCTCACAGGCTTTATCCTCAATCTGTAGAATTGAAAAGAGATTAGTCTATTGTGATTCAAACTAAAAAAGAAAAAACAATAAATGCGATGGAAATAAACAAGGCATATAAACAACATACCGCAGCATACCAACAGGCTTTCGATAAGAAGGCATTGAGTTTGTCGTCATTTGCCGGACGCTGTGGAAAGCATCGGGCCTCACGGGTGGGAGCGGATGAATTCATCCACTTCAGCCATTTGACCTTGTGGTTGACATGAGCATTTGATGTAGCTATGAGTTGTAACTTGTCCAAGGTCAACTCCGGAACTGTATACACACTCCAATGTCGTTCAATCTAAGAAGAAGCAAAACCAGTTTAGTGAACTCAGAAATCAATGAACATCAATCAATGAAGTGAAATTAAGATGGATAGGAGGAAGGCCCAGACAGAAAATAGAATAATGGAGTAGAAGAAACGAAATACCTCCAATAGCCACTCATCACCTAACGCAGGGTTGGCAACGGCGACAATCTTGGAAAGCTTTTTGTAGAGATTACCAGTTGCATCCCTGGTAGAAACCCGCATAGCTGCTGCCACGCCTTCGTTCGTGACCTCCTCCGTCGGTGTGTCTTCGTGATACTTGCGGACAGCAAGGTCCGAAGCTACCGCAATCTCTTGCTGCACAAAAGAGTTATCAGTTAACATATTAGACACTTTTGGTAGAAAAATCCATGAAATGAAATTGAACATGTGGTAAACAGAAGAGACAAGAATGACCAGAATTATGAACAAGTATCTTACCTGGAAAATGAAAGAAGTGAAAACCTCAAGAGGCATGGAGTACCAAGTCTTCCGTGTGTTTTGCTGGCAGGTCTTCTGTTCCTCCTTGCTAAGAAGATCATTGAACTTCTCAATAGGTAGGGAACCGTATTTTCGAACTCGATACAATGTATGCACCAGGTTTGTCTTCACGTGAGAATTTTCTGTGTGCATGATGAGAAACGAAGTTCAAGTTCAATTTTAAGTGTGCCTAAAGGAAAAAAGTGTAAACAGTAAATCATGCAAAGGGAATGAGACTCACTTGTTGATGTCGTGCATGACCTGCATCGTGGCTCCAATTCGTCCTTTCGTATCCAAAATGATTGAATCGACACATATGTGCCAATCCAATTCGTCAACATGCAATCAAGAAATATGTCGCATCCACGCTATACGTCTATGGTTGCCGTCACACACGTAGAATTTTGCATCTACCGGAATATTGAGCTCTGAAAGTTGTTCCAGCTGGACATTAAAATCATCGTTCACAATGTTCCACAAGGGACCCCAGTCGACCTTCTCTGCGTCTGAGAACACTCCCGAGCGCCCCTCCTCATCTGAAACCGAAACGTAGAAAACACGAGCTCCCTCCTCATATCCATGGACGAACTCTTGTTCCAATTTAGTCAAGTCACAAGACAATGTAGGCCTGACCATAGGCATGGGCACCAAACGGCACAGGGGAATTCTCATGCGAGAAAGATTAGCCGGTGCAATACGTAAACTGGATATTGTATTCACAAAATCCAACTTCTGCGCTGCCCGTATAGCATCTTCACCTTGCACAAACTCTCCTGAATCTGGTGCACATCCCTCGCCTACGCCCTCATCTGCCTCGTCGGATCCCAATATCTGAGGTTGGTCATCAGACAAAGTCAGGCCCGAAGTAGGAGCCGCTGAAGCCGAGATGACAATTCCCGTCTAAATACAAGCACAAGATTATAAGAATGGAGACCGGACCAAGAAACTCACATTACAAATCAAACATGTGTGAGTAAGGAAAAAAAACACAAGAAGGGAGAATTACTCCCAATACATACCTCTGCGGATATTGCGCTGCCTTCAACCATATTTGATTCTGGTACATCCACCATCTGAATAATGTCCAAGTATTATGAATACGAATTAGTTCTAATCAGAATAATACAAATCAATGGAAACACTGGAACATTAAAAAACGAGAATAACCACGTGGACTACCTAAGATCAGACAGGGTAGATAGAGACACCAAGTAAAACTGAAGAATCCCGAACTAATAGTGAGCACAGATGCACGTGATGGTCCCGCAGAACGTAATCGAGAATCTCCAAGGTGGAGCAACGATTTTCTCTCTCTCGCTAACGAAAGCTGTCCCGTCAGGGCATTCCTTCGGGATGATGATTCACTAACCACAGGAATTTATATACAAAGGAATTACGATGACCTGCCTCGGGGATAAGGAATCCTTCAGCTGTCCCGGGAGGGGAGCTTTGGTAAGCCACTCTCGTCGACGAGACGAAGAACCAAGGTCAATATTTATGAGACCAGTAAGCGAGTCCGTGGCTGGCCCCGGAGTGCCTTGTCTCGAGATAAAACCACGAAAATCGATATATCGACCAAACTCTGAGCTGCTTGGTTGTAACGAGCTTAAGAGAGTGACCAGGCAGACGCCGAAACGAGTAAGGGTTCGTCCAAATTCAAGAGATCAACCCCGAGGAGAGGAGCTGGTTTCCACTCTCTCGCTGACGAGACCGATCTTGACCGGTTCTAATTACGGGATGAAAATTTAAAGCGCTAAGAATTTTACATATGAAAGAGAAGACTACGAACTGCTACGAGGCGTACGAGTGCGTCACCTCTCCCGAGAGTGGAGGGCTGGCAATCCTCTCTCGCCGGCGAGACTGACATCAGTTGGTGGACTTCTTGGGACCAAAACACGGACGAATGGACGGAGGGAATGTCGAAAACCAATACTCAAGCGCGGACACAAACAGGGAAGGGAAAATCACGACTAAACGTTGAAGTTCTGGGTTGTGACGAGCCTAAGAAAGCTAACCAGGAGTCGCCGAAGCATGTAAGCAATCATCGAAATTCAGAAAATCAGACCCGAGATGAGGAGCTGTATTCCTCCCTCTCGCTAACGAGACCGATCCCAACAAGTTCTATTTACGGGATGAAAATTGACTAACGGAAGTATTTTAAATAACTCAGAACATACATTGACTTGATGCACAGTTCACGAGTGCGTCACTTGTCCCGAGCGGGGAGCGACAGAACTCGTCTCTCGTCGGCGAGACCAGTATCGGCTGGTGGAAGTCCTGGGACCAAGACCCGAACAAGTACATGGCCAGAATTCTCAAACCCACGACGAAAACTCGGACACATACAAGAAAGGGAAAATCTGAGCGGACGGGCTCTGTCGAGTCTAAGAAAGTAAACCAGAAGTCGCTGAAGCTCGTAAGGGGTCATCCAAATTCTAGAAATCCGACCCGAGATGTGGAGCTCGCTTACTCTCTCTCGCTAACAAGAGCGAGATCCACAGGTTCTAGTTACGGGATGAAGACCGACATCAAGCAGAAAATCACATCACGAAGAAATGACATTGACATGATGCGCAGTTCACGAGTGCGTGAGTGCGTCACCTGTCCCGAGCGGAGGCTGTTGGGAATCCTCTCTCGCCGACGAGACCAGTACCTGCTGGTCCAAACCCTGGGACGAGAAGCCGAGCGAGTGGAAGGCGAGATTGACTAATCTCACGACAAAGAAGCGGACACATACCAAAAAGGTAAAATCTGAGCGGACGGGCTCTGACGAGTCTAAGAAACTGACCCAGAAGTCGCTGAAGCTCGTATGGGCTCATCCAAATTCAAGAGATCCGACCCGAGATGTGGAGCTGAGTTATTCGCGAGGGCTAACGAGAGCGGGATCTACAGGTTCTATTTACGGGATGAAGACCGATAGAAAGCAGAAGATCACATCACGAAGAAAATACATTGATCTGATTCTTGGCTTAAGACTGCGTCACCTGTCCCGAGCGGGGGCTGTTAGAAATCCTTTCTCGCCGACGAGACCAAAATCTGCTAGTCTGAACCCTGGGACCAGCAGCCAAAAGAGTGGACGGCGAGATCGACTATTCTCTCGAAAAAGAAACGAACACATTCAGGGAAGGGAAAACGTGAGCGGACGGGCTCTAACGAGTCTAAGAAAGATAACCGGAAGTCGCTGAAGCTCGTAAGGGTCATCCAGATTCAAAAAATCAGACCCGATATGAGGAGCTGGTCTTCACCGTCTCGCTAACGAGAGCGAGATCCACAGGTTCTAGTTACGGGATGAAGACCGACAACAAGCAGAAAATCATGTAACGAAGAAAAAACATTGACCTGATCCTTGGGATAAGACTGCGTCACCTCTCCCGAACGGAGGCTGTTGGAAATCTTCTCTTGCCGACAAGACCAATCCCTGCTGGTCAAGACACTGGGACCAGAAGCCAAAAGAGTGGACGACGAGATTGACTAATCTCAAGAAAAAAAAGCGGACACTAACAAAAAAGGGAAAATCGGAGCAGACGGGCTCTGACGAGTGTAAGAAAGTATACAAGAAGTCGCAGAAGCTTGTAAGGGCTAATCCCAATTCAAGAAATCCGACCCGGGATGTGGAGCTGGCTTATTCTCTCTCGGGAACGAGAGCGAGATCCACAGGTTCTTGTTACGGGATGAAGACCGACAACAAGCAGAAAAATACATAACTAAGAAAAAACATTGACCTAATGCTCAGTTCACGAGTGCGTCACCTGTCCCGAGCGGAGGTTGGTGGAAATCCTCTCTTGCCGACGAGACCAATACCAGCTGGTGGAAAACCTGGGTTCCGAATCCAGATGAGTGGGTAACTGGAATGTCGAATCCTATGAACCATATGCGGAAGTAAGCTTCCTGACCTAAAAACTGATCCCTATGGACGGTGGCGTGCCGAAGACCTTCATTCAGAAGTCCCCGAAACACGTAACGATTCCTTCGAACTCAAGCGCTCAGCCCGAGATGAGGATTTGGATTCCCCTCTCTCGCTAACGAGAGATATCTACGCAGGTTTCAGTTACGGGATAAGGATCCAGTAAAGGTATAGTTAAACCTAACAATCAACAAACGAGGAACTACTAGAAGGCATACAAATGTGTCAACTGTCCCGAGAGGGAGGCGCTGGAAGTCCTCTCTCGCCGACGAGACCGAGATCTGCAGATGAAATTCTTGGGACCAGTCCACGGTCCACGGCAAGAACGTCGAATCTTAAGACACAGATGCGAAGAAAAAATTCTGACCTAAAATTGAGCTAATGAACCGTGACGTGCCGGGGACCATGACCCAGTAGTCGCCGAGGAGCGTATTGGTTCCGTCGAACTCACGCGACCATCCCGAAATGAGGAACTGGTTTCCTTTCTCTCGCTAACGAGAGCGATCCTGACAGGTTCTAGTTACGGGATGGGAATCGACTAAACGTAGAATTTAACTTACCAAACAAATGACGACGAACTGCTACGAGACTTACGGGTGTGTCACCTGTCCCGAGCGCGGAGCGTTGGAAGTCCACTCTGGACGTCGTGACCAAGATACGTAGGTGGAATTAAAGGGACCAGTCGGCGAACCAGTGGCCAGATGGAGTTTCTCGTCCCAAGATGCAGCCGCGGAGGACTGATTGTCGCGGTCGGTCGCAGCTGATGGCCTCTACCGTCTCGCAGAAGATGAACAACCAGCCGCTCAAGCTCGTGACTGTGCCATAGAACCCTAGCAAAATGGTATGCGCAAAACTGATCCCTCTCGTGGCACTCAATCCCTCAACCTATACTCAGCCTCAAAATTACAAGTTACGGTGCCCCCTTGAGACACCGTTTTTGCTGTTCCTTTGCAGCAGAGCTAATAGGCGGCCGTAGTCCTTCAATCGCGAGGCCAGCTGTGCGGAGGGGACATCTTGTTCACGTTACTGCTTCGGTGGAGGTTTACGATTGCGCGTATTCGAAACTACAAAGTCGCACCATGTCCTTAACCCCTCTACACAGAATTTCAAGGCGTCCGGACCTTGGGGAAAACAGATTGGCTGAAAGAATGACTAACCTCAGACATTGCCGCTTCGAGATCTGGTGGCAGTACAGCTTGCTCGGCAGCGTTGGTTGCTGGTGTCCCACGGCGTTGATTTGCTCTCCCGCTCCTCGTGTCCATTTCGGCAGCCTGCAAGCCCTTGTCCCGTGGTTGTTGCAACGATGAGACGCAGCGCGTGGAGGTATCAAATTCACGTGAAGGTGACGGAAGAGCTCCTAAAATTTCATGCGAAATACAGTCATTGACTGAAGAACCCTAAGTCTCTGTCCGCATTCGGGTGGATGAGAATTGACACGGCTTGATTTCTGAATGGCTATGCCCCCCAAATTTTTATCACGCTTATTGTAATAGCCTCGGATTAGAACAGATCACATTGCAGATCAAGAAGCTGTGATCCCAAAACAGTGGAATTCTGAAACAAATTGAATTAGCATATAACCTAGGAAGGACGGGGTGCACATTTTGATGGACTTACATGGATGATTTCCTGCGTTTGGGCAGCGTTCTCAACGTCACGAGTCTTCTGCATTAACGGATTATTAGAATCTGCTGATTCTCCAAATAGGGGCTTCCCGAGGATTGTTCCTTCCTGGATGTGCTCCCCAGTTCCAGATTCTGGATCCCTACATAATAACACCTTGCGTGCTTGCTTCGACCTATTCATTCTTACCCTCGTTAACTCTCTGAAACTAGAGAAATACAGCTTACTCTTTCTTCTCTTGCATCTCTTTCCCCTACTTGAATCAGTCCTTGATATTGATGATCGCGTAAGCATCTAGGAGATCTGCTCCACTACTTTAGGCCTATGAGATTACATACTATAGGACTTACTATATATTAGAAGCTACTGGACGTCATCATCGTCAAATTATAAAGAGTTCTTCATTCCTGGACGTTACCTTTTATATGGTGAGAGGCTGTCTTCTAACGTAATGATTAGTAGTACATGACAATCACTGTCATTACTTATCATTCACAAATCATATATTTCCTTCATGGGAGGTTTCCGTTTGCGTGGTATATTTTTTTTGCTTACCTAAAATTATCTTAGTGGATTCTCATATTATACTGATACCATTATTCACCTTCATCCGCTCCACGTAGACAACTACATATTGGTCTAAATCATTAATACCATTCCGTCTTCATACTGCTATCGTATTCATGATTTATATCTTCTATGATTTTGTGGAAATCAAAGGCCTTCATTGTGCGCTGTCTGTAGGCTCTCTGGTACATGTCAGTGCAGACTAGAATTTACAATTGCGCGGATCAAGAAATCTCATGTTCACTGTCATATAATTTGAACGTATGCGCCGCTATTATAGAATGTCCGTATTTTGAAGTGCAAGCATGTTCAAATTGCATTAAGTTTATAGTTCAGCTTTAAAAAACTCGTTGTATATGCAGTTGTAAGGTTCTCAAGTGCTCAACGATATGTATGACTCTTTTTGGTTGTCATTTTTTTTTTCGTTCTACTTCATTTCTTGAATTGTAGCATGATGGCTTCCATTAGAGCTGATGGACATGAAGTTCTTCTTCTTCTGCGTCTGAATGATGATGGTGTAGCAGAGATTACAAGCCACTTGATTCACGTCTGATATGGTTTCTCGCAGTGCTCAATCTATGTCGAGGAGGAGATTCTATCAGATTCGGGAACTCTTCTTCAGTCTGTTCTTATGGCTATAACTCAAACTGACCAAGGGAATTTGTGGATTCTGCCACTGGGGCGTTATAGGGCATTCGGATTGTCCTCTAATGAAATTGCTGCTTCTACAGGGGTGTTGACACCACAGTCTGATGCATCAACTACACAAGCTCCGTTTCTAAGAGTAGTAAAAGTCGAGTCAGGATGTCTTCTTCAGTCACATGATGAGCTGGGAAGTGGTAACGTTCCCGTACCTCGAGAAGGGATTCTAAGTCCAATAGTAGAGTTGTCAAGCGACTCCGAAGACGAGACGCTATATAGATGTCGTAGGTCTCCAACGGTGTCATGCGCACCAGAAACTTCGATAGTGCCTTCTGCATCTCAGTCTTGTTCGGTTCGTGAAAGTAGTCCTGCTAGTTCGAACCTCTCACGCCCTCCTCTCTATCCAAGTAGTCTTTCAGTTCCTAGTGTGATGCAGTGCATTCAAAAAATAGCGAGTATTAGAGGGTCCAGAAATGAGTTAGCCCATCTCAATTTTAAAGCAATTGATCACCAGAAGGTCCACTTCCTCCCTACGAGTTTCGATGGAGATATTGTTTTTGAACTGCCTCCATGCAGATCATCCGTTTCTTCGTGTTCTTCTAAGAGCATGAATGGCATGGATAAACGCTATGATGGTCATACTTGGTGTCGTACCATGACTTCAAACATTCACAATGATTTAGGTTTGAAGTTCAAGAAGTCTTCCTGTGCTGGTTATTTGGCTTGCAGTAATAGTGCCTGCGATTATTTGAAGAGGTCCTCCAAAAGGAACGAAACAAAGTGGTTTGGGAACACTAGTACTCCATTCCAGGTCGGGACAATTCCTCCTAAAGATTCTACAGTAGTTTGTAGAGTCTGCAAATTAACACCGACTTGTCTAAATTTCTGTGACGCTCGAATTTACTATGTTATCGGTGCGGCTGACATGACGAGGGCTTGCATTCATCTAGGAAATCATAACCACCCAGTTGCAGATGGTTTGTGTAGAGATTCCATGAACACCATCTCTGGACTCATCGAGCAAGAAGTGAAAAAAACTCCTACTGCTAAAGCGTCCGCCATTGTAGTGGCTGCTAGTAAAGAGTTTTTGGACACATTCCTTGTTCATGCAGGTGATGGCCCGAAGGAAATGCTAAAGGGAAAAGCATTGGATGATGTTATGGACAAGTTCCAGGTGCTCAGTTCGCCAAACGTTCGAAACATCATTGCGTCCTTCCGCAACACCAGCAGTGGAGGAGGGGACATAGATCGCATACTCGGAATGAAGAAACAAGCGAAAATGGAGTTCATTCATGACAGTGTTTTCCCTGGACAAGGATAGGAGAAGGTGTACCTTTTCAAGATGCTTGTGGATGGCCCAGGGAGCAGAGTCGACTTCGTCAGGCGGATGCAAGTAGGAGGAGATCTGGCCAATTCCTGGCTCATGTTTGATCATGTCAAGCGTGTCAAAGGTTGGACAACTATTGCCTGCCATGTTTACGACTCCGCCTATTGCAAGGTGATGACAATTGCAGTATGTGATATGCAGTCAGAAGATACAGAAGGTCAAATCATCATGTGGAGTTGCCTTAATCGAGTGATGGAGAAGAACGGATTCCCGAATCCTAACTTCAAAGGCTTCATGGCCGATGGTGCTCAAGCGAATTGGAACGCTGTTCGAATCGTGTACGGCACTGGCAACCCGAAAGACAAGATGATTAATCGGGAACGGACGTGCCTTTTTCATTGGGCAACCTCCATGAAGCAACACACTGAGAGACTTATCAAGCGGGAGTTGCAATGTCAGCATATTCGGCTGTGTAGATCATACAAGGATGCAAAGACATTAGAGGAGGCTAAAAGTAAATACTTGCAGATCAAAGCATGGTGGTACTCATCTGGTGCAGCATCTATTGAATCTCTGAGGGAGCTTGAGCACTGGTTGGCATTCTGGCACTTCAGATATCGACAGTGGGGTGGTTTCATGGAAACGGTTAGTTTCTTACTTTATTTGAAGTACTTCACACTTGCTCAAGATGACCACTGAGTTTTTATTCCTGTGTTATGTGTAATATGACGTCTTCAATTCTTGTAGGAAATGTCCTCAGATGAGTTGGCTGATATGCCTTCTTGTAATTTATTTGAGACAGTACACAACAAATGGCTCCAAGCGTCTGGGAAGCGCGGCACAGACTTATACGTCGCAACATGCGACGATTGGGTGAGAGCTTTTATGCAGATGACAAACTTTCGAGTGTATCTCAATGGCGGCCCGTCTGGATTTGGTCCATCTAGGCAGGACTTGAAATTGAAGAGGGCAGTTGCATCTATGGATGGAAAGAGAATCACCGACGCCCTATGTAGTATGCCCGGTGCTGAGGAGGTTTGCACGCGCATACCTCATTTGGAAGGAGAGGAAGTCTTTGGTTCCTCTAAGCGCCCGGCTGATGTACCTATTGGGTCCGAGGGTGATTCTCATCGCCCGGACAAGGTTAACTTCTCCCATCCACGAGTGCAAAGTACATCTACTGATCTTTCAAATGCAAATCAAGTTGATGCCACTCTTGAAATCCCTCATGTTAAGCATGTACTTGAGATTGATTGTGACCCTTCAGAATGGCACATATCTCGTCTTTCTATGAAGTCTAAGAAGAAGTGTCATGCCATTCAATCGCAGACAGAAGTGAAGTGCAAAATGAACATTATTAGGGGCTCCAGAGCCACTGCTGCTCCAATGTATAAGGGGCAAAAGCGCGAGTTCAAAGGCACAAGAGTGGAGACAGACGAGTTCTGGTTCTGTCCGGACGACATTAAGCGTTGCGTGATGGGACCTAGGAGGTCTCACGTCCTTAGTCGACCACGAATCCCGAATATTTGGCCAATGTTGATCGGCACGGCCCTCACCTCTGAGGAGATTATTCTCTTTGAGGAGGCAGAGTTCCGCCTCCAAGAGCGTCCGTCTATGTCTCCACGACGACTATTCACTTCCTCCAACCTTTTTGAGGTTATGGAATGGACTTATGCAAGACCACCTCATGCTGACAAGCCCCCATGTATTCGGAATGGAAAAAGCATCCGTAGGAATGACAGGGCACCTACTGATGATCACCGCAACCAATGGGAGAGTGCCAGGAATGTGACCGGAATTATTCTTGGAGTGAACATCTTGCCATATCCAGGACTTGGAGCTGTCATCACTCTTCAATCTGGCATAGAACCTCATCACATGATATATCGCATTACTCTCTGCAATTTCCCAGCTTGCACGTGCCTGTACTTCACCGGAATGATATCTGCATCCATTGGGAAGCGAGGGAAGTATGTCAATTGCAAACATTTGTATTACATCTTCCGGTTTTTGTGCAAGTCCGACTTCAAGAAAGACAAGTTCATTCATGCTCCAAGCATGAGTATGGATGAAGTGATGAAACTTCTTCAATCTACGGGGATGATTAAAAACAATGTCTAATATTGCAATATGAGGGCTAGAATTTGCTATACTAGAATACTTAGAATGTGGACGACTCTATGTATCCAATTAGCAAAAAATGCTTTTAATGTATGAGCATCTTTCTTCAATCTGTCGATTCTTAAAAAAATGCAAGTATATCCAGTATTGAAGATATTCTCTTTTGTGACCTGGTTGTGCATATTCCAAAGTGATTCATAAATGCAATGTGTACTTTTACTGTGTCAGAAATACTAAACCATGGATGGCATTAAATTGGATTTTTATAGAGACTTGGTGCCGAAGCACGTACACTGAATATACAATATAAGCTAAAAATGATCCGTTTAGGAGTTTTTGTAACACTTCTCCGTAGTAATTTTTTCTAAACTGCGCCAAGGTCTACCAGCCAAATTAGACGTCTCGGTACCAAAAGTAGAATTTCAGAGGAGTATCTTCGCGATAGAATCCAGCGAGAAATTTGTAAATTGCTCCATACATTTGTAGCCGCATTTGGCGTCTCGGTACCAAAAGCACAATTTCGTGAGAGTAATATTTGCGACAATCCTTTAGGAATCCCATTACAATCTAAAAATTGATTATCGTTTTGGTCCCCCGGATGCACGATTAACACTGAATTTTAAATCCCGTAAATCACTCACAGGATCATACAAAATGCAACAACAAAAAGTGCTACACCTGGGGTCCCAAGTGTCTCGACTGGGGCCTGAAGTGCTATACGTGGAGGTCCCAAGTGTCTCATCTAGGGCCCCAAGTGCTACATACGGTTAACCCTAAAACCGCAGGTATTGTCAATAACTAGTCTAAGTCCTTATACATTAGTTTATTTTGGAAATTCCAATTCTGTGTTGTATCCCTATTAGTAAATGAAATGGCAGTAGACGTCAACACCAGAAATAATTTTTAGAACATAAACACAGGAAGTAAAAAAACTAAAGAGGGACGTAATTGTCTATTACAATGATGCGTGGCAGTCAACTCACGCCGATCTTAAGCTTAACTAATCATGTATCTAAAGTATTCTTATATTAGCTTATATTGATAATCCCAATGAATATGGGATAATCAAAGGTCACTGTTCTATATATTGAATGTACCTATAAAGAGTGTAGGAAGAAAAAAATTAATATTTTGAATCTCTTCATGTGTCCACGGTAATAGGTCCACGGCCCCAAGTCCGCAGTCATAGGTCCACTATAATAAATCTGTAGATTCACTATTTTTTATCTAGAACTTTGAAATATATTTGGGTTTTTTTTCCTAACACTAAAAAATTTAAAAGTTTTTGAAAGTCAATCTTTGGGCTCGCAAAATGTATGCTCACAGCTCTTAAGCTCGCATTTCTAGGCTCACAAACTAGCGTCGTTGGAAATTTTAGCATATGAAATTTTTTGGTAGAACTAGAGCGATTTTTAGCCACTTTAGGGAACGCTGATATGAACTCGCTAACGGATATTACTGTAAGGTGGGCACCCCAAAATGCGCCACTGACCCCAAACCGCCATCATCACTATGTGTACATCTCAAAAACCAATATGTACCTATTTGGAAGAAACGATTCCAGAACCTCTACCGACATTAAAAACCGCACCACCCTTTTGAGAATTGATTGCTTTTGTAGGTAAGCTAAACTCCTTGAAACAATTGTCAGTTAATTTTGGTAGGAAGAAAAATGGAATTGACATCTACCCCAAATTTGTTGCGTATTCTTTGGACCTTAGTGGATTTAGTGACAATTTTTTGAAGTTGAAATGCAGTGACCACTAAAAGCAACCACCTCCTGAAATGTACATTGTTGGTACATGGAAGAAAGAAAAATTGTACCTCTATATTAGAGATCACTTTTAGATCACCCTACCTCATTTTGTCGGTGTCCAAAAGGACACAACCAATAAATAAGTTTGTGGCTGACCCTACATATTTGGATAATTCTATTCATTTTTCCTCACTTGCATTGATACATGCGAGAGTGCGAGTCTCTCTACCACTAAGTTACCACCACACACCTCAAAAAAAATATTGGCTGGTCTGGACGGATTCCGCGACCTTGCGATATGTTTCTTGGGTAAGCTTACTGCCGTCCTGGGTTTAATATTTTGTATAGGGCAATGCCCGCAGAGGAGGGCATTGCGCCAAATAATCGGCCGACGAGGAGGGCGGAGCCCGACGAGGAGGGCTGATTATTTGGTGCAATGCCCGACGATAAGGGTATTGCCCGACGTAAATCACGACGAAATCGCGACGAAATCGAGATGAAAATGCAGAACTGGATGAAAAATCCGTAATCCCCGATTACGCGGTTTTGCCTGCGTAATCGGGGATTACGGCACAGAAGCTTCCCGCCGATTGAACGGGACATTTCCTGCGAGTGGTTTACGCAGAGGAACTATGGCTGCCCGTTCCCCTTGCAACGGAGGAGATCGAGGAGAGCATGTGACTGACAGGACGTACTCAATTAACAAATGGGAAGAAAACGGAGAGTTGGTGATTCAGTTGTGTTGGCAAATTGGCCAATCGGTGGCGAAGTATGATCATTACTTAATACCCCAGATGGATGAGGATTGAGAAAGGCTTGCGCTCTTCTTTTCTTCTTCTTTCTTTTTTTTCTTTTTTCTTGAAACACATGGACAAATTCCATTGATAGGCTTCCGCTCTTTCAAAGCTATGTGGGTTGTGTACGGTTTTTTCGAGTCTGAGATGCTTGAATTACGCACTTCCAATTTTATTTTATTTTATTTTATTTTATTTTATATTTATTTCGGCCCAGACGACACCAGGACCCAGCGCCTCATTGAAGGAAAGGAAAACGGAGCCACCAACCACAGAGGCCAGCACTTACCCAACTCCCAAGACCGGGGCCGGTAATACAGTGAGTAACTACTTTGCACCACTCAGCCCTTTCTTTTTTACTTTTGGCTTCAATTGGCTTCAATTGGCGGAATTCCACAACTGACGTGGCATTCAATCCAACGTCCACCTGGATCAGTTCTTCCGTCCCTTCCCTGCTCAGGGCGTTCGTCTCTTGCATCCTCGTGGTGGGGGGGCGGGTTCTGTTGGTTTCTGGTGCTCCCCAGCAGGCCACCTGTCGCTAGTTGGCAGTTTGTTCTTTTTCTTTTTTTCTTTGACACAAGTAAAGGATAACTTTACTACAAGAATAAAAATAAAAAGAACCCCAGCTGCATACACATAACATTGTTAACTGGCGAGTTCTGTACCCTGACAGGTAAGGTATAATCCTCCAGGCATCCAGTTTGCTGGGGGAAGTAACTTCAATCTACGTGAATGGGACACTTGGACAGGCCTTGACGTTTGCATACTAAATGTGGGCCGGCCTATCTTGGGAAAGTGAAAGTCAACAGGCAATATGAGTCATCGAGGTAAGTTCCAACGCTCGGGGGCTCCTGTTTTCGGGGAAGCAAAAGGGACCCCCACCAGCGTTGCTTAATAATGTTATGCAGCCTGGGGGCCAAGTGACAAGGAGTCGGCAGTTTGTTCTGTTCCCTACCTATACAATTTCGTTTCTCTTGTCTCCAAAAAACTAAAAAAACGCCATCATCACTCTATACATCTCCAAAACCAATACATGTAACAAGTTTAGAACATCTACCAAAAAAAAAATCTGACCTTGTATAACTTTTGCATGTAGTATCTTAACGTAGCGTTCTTTGGTGCATTGGAACCTCCTTTCACCTGCCAACAAGAGAATATGAAATTTGATGAGTCTAAGGGCCGCTTTACACCTAGAGCCCAAGCCAATTTGTTGTGTTAGAGGCCAAGAATCCTCACTCTTGATTGGACAAAACCTTGAAATTGGTCCCAAAACCTTTGCACCTAAAGGATGGGCCAATTGGGTGAAATGAATTTTCTATTCAAAAAAGACATGATCTAACATGGCCCAAGCTCGCTAAATTGGGTGCCCCCAAAATAGGGTGGCCAATTCTTGGCCTAGGGGCCAATGTCAAATTTCAATTAATTAATTTTTTTAAATAAAATATTATTTTTTCCAACAAATCAGATTCACTAAATGTTGTGCAATCAACCTCAAGGGGAATTGGCCTGGCTTCTAAATGTGAAGCAAATATGAAAATTTCAGCCCTTTTTTCTCCTTTTTTTAGAGTTACTTTTATTGAATCCACCAGACTTCTTGGCCCCAAGGCCTTTACATATGGGGGAATTGCCCTCGTTATAATTTTATTCTAATGAGTAATTGAGGATGACCTCCACTCCAAAAGGAGTTGAAATTTTGTGCAATCAGCCCTATTGGAAAATGGCCCAACCTCTAGGTATCTAATAATAATAGAAACTAGGCACAATGGCAAAAAGTGGCGATTTGGGGGTACCCCCTGACGTCTACCTACATGGTGACGGGATCAGCCACTTAATTTAAAACTGAAACAATACTTGAGCTGTAAAATTAAGAAGCTCAATCAACCCACTCAGAACCCATCTCTCTGCATTCTCAGTCATGGTAGTATTTGCTTGTTTTCACTATCTAGCATTACCCCCTAAAGCACTGAACTGCATTTTTTGGTAACATAGCAATTTGGGGCAGCTCACTACAAATAGAGTTTTTGGTTTTTTTCTTTGAAATCTTCACACCATATGTGCCCAAGGAGTGGCTTTAAGGCCCAACAATTTTCAAAACTTTTGACTACACGGTTAAAAAATTATGGTATGATATATTGTTTTCATTGCTAAGTGAGCAGCCCAGGCAGCAAAAAAAACTTTTTTTAAATTCACTTTTTTTTAAATTAAAATTTGAAATTGGTTCTCTAGATCTTTATATACATGGAAAGCTTTGAATAATTCCATTTGGATTAATGAGATAAAAGTTATGAGAGTGTAAGTTTGCGGGTAGTTTATAGGTAGTTGTGGAATCTCTACTCTAAGATAAACTTTGAAGCTTTTTATTTAATTCAATTTTAAATAATTAAATAAATAAATAAAAACATTAAATGTAAACTAGTTACTACAACATTACAACCATTGGGATTGGGATTTTTCAATTCCATGAATAAATTGTTAACAATTTAGTGTTTTGAATCATTTTCTACTTCCTTCTACTTACTATTTTTTCCTATATGTTGTACAATTCCAAATGATCTGAAAATTTTCAGGCATGTTGCCAGCTTGCCTTCAAAGAATCCGAAGAGTGACCACCATTTCGGTCATTTTTTCATACACATGTGACCATCTGAAGAGCAGCTGCCCGGTTTTCGCAGGGTCCAAAAAAGTTTTTTTTTCAATTCAAATGCTAATATCTTGCGATTTACGTGGTGGAAATTCCTGATTTTTTTTTCACACGTTCTCAAACTAGTTTACTACAAGATCCTACAGTTACATGTGTTCAAAAAAGGTATAAAGAAAAATTTTGGTACTTGTCCTAAAAATGACAATTTTGGAGCATTGTGGTAAAAACATAGTCAAAAACCTTTAGGTGTTAAGGTAGGTATCTCCAAATGTACCATTGACATTAAATTGCCATCTATACTATGTGTACAT
Source organism: Antitrichia curtipendula (assembly GCA_951230915.1). Taxonomy (NCBI): domain Eukaryota; kingdom Viridiplantae; phylum Streptophyta; class Bryopsida; order Hypnales; family Leucodontaceae; genus Antitrichia; species Antitrichia curtipendula. The sequence goes on along the minus strand of OX579634.1, from coordinate 54,643,282 downwards.
CTCCAACATCAGTTTTGTACCTATGTGGAAGAAACGCTTTTAGAACTAAACTTTGTTCTTTACTAACTTTTGCATACAGTATCAAAATGCCATGTTTTTTGATGAGTTGGAACCTCCTTTCACTTGCCTACAAGAACATATGAAAATTTGAACAGTCTAATAATAATAACTAGGCTCAGTAACAAAAAGTGGCGGTTTTGGGTGTACCTACCTTATGTAGTGGATTTGCATGGACATGGTTACTCTAGGGTCTGCCTTGTTAGAGGGAGATGTGCTGAAGTATGTTGCATCCTGGAAACAGATTTTATTCACAAAGAAGAATCATTCTTTATTATCACACCGCTACTTTTGTTCTCGGTTTTGTCGATTGCACAAGCTTCAATGATCGTGAAGCATAACATTCAGTAGCATAGGGAAGGGCTGCCTTCCCCCTGACAGAATGGTGTGGAATATTCCACACCATCAGTAGCTATGAGGACACGTGTCAAAATTTGTCAGAGGGTAAGTCAGTTGGCTGCAACTGTACAACATACATTAAAAATTAAAACAAAACCAATGTCCAGACACCCATTATATCAAACACACAATAATCAGCATTTTACACCTATACATTGTATGTTCTGAAAACTTAAAACATTATTGGTTTTGTATGAATGCAAGCCAAAAACATGATCCATTATATATCTAACTTTTGGCTTGCATTTATATAAAACTAATACTATTTTGAGTTTTCCAGGGTAAAGAAAGCTATATATATACACTTGGGTTGGTAGGAGGTAGAACAAATCATGTGGGATAAACAAGTTAGAATTTGTTGTTTGTGAAGCACTCATAGTTAAGTCAAAAACAAATAATTTTGTTAAAAGTGAAATTTCAGACCTCATTTAGGCATAATAGAATGATTCTTCTCAAAAAACTTTGAACTAAAAGAAGTTTTTAAATGAAGATAGGTTTCACCTCCAAAATCCGTTTGGCATTTTGAATATCCAATCAAAAGTTATGGACAAATTTGAGAGAGGGGTTGGAATGGACAATTTCTTTAACATTTTTCCAACCCCTCTCTCAAAATTTGTCCATAACTTTTGATTGGATATTCAAAATGCCAAACGGATTTTTGAAGGTGAAACTTATCTTCACTTAAAAACTTTTTTTAGTTCAAAGTTTTTTGAGAAGAATCATTCTATTATGCCTAAATGAGGTCTGAAATTTCACTTTTAACAAAATTATTTGTTTTTGACTTAACTATGAGTGCTTCACAAACAACAAATTCTAACTTGTTTATCCCACATGATTTGTTCTACCTCCTACCAACCCATGTGTATATAAAGAGTGTCATCTTTCTAAAAATTTCAAAATGAGTTATTGATGGCAAATGGTATGATTACAATAGTGTATTACTCATTGGATTTTTAGTGTTTTTGGCAAACTAGATTTGTATGTTTGGTCCTAAAATTAACAAAAGAAAGTGGAGAATATCATAATTTACTGTCACTATCCCGGTACCGAAGCTTGCATTAATGCTGAGAAGATGAATTCTGTGGATGAGGACTCCAGAGAGGAAAAGGCAGCCTCTCTGAAGGCTAATGAATGTTATGAGGATTGCATTAACTGGTTAAACATTTAAATAATTTTTTTAAATTCCCACTCAGCACTAACCCCTTCACCCAACTTGAACCTTAGCCAGCCCCCTATTTGTAATTTTAGACTGACTTTTTCCAACCCAATCATTATAGGCTAAATCCATCTATATTTATATTCGTATCCAAGGGGTCAAGACAAGGTGGTCTTTTAGAGATTAATCCAATATCTTTGATGCAAGCTTTTGTCATATTGGCACTATATTTTGGTGCACCATCCAACACAAATACCAATTGCTTATGATAAGCATAGTGGTTGACGTAAAGCAATAATCCTTGCTCACATACAATGTCTACAAAGTCAATAGTAGTTGCATTGTCCCAAGGGTGAAGATCAAATAACACTTGTTGGTTGCATTGAAAGCACCCAAAACCATCATTGACATTCTGACAGATATAAATGCTTGTGCTAAATATTGTGAATCAAATTTATTAGAAATAGTCCGCATACTCAAGTTTGAAGTGAATTTTGACTAATTTCAAATGGCAACTCATTGCTTTAGACAACCAACTTCCATTGATGTACAATCCAATTCTTATACTCTTGCTCAAAGACTAACCTTTGTTCCTTATATCTTTGGTTCAAAAAGTTAAAAATAAATAAAATTTGGTAGCCAAATCCAAGCTCATGCACCTCCTTTCATATAGAGATGGCATATAGAGATGGTGCTTACTAAAATTGGCAAGTTATCAACAAGTTTGGCAAAAGCTATACAACAATTTTTGACAACCTCATGTCTGAGAATCCTTCAATCATAGTCATATAGCTTCTATGGACTTCCTAATTTTTTGCAATTTGTATTGAGCTTCGCTCTTGATACCTCTTCACAACTAATGAAATGGTCTTCTTTTATCTATGGCAACTACATTTGAAATGAGGTTCAAAATTGATCCATACATGCTCATTCTACAATAATATCCTACTCTACCATGGTGCTACACAAGATTACTCAAAATCACACAACAAGTCTATGAGCTAATATATCAAAAACTATAGAGTAATAATTAAAAGATCAAAATTTGTGGCAAAAAACTTTAGGTATGTCAAACTATTTCAACTCAAAAATCAATACAATTACTTGCCTTCATCACATTGCAATTAAAATTCAGTGAGTTGTATACTTGTAGAGCTCTTTATTTCACAGTTATTGCTTTAGTGCACTACTAGCTACTAAACAAGCTTTGTAACAAATGTAATTTCCATTCTCGAAGTTGGTGATTTATTAATGCATTTCTAAATATCCAAACTTTTAAATTCCAAATTATCACATATGAATCATTTGCCTAATTTGAATTACAAAGTCAATCATCTTCACACATATAAAAATAGCACTTTGGATATTATCTTACTTTCTGGAGGGTATTTTACTTGAGCTTGATTTCTTATTTGTTAGTTTACAACTAAAGATAGTAGAACATAAAGAAAAAAGATGTATTGTTGGACTTGATAGAGCTCATGTATGCCAGAGTTGTTGTAAAAGACTTTCATCATTTAATAAAGATACTCTTATTCTTATTTGCCTATATCAAGTTTAGAATTATGATCATTTTAATAGGTTATAGACTTATAGGCACTTGTCAAAGCTATTGCTATGATTCTTGAAACCTAGAGATCGGTGCCTTGAATGCCATGTCAAACCTAAGTTATGACAATGTTATTTGTTTTAGAGCATGTATGCAAGATTGAATTCGTTTACAGATCATAGTTTGTCTTATCATTTGTTCTTGCCTTATCACTGAAGACTGTGGCAAGTTGCATTGACAAAAAAATGAATGGAATCTCTTCTGCGCAAGTAGTTATTATACTCTATTTATATAGCCATGGAGTAATTCTTTGTTACTATTATTTTAGTTCTTCACTTTTTTAGGTCTTTAATTCACACTTTAATTAGTTCTTTAGTTCTTTAGATTCTTTAGATTTTTTGGTTCTTGTTTTTCTTATGAGTTACCTAAAAATGCCATGTCTTTATTGTACTTCAGTTAGTTGCAGTTCTTTATGTCTCCATCTATTTATATAGAGGATGAATCTTTATAACATGTTTGTCCAAGTCATTGGATGTTTTTCAAGTCCATTGGAGGAGGGTTTCAAGTTTATCTCAATGCTAAGAACTAGCTAGTATTGGCTAGAATTTTTAAAAATTAATATAATTAATATTTTAAATATTAATCAATTAAATAAATTAAATTAAAACTATTAAAATAATATTTAAAAAATATTTAAATATTATTATTTGATGTGGCAATAATTTTGCCACATGGGATTGTTGATTTGGAACTGATTTGGCACAATTTTCATGTTTCCAACAATCCAAGAATTCGCAGCCCGCTACAACTCCAAAATCTCATCTAATGTTATGGACTTCCTTTTATCCATGTCATAAATCCTACTCGTAAAATGAATAATCTAAATGACAACCTAAATTTTGAGTAGCTTAGTATTTTTTAGGGGCTACTAGGATTCATTAGGGTTTACTTGAGTGTCCTAGAATGTTTCAGTACCTCTTAAATTTTTTATTAGTCTTCAAAAATCTAATAAATCAAAAATATATTTCCTTGAATCCTTCATATTGAAATAGTTTATCTTCCAAATATTTAATAGTTTGCTACTTGTTCGACTTCAAAAATAATTCAAAACACCATAACTTTCATATTGTAGACCTATCCAAACTCCATGAAACAAAGTCCGTGCACCTCTCCTTGTGGAGAACTTTCTAACAATACCAAAAACGCCCCCAAGGGACTCGCGTCTTTTTTTAGATATCAAGGTATCAAGCAAACAAAAACAGTGTGACTACGAGGCTTTGTCCACTCCAACCAAACCCTAATTGTGTTGTGCAATGTGAATGCAGTTGTAGATGAGATTTGGAAACTCACATTCAGAAAGCCATAATCTCTGCCCAAAGGACAACATAACATTTAGTAGCCTTCAGAGACTCTGCCTTCCCCTCCCTGGAGGCCTCATCCACGATGTTCATCCACGCCTCATTAATCTAAGCTGCAGTACAGGGAGCACAGCATTAGATTCATGGCACGCTCCATTTCCTTTCTATAATTTCAAGATTGAACATACAAATAAATACGATTTACAAATAAAATTGGTTTGCTTAAAATCTAAGCTAGAATCATGATTAGCATACCAAGGCAGTCTTTTATGTGACCATTACAATAATTTACTTTTCATTTGCTATATGTCAAGAGAAGCTCCTTATATACCTATGGGGTGGTAGAAGTTAGAACAACCCGTGTGGGATATGTTAATTTAGAATTTGTAGTTTCTCAACCACTCATAGTTAAAATCAGAAGTAGGAATTGTGATTGAAGCATAATTTCAGACCTCATTTAAGAATAGTATAATAAAAAATTTCAAAGAAAAGTGAACTATGAAAAGTTGGTAAATTAAGATAAATTTCATCTCCAAAAATCCATTTGTGATTATGATTCTCCAATCAAAAGTTTTGGACAAATTTCAGAGAGGATGTTTGAAAATGTCAAAAACAAATTTCCTTCCAATCCCTATCTGAAATTTATCCATAACTTTTGATTGGAGGATCAAAATCCCAAAAGAATTTTTGGAGATAAATCTTAACTTCATTTCACAACTTTTTTCAGTTCAAAGTTTAAAAAAAAAGTTGTTATACTATGCCTAAATGAGGTCTGAAAATCTACTTCAATCTCAATTGTTGCTTTAATTTGATTACAGTATGAGCTGTTGAGAAAATACAAATTCTAATTTACATATCCCACATTGTTTATTTTACCTCCTACCATCCCATAGGTATATAAATAGTTGTCTTTGCATTCTAAGTTGCAAAATACATTTGTTTCAAGAAGCATTGCAAGGAAGTTTGAATGTTGAAATTCATTGGCTCAATTATTTTGCAGCTATTTTGTATAAAACTCATATTTCGTGTACTATTTGAATTGACAATGCTTGTACTTATAGTACTCCGAGTCTGTAGATTTTATGCACTGTTAGAATTGAAAGTAGTAGTTTTTTTACCCCAAGTCTGCAGTAGCCACCCTGCCACTCTGACAAATTTCGACGCGTGTTTCTTAGCTACTGATGGTGCCGACTATTCGGCACCACCATTCTGTCAGAGGGAAGGCAGACTTGGCTTCTGCTACTGAATGTTATGAAAGCAAACAAACAAAACAAACAAAAAAACAAAAACAAAAACAAAAACAACCTGATTGAAGATAGAGAATGGAAAAGAAAGCCCTGGCTCTCGCCCAGCCTTCTCGCACCCTACCAGCAGCCCGGGGATGCGCGGGGAGACAGGGAATGCCGTGGGAACGCTGCGGGAACACCCTTGCAAAAGTACCCTAACGTACCCCAAGTCCCCCATGCGACTCCCCCGAATGTCTGGACAAGCCGATTGGACCGAAGGGCCGGAGCATTACTGTCTGTGCAGTACAGTACAGTACAAGCTGTGTGGAGTTCCAGTCTCGATCTCTTGAATGCAATGCGCCTCTGGTGTGACAAATGGAAATTTGCTGCAATTGGCGGAACTCCACAACTGGCGTGGCGGTCAACTCGACGTAAAATTAATCTATATATCAGTCCTAGTGTTTTAAGTTCTCAGAGCTTCTAGCTTGCAGCAGATGAACGTGCACCGGGCGCTTATTTCAGTCTTCGGTGTTCAATCCCCCGTGAGTCTCACTTTCTTCTGTGTATGCGTGATTGCGACACCTGTAAAAGTTTACAAAAGTTTACTAATTACAGTAATTTTGGACACGTGTTGCAATCACGCATACACAGAAGAAAGTGAGACTCACGGGGGATTGAACACCGAAGACTGAAATAAGCGCCCTGTGGTGTCAACTTTGGAAGTGGCACCCAGAGTGGCCCCCAATGTAACGAAATCAACGATGAGGAAAAGCTTTCACGTCACTACCTCTAGTGATTTCTAACTAGTGCGGATAACGAGGTGGGCAAAAAACAACAACATGGTGAAAAAACACAAAGACAACTAGCTGTTATAATGGACAACAGCATGAAATTAATATATACGTTGAATCGAACATAAAAACGCAGTCAATGAACGGTGTCTGCAACCAGGATGCTCTTGGACAATCGGGGATCCCTGAAATCACCAAACTACATTTTCAGCAGGAACAATATATTGTACACAATATGAATTTCTGTCACACGTACGGAGGCTGACTGTTCATGCAATCCCTGATCACAAGCTACGGTAGGTTTTTTCAAGCGCCTTGTCAAGGGATCGAGCAACGTCAGATCTCAAATTCGGTTCTGAACCCCACAGATTATGGGGCATCAAGGTTTGGAACTCATCAACAGTCCATCTCAATTCCACTAGAATACCCGTGAGCAAGCCTCACTGTAGAGAATTATGGTGCAAATATTGACAGGAGCAGATAACGAGTGGAATGCAGATAAGGCAACTGTTGGATTAAACAGGAATGATTGTACAGTACATTCCCTGGCCACTGGAGTCATTTGCTGTTGAATGGGCAACGAATCACTCCTCGGTAAGCACAGAACTGAGAAACGGCTGGACGTTGTACATACTGAATTGTAGCCACTGTAGCACAGTTCAGTCACTCAGGAGTCTGGGAATCATAAGAAATTCTTCAATGGAAACCAATATGTACACTAAAACCGACCTTATAAGGTCTACGGCACTATCAACATGCAAGTGAAAATGATGCACAATGTTTGCACATTGGCTGATGCTTATGAAGCAAAATGCAAGTGAGTGTATAATTTTGGGAGACATGATGAGTTAGCTAGTTATAAAATTTCAAAGTCCATTTGATGCATATCAAGAAAACAATACTGATTCAAAGAATGAAAATATAAATGTTGTCCAAGAAATAGGTTAGATTTATAGGTTAGATTGAAAAAAACTTTACCAAATTGTCCCTTTACAAAGCTGCAACCTCCTAAACCCCTAAAGTCCCAAGGCCATTTTTCTGTCAAAAAACACTCAAAACTGCCATTTCTGTTGTATTCACCCAAGAAAGCAGAAAAAAAAACGTTTTTTTTAGAATCTAACCATAGGATCTTGTACTTCACTTGTCTGAGATCATGTGATAAAGATTTCATCAAACTTGACCGTACGGATTGGAAGATATTAGCATTCAAAGTTGGACAAAAAGTTTTTTTTTTAAAGAACATCCTTAGATTGCCCAAAAAACAAGATCGTCAATAAATTTTTCATCACTAGTCCAAATTGAATGATTCAAAGTTTTACATGTAGACAAAACTGTAATGTGTTAGAAAAATTTTAAAAATTTTAAAATTCTGATTTATTTTTATTTTTTGGGGGGTTGCCCAATGCCCACCAACCTCTATTTTTGGCTTTTTGTGCAATAACTTTTGAAATAAAAATTATATTCTCAAGAAGCTTATGTGTTTTTCTAGCTTTATACAAAGTTTTAGTAAATTATGATGTATATTGAGACTATATGAGCCTACCTAAAGTCGCATTTTGGCCCACGTAAGGCCAATGGACTTTAGGGGTTAGTTTTATTAATAATTTAATAGACCCCCTCAATAACAAAAATGGTCCGAATCTACACCTTATTGATGTCTTTCTACTGACCTCACCATTTTTGAGTAATCTGCTCGTCCATTTTCCATCCAAAATTAGGGATCCACATTCTGGAGGGGTCAATTGAAGTGTAGATATCTTATGCTCCTGAGCAAGAAAGGTATGATGTAACCCAATGGGAATCCATTCCGTCTGTTCTCCAGGTTTCTTAATGCAATGCGAAAGAAAATCAGATACTCTAGATAGGAAAGATCACTTAGTTTAGTTCACTTGGGTGAGAAAGTGCCCAGACGACAACCTCGTATATTTTATTGAAGCAGTATGATTCTACGTACTTCCATCCATCTTCTAAAACAAGAAATCACTTTTCAGTATATTGGCATGCATGTTTTCAACCATTTCTATCCATAATTCTTAGAGAAATGAAAATACCTGGAGAACAATTACTACTTGAGTTTAAAAAAAGGAGAATTATTCAGAAAACGGCACACTTTGGCCTCAAAAGAAAAGGACTGGGACAGACGCAACAGAAAACTCGAAGAACGTGAGGTTGGCAACTATATATATCAAAGCCCTTTCACGACAGCCTGGGCGGCTGTAATCCGATGAAAGCAGAAGAGTGATCCGATTAGGATCGCATTATACAATTGCACTCCTTTAGGATCTCATGGTTTCTTAGCACTTTGGAGCAGGTCACACGGGGACTTTCTTTTGTTCAATTTTATTTCTTTCCTTGACCTGTACAAGCATTGTTCTTCACTGATCCTAGTGACATATAATTATATTTTGCACAATGTGATCAGTCGAATTGGTCGTTTTGTACCATGAAATATCTGACCTCAGAAAATAAAACATATCACCAAACCACGATCATATGAATTCAAGGTCTACTCCTGCTTTAGCGTAAGCATGAAGCACAGAATCTTTAAGGTCAGAAGCATACCATTGTAATCTTCACAAGGCGATCTTCACCCATCGACATCAGCGAAATAGACCTCCAACGTCTGCCTCTTCTCATTGTCTACTCCCACTGACGAAATTTAGAGCCAAACTGGGGATATCAAGGTCAAATGATTTCACGAAGCATGAACCAAAGCATTTCTGGACCAGGACACAGTAGGGAATGTAACACTCTACGGCTAGACTCTGGCCTTCAATGAAGCTAACATAGGTGCCAACGTATCTAAGGTTTGAGATGAAGAGTGGCAGAACTTCCACTATTTCAAGGAAAACTAAATAAAAGAGTGGCACAACTTCAAAGACTAGGCAAAGTCGCATTATGTAGAGCGTCTTTTACTACTTTTCGTGCTGGAAAAGCTACAGGGTTGTGGATGGTACGGGTTAGTTTTGACACATACCAAATTCATTATGTAGGGAAGGGTATCTCCCAGTGACTCACCAACTTACGCATGGTCTGCGAGACATTGTCTCACCTCAGAATCTCCGAACAAAAATTGAATTAAAAGCAAGGATTGGATCAAAATGAAAGCTCTCGCGACTGCACATAAGCTTAGCAGTCGACGATTCAAACGATGAAAAGCACAATCAGGTAACTGTGGAGAACATTCACCAAAGTCCGTAAGCCAAGCTGATGTTTCTCCCAAAATGCAGATGTAATTTGTCCTCACGATCTGCCAAAACTGCGTGGTAATTGAGCAAGTTAGAATGCCGAGGTGTCGCACCAAATTAATCCATTATACAAAATCGAAAGAAGAAAGGAGCAAAAACAAAAATAACATTGGATTTGGAGTGTAGTGAACCTCACATTGCGTTCGTTTGTTTTGATGAAATTATTCAAGGTGTTGATTCAATGTCTGAAATAGGGACTATTGACGCTTTTTTGCTCGAATTCGTGATGCAGCATGAATGGTTGCCCCTAATTTTAAGTCAACAAAAACCACGTGGCTTTAAAGAGCATCTTAAAAGATGAGAAGAAAACTTAGGATGGTTTCAAATTTTGTTGCCTAGTTCACTTTCAAATATTTCTATCACTTGGTTATTCGGAAGACGTCTGTGTGTAAAGGAGGCACGAGGTCACTCGTTATCTACATCCATAAGGAGTACTTAATAGAACTATCTCTTCATTCGGTAAGTTTTTGATTTAAAGCTATTCTACATATCTGTCACGACATCCAAATCTTAAGTAGGAGAGACTTTAACTATAACACCAAAATTGCGCAAGATACTAACTAGAAGAGGAACATCGTGCTATCACCAATCATGCATTTGGGGATAAAGATAGCAGTGCCAAAGTATCAACTAGTGTTGTCTTGGTACCACACTTCATGGTCTTGAACTTGTTCGGGTCCTTCATTTTCTCAGAAAATGTGACAAGGCACTTATTTATTCTATTAGTGTATGTAACACTAATTTATCAAAAGTCACACTATTTGAGATATATTTAAACGAGTGAGTTTGAAATGTTATTGTATTGCACTAATTTGTGAAAAATAAAATAAATGTATTGACATTGATTTTGTAGGGGATACAATTTTGTGCCCTCACTAAGACTATCCGGTGAAAAGATGCAAACATCATGTTTTTATTAATCCCCACACTTTCAATTCTTGAAAATTGCAAACCATTGTTCTGCTCACAAAAAACAAACTAAAACCACTCCCCATGCCATCAACCTAGGATATAAATACAAATACGATATAGTATGGATACAAATACAATTATGGATACATATTACAAATACAAAAATACAAGAATATCCCATATCATTCTGAAATTACAAATAGGGGGGGTGGAGGCTAGGATTAGGGTTGGGAAAGTTTAGGGAATTAACAAAATATTTAAATTGTCACCTCTGCCTCACTATGCGTTCAAAATAAGGCTCACTATATTTGCCTCACGATACTTCCTTGTAGTGAGATACCGATCATAGCTACACTAAATAGTGAAATTAGGTTGCCTTACTTCAAAAAAATTACTTTACAAGCCATCAAAGTCAACAAATATTTTTTTAAATATTTTTCTTTGTACACATGGAGGTTCATGAGTCTCAATTTCAACTATACTTAATTCAAAAGTAGTAAATTTTTGTAAAGAAACACTAAATATTTATATAGTGTAGAACTTCAAAAAAATAGTGTGGGGCAACCTAATTTCACTATTTAGTGTAAGTTCAAGAAATTTCATATGAGTCCAGTCGGAATAAGGCAGTTTCTTCCAAATCTCTCACTGATTACAAATGGCATTAGTCTGAGATTAGCATAGTGTGACTCTATTTCAAGATCAAGTTATTGAATTCCAAAATAGAGGTGCAATAGGAGAACTGATCGAGGTAATTGAAACTGCGTACCAGTCGTCCACCTTCGAAACCAGTTCGTCAAAAGAATTTGAAAGAATCACGACATGACAACATATTCAAAATCACTTACACTGCCAAATTGATGATGATATTCTGTGAACCCCCACCCCCCCACCCACACACACACCCACACCCACACACACACACACACACACACCACCACCACGGGCACGAACTCAGCGTGGACATCATGAAAGGGAATTGCATTGTCATCAGACGCCAAGCAGGTTGGTCCTGTCATGTACATTGATAAAGATCAGCATAACAATGCCAGCAACAGGGTGCAAAGCCCTGTTGAAACAACGATAGATAGGAAATAAACAGCATCTGGATGTTGTTTCGATCAGCTGGGACGATGAAACATCTCAAATGCCAATTAAGAGTTTTTCCAACATATTGCTTCAAAATGGTGTTTTCACTAGTGTTGAATCTGGGGGAGCAACATTCCAGATTAATGTCGTTAAAACCGTGTCCTTTAAGCGCTTGCTACCAGCCTCCCACTTGCAATGTTCATATACACAGGTAATCCTACAAGCATCGCTATATCTCTTTAACCGGCAAAGTTTAAAGAAATTGGCACTTTCCCACATGTCCATCTAGAACGTCATATCTATACACGTCCCAGTTTTTTAATTTTTAGAGCTTTGTGCTCTTGAATGTCAGACACAATTTTGGTGCTCCAAAACACGCCACTTTAACGAACAAGACCATATATAAACACTTCACAATTTCAGAGCATCTTACCATTTGAATAAGCGGAGAAAGCGTCGTCACAACTGCATACCTCGGCTTAATTGGTCCATACCTCGGCTTCTCTTTTTCCCGAGCATTTTGCTTCCTTCATTCCCAGCCGATCACTGTGGACAACACAAACGCCGAGCGTGGGACCAGATCATCAGCAACTTCATCATTTGAATCACAAAGTAACGTCAAAACTAATAGTTTACTCTTTCAGTTATTTACTCGGTCAAGTTCAAACTACAGTAATCGAGTAAGAAAGTCAGCAATGAATGTGTACAGACACTATTCAGTGCACGTGCATTTCTTGCACTCTCAAAACAGCAATTAGTGTATATCAATTATTATACTGACTGCCCTACAACTGAACGTGGGGGGTTGGTCCACTTTCAAATTCTCCGACTACACACAATTATAATTCTGGCGGACCACTGTTGAAATTAATCGGTACAGACTCTCAGTTCATTCCGATAGTGAGAGCAATACCCGACTGCAGTGATATTCTGCATGCGGCTGCTGCAGTAAAATTTGTTGAAAAAAAAACACACCACCCTCTCTGTTGACAATCTTTACAATTTCCGTTATAATATCTCATTCCCTGTATCAAATATCTCCTGTTGTAGGACAACATTTGATAGGTTAATGTCCACATGTGGCAAGGAGCCCATTTGTCCCCCAAGCAGTGCCAATAGAAAGGGTTGCGTACATATGTCGCTAATCTAAAAATCCTATGGTTACGCAACATGTTTGAGCAACATGAAATGCAGCTTTATGTGGGACCTACATTTGTACTCTCAGGCAGCAAGGAATCGACGTACCGTGTCCCGAACTCACTCCATATTCTCACACTACCTAGGATACATTGAGTGCAAGTGCGATAACAAGGAGTTGCTGAAATGAGAAGAGGATTATAGACCAACTTACTCTTTCACTCCTTCGTTCTTTTTTAATGTCCATTGATAGTCACGAGCAGTTAGTCGTCTAGGTCGTGACCTAAAAGAGTTTGGGATGTACCAAAATCCACAGAAGTGGTCGTGGTTGTCAATGGCTGCCGATTGTGTCAAAAGTCAAAAGCCTGCTAGTACCGAATTTCCTTGGAGCCGGACCAGACTTTCTTCTCCCTTCCCACTTTGCTGGGCACTATCGAAGAGAATTCGAAAAGGGATTCTGTGACCCTGAAGTTGTGGAATGTCTACGCATGTCCCTTCAGTGACCAATCAAGGTGTCGCACTTCGGGAGGTGTCTCTTTGTCAAGATGGGGTGATATGCCTGTGTCTGTACAGAGACTGCTTAGTTGTCGTCATGACGCACATCGTCCACGTCCTCTGCACACGCATGTGTCTCACGAATGTTTAATGTCCTGGAAGGTATGTGGACGACTGAACTCAAACTTGACTGTGCCATGGTTTCAGTGAAACAGTGTTTTCAAACAGACAAAACACACTCCCACCAGCTGAAGCAGGCCATTCAAAAGAAAGAAACATTGTGCCTTTATAAACTCAAAAAACTACACAACAACACACAATCTACATCTACGAAACTACAGTCGGTCTCTTGTACTCTATTGACTGGTCCCGTCTTGATTTCTTAAGCGGGATTTGGGTCTGGCGCTTGGGACCATTCTTGACCTCAGGAAATGTGGGAGGATCATCCGGCTGCGGAATGGCTGGGTTCTCCACTTTCTTGGAGGCAACTTTGTTGTGTCGGCTGGATCGTGGATCCCTTCGCTTACATTCACTGCAATACTTTCCTTGCTCATAATATTCGCAAAGTTGTGTGGGGTCACGACCCCGAGGACAGACAACGTCCTTGAAGCTAGGTTTATGGACGAAGCCAATGGGGTTCAGACTGTGGAACCGATTGGCTTTGGAGCTTGGTGCTGGTAGGAGGGGTGCGACTTCTGTGGGCTTATTCAGATCGATCAACTCTATGGTGTGCTCTACGGTATTGAATATACATAACTCGTGTTCACTTACCACGGCGCAAGTGAACTCCGGATAAACAAGCAATCCTCGCCCACCCGCCCTTTTGCGCCGCAATACCTCATCCCAAGGTTGGTCTTCAGGTCCATCGAAATTGAGCTTATAAATCAGGAAGAAGACTTCTTTCCCGCACTCCTGCTCGCTGAACACATAGACATTGCCACCGCATTCCACTATTTGTGTGGTGGCAAGGTAACCAACGTTGGTTTCACTTCTGACAAGAGGAATGTGAAACCTCGTGAGGGCTTGAATCCATGTATGCGTCTTCAGGTCGTACGCCAGCACTCCTCGGCCTCCGGTGCCAATGATGGCCACGCACAGAAGAAGCTCCCTCCCGGAATCCGTGTAGTAAACCCCGTTCTGATACTCGTTCAAACCGAAGGGGGCGCATGCCATGTCGGAATTTGGTGGACATTCCCACCTGCCTGTTCTAGAATCGTATTCTTCGGTCTTGAGGGACAGGTCTTCAGTTCCAATGGCGGCACTTCCGGCTACCAAAATCTTGTAATGCCCACTTTCGTCCACCTTCAGATGCATGAGAACAGGATGCCTGGAATGTTGCAGAGGCGGAAGGACTTTCACTTGCCGAGTAAGTGGGTTGCACACGACGAGCTCCTCACGACCCGTGGGTTTACCGACATTCATGCACAGGATTCCTCCATCACCTGCCAATTTTTTTTTTTTCAGACACATTTCTACTTTGACCCCTCCAAGAACAGCCGATCAAATTCCAAACATTCCCTACGCACATGTCCAGATCAAATTCCAAACTTGAATGTCCCTATGTACATGACACTTTTAAATCACCATATTTAAAACTTGAAATTTCCAGGGAAACAGATTCTTGTGAAAGAGACCAATAATCAATACCCAATCAATTTTAGAAGGAGATTTCAATTTTCCATTCCAAATTTTAGTGACAAATTTTGTTTGGTGCTTTGGTAAATCCAACTGTATATATTTGATCTATGGGACATAATTTAATAATTTATAAGTTCTGTTTGAAAGTCATTCTTAAATTATTATTCAGAATTGCAGTTCATAATGCACGCTCGCGTTGTTTACGCGGGAGGTAACCTCAATATTATTGCCCCACCAGCCTACACAAGTGCAGGTACTCTCGCAATGTGCTGGAAGCCTGAGCGGGCCTTGCAAAATCTGGGTTACCATTTAAAAATAAAAAGTAAATAATCAACATTTCGTAGAATTCTGCACAAATGTACAGACTTCGAATATTCCTACTTGCAATGCTTAGCAAGATGGTTAAAATTACAAAAATATTAAAAAAGCACCGACCTGCCACCAGATAGTCCTTGAAAAGATCCGGATCTGGAGATGGCAGAACCGTTTTTTTTGCGAAGTTGAGAGAAGGGAGGCTTTCCCATATTCTGATCCGAGTGTTGTAGCCACGCCAGTGCAAGTCACCTTCTGCATCTGTCACGAAGAAAACTGGACTGAACTCAGCCTCCGCATTTGGACGAGGCTGAAGAAACGCTGGCTGATAGATCACATCCCTGCAAGCTTGGCCTAGCTCGCCTCGCAACTGCATCACATGACGCAAATCCATATGACCGAGTACGACGTGAACCAGCTCTGGCGGTAGATTTGGTTCTGAATCTTCCTGAGAATTTTGACTCGGTGATGAAATAACTTCATGCTGACGTCGTGATTTGCTGCTGCAATCTGGAGAGATGGACAGGTTGCCATATTTTGATTGCAATGAGGCAACTTTGGCGTCCTGGTTGCTTGCTGATGCGGAGCTCGATGCCGAATGACAGTTCGGAGTCCCGTTGAGGACCGACGGTTTGATGCTGCCTTCTGAAGTAGTATCGTCAGTCACACAACTATCACTCGTACTCTGTTCAGCATCCAGGATATCGAGAGATTTTCTCTTTAGTTCTTGGATGCTTCTCTTCGAAGACCCGTTTTGCTCTCCAGGATACTGTTCAAGTGACGGTCGGGTTAGGTTGTCAGGCCGTGGGCGATGTGGCAAGCAACCACACCGGACATGATCATCGGTCTTCCCAGAGCTGAACCAAACAAAGAAAAATGAGAAATTGTTGCAAACATCGACAAAGTTCAACATTTCATGGAGTTCGATTTGAAAACTATTATTTCTTAGTTCCAACGTATGCTGGGTTTGTAGCCCCAACATTGTTTCAGAGCACCAAAATTGTGCGACATTCAAAGAGTCAGAGTTCAAAATGACAGTCGCAGCATGCATCGGAGGTCCTGCCAGCTGAGATGATAGAAGCCAAGATGTAACTGATTACCCTCAAAGTCCCAAGGGCCTTTTTCCATTAAAATCTCACTCAAAACTGCCATTTCTATTGCAAAGAGAAAAAAAATTTAATTTTTTGTTTGTTTGTTTTTGCATATCTAAATGGGGGATCTTGCACTAGACTAGTGTAAGATTGTGTTGGAGAAATTTCAGAAACTTTGACCATATGGATTTGCATTCAGAGAAGAAAACAAGTTTTTTTTTAATTTTGTAAAATTATATTTTTTAACTTTGAATCTTCTTAGCTTAAAAGTTTTGCACTATTCAATGGAAATTGTCCATGTGTTTCAAGAAGAAAAAAAAGTTTTGCACTATTGAATTTGAATTTCTAATTTTTTATGTTGAAGGATTGAGTTGAGAGTCTAGGAATTTTTTCTTTAAGAAAACACTTAATTTTCACTCATTAAAAATTTATTAAGTAGAAGTAGGTTGAGATTGAAAGAAAAACTACACTGTCAATAGCCCTAAAAGTCAGAAATCATGGTTCAAACATGAAGGTACAGGATCGCACCGTGTGGAATCATCTGTTGGAGGGCTCCCGGTTCTTTTCTGCGTCAAAAGTGGTTCTTCATAACGCCGGCAGGCAGCCGTCGAGCATTTGGTTGTCTGAGGGTCTCTCCGACTTGCTCCGCTATGTGGCATGTTACAAAGATTTCAAGTACGTGTACGAGGGGAAACTAAAACAAGCAAGTACTAGGAATACTTGATAACGTAGAGAAAAAAGGAAACAAAGAACTTCCTTTCACGGAGGATGGAAACGAAGAAATAGGTAGGTGCTCAAGATTCTAAAGTGGTAAGTGATCATCAGCGATGCCGCTCAGAACCAGTTGGGCTAAACACATTGAGAGCCATGTCAGAGAATTTAATTGGCTGGAGCTAATCAATCTAAGTACAGTCTTGTTTCAAATCAACTGAGCTTCTCTTCTCTCACCGAATACAAACTCCCAACAGCAGAATCGAAGACCACAGAACAGTGTCTTCGGCTCTGTTGATAGAGTGGGATACCGTGTCCGACTACTGGGCAGAGAGCAGAGGCAAAGGAGAAACTGAGAGAATCACACGTGTCCAGTTCTAACCAGCAAAGTCTGTAGCCTAGTTCACCTGTGAACTCAGAGAAAATGCACACAAGCACGTTCAAATCGATCACTGCATAACTAAAGCAATCCCAACACTCCCAAGTGAAGCCTCTCGTGAGTTGCCTGCTCGGTTGGGGGGGGTGCAAATTTATTTATGCCTTACTAGTACGCCTCGTTGGGAAACACCTTGAGGATGAATAACTTACCAATACCTGGCGATGAAAGTTGGGGATGCGGCCGGGAATGAATACACATGAACTAGAAAGGGTCCTCCATATGAAAAATCCTAATAATCTGACGCAGACTTAAATCGACCTTAGTCGACCTCTAACTTCGCACTTCTCGACCTGTACAAGTCGAATTTCAACATTCTCTTCGATGAATCTAGCACCTGGGAGAAACTGAAATTCTGTTTGCTGACAATAGCAACAGGGTAATTGTAAGAACCTTGAAGTGATAGTCACGTTCGTAGCTTGAGTAATCAGCAAATTTACTAAAATCTAGGTGTCGATAGTACTGCAAAAGTATATCTTCGTTCGAGATCTTAAAACACAACCGTTGCTAGTTCCTACCCGACTGTCTCTGCATTTGGAGTGCGCACGAGAATCGCGGCTATCAATCATAAGCGAGTGTGATACCGGATTCAAATATGAAGTCGAAGACAATGGGCCAGGTTGGAAGGACCCAATGCTGCTTCCGAAGGGGACGCAGGGAAACAACTCCTTCGAAGTTCGAACAAACAGACTCCACAAGCTCAGTCTAACAGACAACACCAAGTATATAAATTGAAGATCGGTACCAAAAGAGAGGAAGCTTATTTATCCACCCCCCCCCCCTTCTCCCTGGAAGAACAACCGCCTATGGCCGTCCCGCCACTGACCCAAAACCGCCATCATCACTCCGTGTACATTTCAAAAATCAACCTCAAAAATCAATATGTACCTATGTGGAACAAACGATCCCAGAACCTCTACCAAAAAAACTTTGACCTTATAGTACAGTATCGCGTTCTGTGATACTTTGGAACCTCAAAATTTGGAAATTTGACCAGATTAATAATAGTAACTAAGCACAGTAGGCAAAAATGGCGGTTTGGGGTGCCCACCTTCAATGCTCAATCTCTAGGTTTGGTATGACTGCAAGCAAAGTTCTCAAGTTGAGCAGTACAGGCGACTGCCACATGTGTCTAAGCTTACGTCAAGTTTACGAGTCTAACGCAACCTCCTATCGGCAGTTCGGCACCAACTGGCACTAATAAGGGCCTCCTTACATGTATTGGTGGGTGGAAGGAATCAACAGGGTCGAAATAGAGAAAGCATTCTTATGCTCCTTCTACAGTGTTTCCTTACACCGATATCGGTGGAACTGCCTCTCCTCCTTCCGCGCTTACCGATCATCGGTGTCACTGTTCTTGTCTTCTAGTTGCTTTTCTTGCCCACCGGACTCACATGTAAGCTGGCCCTAAGTACCTGTTGCCTATTTCAACTTAACATATCGGACTGTTGTTGGAAAAAGAATCCGATTGGGAAACAGATACACTATTTGAGGTGATAATAATAAGAAAGAATCTGAATAACATTAACACAAGCACCCCGCGCATAGCACGTCAGCAACGGCTCTTGGCTTCCACTGGTGGTTTTTTCGCGCCGCGTTGGAGACTAGAGTAACTTATAGTTCCTTCGTTGCTGAGTGACCCGCATCTCACTGAGTGGGACCCCGGCTGATTGTTACTCTCCTTTCTTTTCTGAAATTCAAACCTCCCTCCCTTGATTACACAGCAACCTACCTAAATCTCTGCACCGCCGAAATTCGGGGGTTTCAATAAGATCGCTCATGTGCTGGACTTTACGACACCTTTTATGCATTTTTTTGGTTACATTCATCCGCTTAGGGGTTACATAATTTAATTTAGTGAGAAAGACGATTAGGTAAAGACGCTCGGCGAATGTCCACTCAAATACCCTCTAAATTTGCATACCCTAGTTTCGCCCGGGACTCGGCCAAGTCGGTTTTGATCAGATCTCAAAAATATACGCTGCCCTGCACTGGTTGAAAGAGCTGAGGGGTTGTGTCCGGTCTCCAGCCCGTGGTTGGTCCATTTATTCCTTTTCGTTTAGCAGACATTGAAATATTAATTGCAAGGAGAAAAAGAAGTAAAAGGCGGCAGCTGCAGCAACAACAACGACAACAATAACTAGTAGCTCCTCTTTCGCAACCCACCGGTTCTCCCAGTTCAGTTGAAATTTCTAAAAATCAATCCCTGGTTTGAAGGTGTTGTCTGTCTTCAGCTCTCTGGTGCTCTAAAGTAGTCAAGCAATTCATATGCTATTGTAATAAATGTAGCCTACAGTGGACTTTGTTGCTGCACCCCAAATGAACAGACTCTTAATTCACGCTGCTTCAAGAACAGTCCAGAATTCATTCTCTGTATGCAGCCACAGTGAAGACCCGCGAGAACGTGTGAACCCCATCACTCATGAAATTCAAAACCCTAAACGATCCTCCAAACAATGGCCAGCGAAAATTAAGAGTCTGTTCATTCTCATTCGATCTTCTCCTCTCTCTAGGTGCGCAACTTCGTGCTCGCTCACGACATCGAAAACGGGAATAGCGCAATTTAAAGCGTTGAATTTAATTTTTTTTAAAAGAGGAAAGACGACTGCTGGAAAACTTTCACGGCGATGAACGGCAAGCTCTGCATCATTTTAACTCCAAACTCAGTTTATGATCGTCACTTCATAAAAAAAATTCAATCCTCATAACCGGTAAGCTATTTCCCAGTACTCGGCCAAAGCTCGACAAACTTGCTAAAACCCTAAAATCTTCCCCCGACTTTGCGTATGAATGACCTTCCAGAGGGTACCTACCTTAATGGCAGTTAGTCGCACTTAAATTCAACCGTGCACATGTAACGGTCTTCCTTAACACGAACGCCGCACGCACGGTCGATGAAGGCGAATCATCCATCTCCTCTCTCCTACATCTGCCGGGCTGCAAACTCAGTTAGGGTTCCAAAAGACTTCGACAGATTCCATCCTCACAGACCATTCGCCGTACGATGAAAACAGATCAACTAAACGCCGAACTTCCGATCACTACAGTGCAGCTGACCGTATACAACTTAGTAAAATGAAACTTGGTCCACCAAGAAATGCACGGAAATTCAAAATTTGAACGACTCTCTGCATACGCAAACCCTAAACCGAGACTCTCTTGTTGCGGGTTACATCCTTCCTGTGCATCGAGAGAGAACTGCAGCAACTGAAGAAAACGAACAAATCTGGGACACGCGCTCATACTTATATATAAGGAGAAGTGATCTTCCGAGTGCGCACTTTACCTAAGCGTATTTCTCGGAAACTCCTCCGAGAGCGTCCCGACTCTTCCCCGACCTGCAGCAAGTTAAACTTCTTCGAAACTAACGAATATTCGCCCAACTGCCCCGTTTCGATATCGGAGAACTCGAACTCTGATTGCTCCACTTCGGTATCGGAACTTGATATCTCCGTTCCTGGTCTTTCATTTTGACAGAGGATGAACAGAATTTCTTTGCACGTCCGTCAGCTCCTTCAGTTTGCCACAGCGACCCCACAACATCATAAATGGTATCCAGACCACACGGTAAATCTGGAGAGCTTCCCAGTATCTTAAGGGCCCTCCTTAGGGCCCGTCCCCATTGAACCACTGGAGGTCCAGTTCTGGGGCCGGGGTGAACTGGCCCCCTCGCTTGTCCTCCAAAGTGCATCCTATTTTGTGCCGTGCAAAATCTATAATCTTCTACAGTCCCCCTGGCTAATTTGGGCCGGGGTGAACTGACCCCCTCGCTCGTACTGCCAAAGTCCATCCAGGGGTGCACATAAAAAAAAAAAAACTATTTTGTGCCATGTAAAATCTATTTTTTAGGATTCCCCTAGCTAATTTGGGGCCTCTGATTGCAAATATGAATTCAGAATTTGCAAAAAAAATTCATGCATGAAAAATAAAAAATTTCAGGGTTTTCCCAGGGGTACGAGCGAGGGGGTCAGTTCACCCCAGCCCTAATTTGGGGCCTCTGATTGCAAATATGAATTCAGAATTTGCAACAAAAATTCATGCATGGAAAATTAAAAAATTCAGGGTTTTTCTAGGGGGGACAAGTGAGGGGGCCAATTCACCCCAGCCAATCCTGGATGGTGGGGGGTCTCCATTAGAAAATTTTGTGTGCCTGGAGGTCCAGCCGGAGGTCCAGCCTCCAGTCCGCAAAGTTCTCAAATGCAGAACTGGAGGGGCTGGATCCTACCCTGGATGGTTCTATTTTCAGAAATTAACTGATTGGAAGACAAACAGTTTGCACATTGTGAGGAGGTAAACAATGTGGCAAACAATCTCAGCACCTTCAACGCCAATCGTGTCTGCAAATTGCGAGGAGGTAAACAACATGGTAATTCAATCAACGAGATAATGCAGGAGAAAGGTGCTCCAAGGCTAGCCCTCCGAGCGCAATGGCAAGCGCTTAAACCTTGGTTTGCCCTCCGACTGGAACAACCGGACTATCCTGCACCTGGACATTCGTCTTGCCAATGGAACCTGGCTCTTACGTGTATCGGTGGGTGGGAAGAGTCAAGAGGGTCAGAATGTAGAAAGCAATTTTATGCTCCTTCTATAGTGTCTAATACATTGATATCGGTGGAACTCTTTCTCCTACTTCCACGCTTACCAATCATCTGGGGCACTATTCTTGTTTTTTAGTTGCTTTCTTTGCCCACTGGACTCACATGTAAGCTGGCCCTAAGGGCCTCCTTACGTATATTGTTCAAGGAAATTTCACAACGAGTGCTATAAGAAAAAATAGCCATTGTACTTTCTTGTGGACCCAATGGGTGGGAGGGATACAATTACAAATTCACACGTATTAGATTCACTAGTGTCCACCAATAAGGTTGTCAACCGATATTGGTGAAACTTTAACTCCTCCTTTCCTGCTTGCACAGCCCAGCAAGACAATTGGTGGAGTCGCTTTTGTTTTCTTGCTTAATTTAGTTGTAAACTTGCCCACCAGACTCACATGTAAGTTGGCCCTAAAGGCGAGTTTACATGCTGGCCCAGTGGGCAAAGGCCCGCCTAATCCAAACCAACAAAACAAAATATGAATAACCAATTGTCTTGTTCAGGTGGACAATGGGAAAAAAGGAACTCCATTTTCAACCGATATTGGTGGATAACCCCATTGGTGGAGACTAGTCAATCTTGAGAGAATCCAAGACATGTAGATTTTCTAATTGCATCCCTCTCCATCCACCGGATTCACATGAAAATGCAATGGCTGTTTTTTTTTCCTATAGCACTCACTGCGAAACTTCTCCAATGACCAATATATATAAAGAGGCCCTAAGTATCCGTTGAATGAGTTCAAGCTAATAGAAATCAATCAATGCTTATACTATTATCTACACCAAAATGAGCAAATCTTTTATGATTTTTCTAAAAAAGGGCTAGTGGATTCTCCAACATGGTGTGTGAGGTATGGTTGACATAGTTTGAAATTTTGATTCTAGAGTACATAGCTCAATTAGGCAACATGCCTGGTCACTGTGTGGGTAGAACCATGATGCCCCACCCGTCCTCTCTCTAGTAGTACAGTAAAACTTCTCTAAAGTAATAGCCCCTAGACCGGGCTCAAGTCTTTATTCTCACGAATCTCATAAAACTTCTCTAATGTATATATTTGGGATTGGGTCTAGTGTGGGACCAGGGAATCAACAATCCATCACTTTAGAGAGGTCATTGGCTCATTGCCTTAGAGCATCCCCACGCGTCTTGTAAAATGCAAGCCAATTTGCAAGCCAGTCAATCCAATTTGCAAGTCAGGGATGATGGGTAGCCCCACCCATAGCCTCTTAACCCCTAAAATCCCGAGGGTGTTTTCTGCCAAAACCACTCAAAACTACCACTTCTGCTGTATTCACTTAAGGAAATCAATTTTTTTGGTTTTTTGGGAATTTAGCCGTAGGATCTTGTACTTAACTTGTCTGAGATCATGTAGTAAAAATTTCATTAAATTTGACCGTACGGATTGGAAGATATTAGAATTCAAAGTTGAACAAAAAGTTTTTTTTCAAGAAGATGCTTAAATTGCCCGAAAAACTAAGATTGTCCATAACTTATTCATCCCTAGTCCAAATAGAATGAATCAAAGCTTTACGTATAGGTAAAAACATAATCTTTGAGGAAAAAAAATTCAAAAAAAGTTATTTTGACTTTTTGTAATTTTTTTTGGGCTGCCCGCCAATCTCCATTTCTTGCTCATTGTGCCATAACTTTTTCATCCGGCATCCGATTGAAACAAAAAATTATATATCCACAAAGCTCTTGCAAAGCTACACAACCTCAAAAAATCTCAAAAGATTTCACTTCAAATTGAGACAATAGGAACCTACCCGGACCCAAATTGTCCCCCGAGGGGACAAGCGGGGTTTTAGGGGTTAAGAGGCCATCGCCACCCAATTGGCTACGTCCGTATTCATGGATCAAGTCTTTGTTTTGTGAAAAAGTGCAAAAGGTGCTTGTCTCATGCGGTTTGCAAGCCGATTTGCAAGCCGCTCCTTGGCTTGCAAAAGAGCCCGGTTTTACAAGCCACCCGCGACTTTTGGCTTGGCCTCTTAACAAGTTCATCCATTATGCAAGACAGATAGGGCAATTTTGCAAGCCGATGGCAACAAGTCATCCGTTTTACAAGACGGGTGGGCATGCTCTTAGGAAGGTTCACTTTGGAGAAGTTCTCGTGTATTGCGGTTGGGAGGGTCGGTTTACCAGTTCTTGGAATCCACGAAAGTCACCAAATGTGCAGATTGACCCGGAATTTCCGAAGATGAAGGTGGCCATACTTATTACCGTCGACCCAGGTGCAAGGCTACGTGGCCTCTCCGCTTTCCACCCTGTCCCGCGGGTGAACATTTCAGATCTAGAGCTCTAGGCTGTCAGGAAGATGCAGGATGCCCTTGTAACTGGCTTTCTCGGAGGCGATATGATAGGTAATCATGACTCCTCATTATTGTCTACATGCGTGACTGATGCACGACTGGTGGAGGATCTAGTATTTTATGACACGCGAATCAACGTGCGTACAGACTTCTTTTTTTGTCGCTTTGTACAGACATTTGAAAAGTCTGTACAGACATTGGCAAAGTCTGTACAGACAAACGCCTCTATCAGAGAGGACGGCGACCGATTGGACGGAAGGACGCCCCGAAGTCCGTAGTCCGTTTGTGTGGGGACTGACTCGGGAGCGCCAATTGCGACTTAAAGTAGTGTGCTCTAAAAGCGCCCATCTTCTTCAAACCGCCCCTATTTTTAGGTGGAGAATGGAGATGGGGTGATCTTTAAATGGACCAGTTCAGCAATTGAATGTAAGCTTATCAAGGAAAATTTGTTTTTTCTATTGCAAGAGCCCATCATTGTCTTTGATTTCTGCACATCTCTTTAAAGTAGGCACCCCCCAAAATGGCACCTTACCGTAAAGTGCCATCTACAGGTTGTATACATTTCCAGAATCAGTTAATTTACCTATTTGGATGGAGCGCTTTCAGAAACAAACTTTGACCCTTAATAACTTTTGCATACGGTGTCCAAATGCCACGTTCTCTGGTGCGTTGAAACCTCCTTTCACTTGCCAACAAGAATATGTAAAAATTTGACCAGTCTAATAGTAGTAACTAGGCTCAGTAGCAAAAAGTGGCGATTTTGGGTGTACCCACCTTACAAGTTGCAAGTGGACAGATTTTGGAAGACCTATGGTCACAAATAGGTGTCTATGCCCTGAATCTTTGAAAATCCATAAGTAATTCAAAAATGCTTGGATAAATACAAAACCACTTGTGTTAGGTTCCACATCTATTTTTCTTTCTCTGAAAAATGATCTAAAAATATTTTCGTCCACGAAAGCCTGTGGAAAAGGCGGACCAGCCCTTAGATGGTCGCTAAGAGCATACTACCTTAACAGTTATATTCATATCCTACGGTCCACATGTCTGCCACGGGATGTCTGGTACAGAGAAACAGACGGCCTTACGTGAGGAAGGCACTCAAGGGAGGTAGGGGGGCGGGGATTCTGTGACTACTAATGGGGAATTGGCAGCTGGTGCGCGTCAGCAATTGCGTGGCTGCTACTCACGTCCTCCCATGATAACGTAACCGAATTCGGGGATACTTCACTAATACTTCACTTAGCTTTTAAGGTAAGAATATTACATAAACGGATAATTTAAGCATTTCAGCCTGTATTTCAGCCTGTAATTATGTAAGCATAGAGAAATCGAGGTCATAACAAGGATGAGGAAGCATGCAAAGAAAGAGGAATTTTTTTTCTCATAAATGAATTTCCCCCCTCAATATTGGACAAAGGCTATGGTATTGATTTTATTCATGAAGTTTCCAAATCTTATCTACAACCGCATTCAAAACAAACGTGGTTAGAGTTTGGTTGAAGTGGAGATGTGGGTTTCGATTGGTTGGCTTACGAGATAAGTTTCTAGGATGCTTCATGAAAGACAAGGCTCATGATCACATTGTTCTTGTTCAGTATAAATATAGTTTTTTCATCTAAATCTATTATTGTCTCATAGCTTCATCTAAAACGGCTACCTTTGGAATTTGTTCCTAATCAATTGTGAACCAATCAAGTGTGAGCCAATCAAATCTTTTTCAATCAACAATACATACAACTATTGTCCGTTTTAAGACACCCTATTGTGCCATTAGAGGGGCCCCTCAGTTTGTAGTATTCCTACCTTATAGTAATTTTAAACGGTTTGTTTATTTAGCCTATTAGAGGTGGGATTTTACCTTTAAGATTTTCTACCTTATGGTAATTCAAAATGATTTTTTTTTAGCCTTTTCGATATAGAATATTACTTTTAAGGTGTATATACATTGCCTGAAATGCAGCATATAGATTTGAACCAAAAAGTGGCACAAAAATCTAGTTATTGATTACACAAGATGTATGCGTCAAAACATAAGAGTCTAAAATAATTACATCTAAAATTGCACAAATAAGCAATTCAACATATTTTTCAATATTATATTGAAAAGCTTTTATGGAATCTTGTTGGTATACAGAAAGGGATTCTATATTCTTTTAGGATGCATTTTTTGAACACAATATGAAGAAACTACACATTTTCAAAGTGCTGAAATAGGGTTTAAGATAATGACCATATACTCTCATTAATAGTAGGAGTACATTTTGAGCAATAAACTAGAGTGGTCGATATTAGAAAGTTGTCAAAATTAGGTGTAGTTACCTTAGTATTATTTGTTGGTACACCTAAAGTCAATCATTTGGAAATTTCTAGACTTATTCACATAGTGGTCAAATAATGCATACTAATTGTTTTGAAATCCTCTTTCAATTGCCAATAGGATTTAATAAATCAAAATGATGTTGAATGATAGTAAATTTATTTAATTGTACTTAAGTGACAATTATAGGTGTGTATACGTTAATCCCTTAAAGACAAAGGGGTAGTTCAAAACTTCAAGTAATGGAGATGTAAAATAAAATGCAACTTTTAAAGAATAATTTAAAGATTAATTTAAAATAAAAATTATAAAATATGATTCATATATTATATATGTATAATTAAATCAATTGCTACATTAACCAATATTTTACTATAAACTTTGAAACCCAAAACTAAAATTCTTAATAGAAATGACTTTAGTTTTAATATTTGTGATTTTTACAAAATTTTATCTATATAGCCTAGAATGTTAACTCTAATTGTAAAGATTTTTGTAGGATTTTTAGCATTTTCATGATAGGATTTTCATTGAACTTGTTTATTGAAGTTAATTATAAAAGATCGTTTATTGAACCAAATAAGTTAGTTTTGAAAGAACTCTAAAATCACTTTATCAACATAGTTGTATGTTTTTGTAGCTACAACAACAAACTTTTAAAAACATTTAGAATCCACCTAATATGTGCTTGGACTCTAGAGGCTAAAAGTCAATTTTATAAATTATCGAATAACCTCTACAATTCTTTGGCTACTTCAAGCCAAAAAATATCCCAAAACATAATTTTTGAAATTATTTTTTATTTTATTTCTATTTCTATTATTTGAAATATATTCTATTATAGAATTT
This sequence comes from Antitrichia curtipendula, assembly GCA_951230915.1. Classification (NCBI taxonomy): domain Eukaryota; kingdom Viridiplantae; phylum Streptophyta; class Bryopsida; order Hypnales; family Leucodontaceae; genus Antitrichia; species Antitrichia curtipendula. The sequence goes on along the minus strand of OX579634.1, from coordinate 54,615,606 downwards.
GTCATACATTTGTAGTTAAATTTTTGATAGTATATTTTATAAAATATTAAATAAAATAAAATTCACCAATTGCAAAACTATGATGTTGTAATTTAAAAACAAGTCTTTTTCAACACATCTCGAAGCTGGAATTTCATCTTTCATTTTTTGAGTATTATTGCAAATTGAATTCAAATTATAACTTCAAATATTAACTTTATGAAAAAGATATCATGCTTGTCCACAAAATAAAAATTGTTATAACTCATCAATCATAAAAGAACGATTCAAAAGTTTTCCATGTAAAGAAATGTCTATATTTTATAAGAAGAGACAAACAAATTTAGCTTCTCAGATTGCTTGAGTTTCTACCAAAACCTTACAACTTTTACAAAATTTATTAGAATTTGCATAAATCAAAATTTAACATGAAAAAACAATGATTAGGAACCATTCTAGATATACCGCAAATAAAGACAAGTTTAAAGTCACTGTAGCTTGTCCAAATTGTAATAATCTATTTTGGACAATGACAAGATTTAATTAGGTGCTGAAAGTCTTTCAAATAGAATTGTTCTCAAATTATGACTGTACGGAGGGATGTTATGGTAACAATCCAGTGAAAAGAGGCAACACAATTGTGTGTGTCCCCCACCATACACACAAACCATAAAAATCAGGAGCCGTCTGATTTATTTTAACCCCTAAAGGACCAGCCTGCAGAATTTGGCAACATAAAAAAATTGGGCAGGTACATGTGGCCAGAGATTTACAAGTTTGAGGCTGAAATTTTAATAGAAGTTGTGGACGAGGAGTACCTTTCATTTGAACTAAATTTTATGACATTTGGAAATACGAGTCAAAAGTTATGGCCTAATACGTTACTTTTTTTCTCAGCCGGGCACTTAGGGCAGATCAGAAAAAATCACTTTTTTCAGAAACAAAAATTTGAAACTGGTTTTCCAGAGCTATTTATACGTGGAAAGCTTTTAATCATTCCATTTTGACCAATGAGTCAAAAGTTATGAGGAGTTTTAGTTTGCGGGCAGTTTGGAATCTCTATTCTAAAATAAACTTTGAAGTCTTTTATCTTACTCAATTTTCAATATTTTTTGAAAAAATAAAATCATAGATGTAGATTGTTTAATACAACATTTCAACTATTGGGATTGGCATTTTTCAATTTCATATCTAAATTCTTAACAATTTAGTATTTTGAATCATTCTCTACTTCATTCTACTTACTATTATTTTCCTATATGTTGTACAATTCCAAATGATGTGAAATTTTTCAAGCATGTAGCCAATTTGTTTAGGAAAAAGAATCCAAAGAAGCACCACCATTTTGGACATTTTTTCATGGAAAAGTGAGCTTTTGAAGTGCAGCTGCCCGGTTTTTTGCAGGGGTCAAAAAACAATTTCAGTGATTTTGAATGCTTATATCTTGCAATCCACGTGGTGGAAATTTCTGAAATTTTTACCACATATTCTCAAGTCAGCATACTACAAGATCCTACGGTTACATGAGTCAAAAAAAAGTTTTTTTCAAAAATTTGGTACTTGTACTAAAAATGGCAGTTCTTGAGCGTTTTCAGTGAAAACATAGTCACGGAACTTTAGGGGTTAAACCCCCCTCCCCCCGCCCCCGAAATATCAATAGCCATCAGATGTACATATGCAATACGGTACAAATACACATACAACTATGATACAACCATATACGGATACGGACGATAGGATATGGATACAACAGTATGAGATTATCCCATATTGATTGTTTGCAATCCTACCCTTCCAAAATTATAAGAGGGGATGAGGGGTGGGGTTAAAATTTTAATTTAATTTTGCACCCTCCCAAAATTATAAGAGGGGGTGGGGTGAGGTTTAAATTTTCATTAATTTTTTTTTCGAAAATTGTGCACACAAAGTGTTACGATGCAGTCAAAAGTGGCTGCACCAGCTAGACATCTTCCATTGATGTGGACATAAGAATGAATACTAAGCAAATGAGACATAATTCACATAAATGAATAAAATATTTAGTAGAATTCACAGTACAATTCAAAAAGATCAAATATTGTCTTAGTTTTTATTTTAAATTGTAAATGTCTCCAAAATAACAAAACATCTTTTATTGAACCCCTACAATCTCAAGTTTTTTTTTTCATTAAATTGGATTCAAAATTGCCAATTCTATTTTTAAATGGAAAAAACTTTAGAAATTGTCTTTTTACATATCTAACCATAAGATATTGCACACTAGACTAATATAAGAATATGTGGAAGAAATTTCAGATACCTTTATTGCTTAGATTTGAGCGTGGATTGCGAGGTATTTGTGTTTTAAGTAAAGAAACCTAGTTTGTAGCTTGCCAATTTAGATTTTAAGGTGTCAAATCTTTTGGGGTAATGTTTTGCACTACAGATATTGAATATAAATTTTTTATATTGGAAACCTAAATTGATAGTCTAGAATATTTCTTAAATTTATTTAAAAAACATTTAAACCTTCATTCTTTTAAATTATAAAGTATTTCAATTCCATCTTAAACCCATTAATGACCTATTATTGATATGAGATTGAAGGAAAAACTAAATCATTAATAGGTCTAAGATGGAGTTCAAATACAATCATTCCAATGGTGAGAGTGTTAAAGCAAAAAAAATAAAAATCAATTAAAAAAAGTTATTTGGAAAACTTAGAAAATTGCTTAAAAAAATAAATTCTAGAAATTATTTTCTTAAGAAGATTTTTGATTGCCCCCAAAACAAGTTTGTCTATAATTTCTCATCACTAATTCAAATATAAAGAATTAAACCTTTCTATTTAGACAAAAATATTTCCTACAGGAAATAAAATTTTGAAAATTTTATTTTGACGTTTTGTGATCTTTTTTGAGTTGCCCAATGAAAAGTGTTTTAGCTTAGGGTGTTATAATTTTTTTGCTGGTCATTGATTGAAATAAAATTATATTCCTAGAAAGCTAATAAACTTTCCTATTTTCAAAAAATAATTCAATAAATCAAAACAGAAATGGAGACTATGGGAACCTACATAAAATCTATATTGTCCCTTAACCCCTAAAGTACCATTGTCTCTTCAAGGGACAAAATGGATTTTAGGCAGGTTCCTATGACTTCAATTTTTAATGAAACTTTTTGAAACTTTTTCATAAAATAGACAAACTTCTTAGCTTTGTGGGAATATAATTTTTATTTCAATCGATGACTGAGAGCAAAAGTTATGCCATCTGAAATATAATTTTTACTTCCCCTGACAGAAAAAAAATCCACAAAAACATTAAATTAATCTTTTTTTTCTCCTTGTAGATCATTTTTTTTTCTACATATGAAACTTTGATTCATTCCATTTGGATTAGTGATGTGAAAGTTATGAACAATCTTGTTTTTCAGGCATTCTAGGCATCTTCTTGAAAATATAATTATAGGATTCATTTCTGAATGCATTTATTAAAATTAAATTTTTTTTTTCTTGACAAGATTAATTTGATTGCTGGAACAAACTCACCATTGGGATTATAGTGTTTCAATCCCATCTTAGAGCTATTTATGAATTTTTTTTTCAATCTTGGACCTACTTCTACTTGACAATTTTTTAAAGAATGAAAAACAAGCATTTTTCTTTTGAAATTTTTTTCCTAGACTTTCAATTCAATTCTTCGATACAAAAGAATTTAAATTCAAAGTCTATAGTGCAAAAAATTTCCACAAAGGGCGGTCAAAGTCATCTGAAATTGCATGCTAGTGTTCAAAAAAACTTTTTTTTTCAACTTTGAATGCTAATATCTTCCAATCTATATTGTCAAACTCCATGAAATTTTTACCACGTGATCTTAGACAATTAAAGTATAAGATCCTATGGTAATATTCTAAAAAATATACTTTTTTTGTTTTCTTGAATGAACGCAGCAAAAATGGCAGTTTTGAGTGGTTTTGACAGAAAAATGACCTTGGTCCTTTAGGGGTTAAGGAAACAATAGAAATTTAGGGATTAAAGAAAATCTGTCATTTTTTTTTATGGTTTTATAAAAGAAATACTTTTCAAATTCAACTATGAAAAAGCTTGATTAATTATGATTCAACTCCACTTCAAAATCTTGGAAAAAACTCAATTCAACAATATATTTCAATTGCATGCCTTTATGTGTTAGAATCCAATTTCTTTTTGAATCACTAACCCCAACCTAATTATTTATGTTGTACTTTCTCTTTGACTTCATACAAATAAGTATAATTATTAATCAGTGGTCAATAAATTTGATCTTTATTGTAGTTTTCCTACTAATTTCCTACAAATGAGTATAATAATAATCAATGGCAATTACAACCCTACAGAATCTAATTTTAATCAATTTAAACATTAGGGGTGTATGTTATGAATTATAAAGGTTAGGTATTGATGGTGAGTTCATTCAATATGAAAATTCTAGGAGAAACAACATGAAATATATCCCGTCATACTAGTTGCAAATTTAGAAATCCAAATGAACTGTCCATTTAATAGCCCTCAAAGTGAAGTACATACTAGAATATTTCTTAATTCATTTATGAGTGAAAGACAAAGATTGAACAAATAAAGTATGAAATTCAATATGACTTTATTTGATATTTCTACATATAATACCTTCTATATAATATTTCACTTTGCTTTTTTAAATGTACCAATATATTGTGGACAATTATAATTACAATGCCATATAATTTATATTTAACATTTTTGAATAACCATGGAAGCTTACAACCTCACAAATTTACTTGAATTATAGCATTGAATTTTACTTGAGTTTTACTTGAATAGTTTACAAAAGATATGGTCAAAATACTGATAATAAATGCATGAAAATAATTGCATATTGATAATTTGTCAAAAAAATGAATTAATTTACAAATAAATTGCTTCACCAATATATTAATGATGGCCATCTCAACATTAACTCAAAAATCAAAAAAATAAATCTTATTGAGAATACTTTATTCAACTTCTATAAACAACATCATTGCGCTTGTCCTTAGTTATCATATTTATGGTGGACTCTCAAACAAATGAACTCTTAATTTATTCACTCTAATCTGAAGGGAAGCATGTTTTTTTTAGAATTTTTTTTTCTAGAGAATCAAAAGTTTGATTAGTTCTTTTACTCTAAAAATGAGCAATTTTATGACAGTCATAATGTAGATGCTTGTTATTATATATGTCATGGATTTTTAAACAAATGAATTTCAAATACGTTATTATATTTGTGGTGAGTTCTCAAACAAATGAATTACTGATCATATTTATTGTATGTTTTGAAACAAGTTAATTCATAATATATAATCTAATTACTTGTGGATTCTCAAACAAATAAACTCGTAATCTCAACGGAGCCTATTTTAAGAGAAATGTTAGCATATAATTTTATGAGGAGAGACATATCCCTTTTCCATAATATGGTGTTGCTTTAGCATAATGATTCCGTCCTTTAAACCCTTTAAAGTTTCCAGATTATGTTTTCACCAAAAACGCTCCAAAACTATCATTTCTAATATAAGTACCAAAATTTAGAGGAAAAACATTTTTGTTGGACACATGTAACCAGAAGATCTTGTAGCACGCTAGTTTGAAAAGATGTGGAAAAAATTCCAAAAATTTTCAACACGAAGCTTGGCAAAATATTAGCATTTGAATTGACACAAATCTTTTTTCTGGCCTTCCAAAAAACATGTGTAACTACACTTCACTAGGTCACATTTGTATGAAAAAATGTTCATGTTGATGGTGCTTCTTGAAATTCATTCTTTAAGGTAAGTTGGCTACACGCTTGAAATTTTTTAGATTATTAGGAATTATACAATGTATAGAAAAAGATAGTAAGAAGAAAGAAGTAGAAAATAATTTAAAATACTAAATTATTAAGAAGGCGCAACTACTGTTTTGATGCTCAAACTTTGGAAATTAATGAACCCCATTTTAATATTGAGTATTTAATTTATTTCATCCAGTCTCTAGTATACAACTTTACTAATGGTATGTCTACATCACCAAGTTAACCCTGAAATGTTTTTGACTATGTTTTCACCAAAATTGCTCCAAAACTACCACTTCTAGTACAGGTGACAAATTTTAGAAAAAAAAAACATTTTTGGACACATGTAACTGTACTAGTATGCTATTTGAGAAGATGTTGAAAAAAAATCGTATAAATTGTATTCAAATCGTATAAATTGTAAGATATTAGCATTTGAAGTTACCAAAATCATTTTTTGGGATGTGCAAAAACTCAAGTAGCTATAGTTGACAGGTCACATTTGTTTGAAAAAATGTCCAAAATGGTGTTGCGTCTTTGCATTCAATTTTTAAGGCAAATTATCTACATTATTGAAATTTTTTGGATCATTTGGAATTGTACAACATATAGGAAAAAAACTGTAAGTACAAAGAAGTAGAGTGTGATTCAAAATATTTATAATGATTACAATTTACAATTTACAATCTACATCCAATGATTTTATATTTTATGAAAAAATTAAAAATTGAGTTAAATAAAGGACTTCAAAGTTTATTTTAGAGTAGAGATTCCATAAGTGCCCGCAAACAGAAACTCCTCATAACTTTCATCTCATCAATCAAAATGGAATAATTAAAAGCTTTCCACGTACATACACTAGAAGAAAATGAGGAATTTTGTGACTATACTATACAACTGGGTTTTTAGTTGCATAGGACACTTATGATTGGTTTGCGATTGGTGATAATTTGGAGACTTGTAGTTGCAATGGACATCCTAAAATCTAGGAAAAAAGTGCAGCAATTGCAAAAGTTATGCCTTGTGTGTGACTCATTTGCAACTTGTTTGCAATTTGTAGATTTGTAGATTTTAAAATATTAATCTCAATGATTTGTAGATTACAAAATTTAATATCTTCCTTTTTTTAGATTTTTGAATTTTAAATGCACCTTTTTTTAAATTTCAAAATTTCAGATCTATTTTCTTATAAGAATTCAAAAATTCAAATATTAATATTTAATAAATTTCATTGGTTTAAGATACCTTACAATTTCACAAATTTAAAAAAAAATTGGATTTTAAATATTTTTTGATTTCTATAGGTTTATAGAAATCTACAAATTGTAGAAGTCTTAGAATTCTACCAACAAAATTCATTGCACAAGATTACAACAACTTACATGTAAAGATTATATGTCCAACCTAATCGTACTCTTTACAATTGATATGGGCAATTGATATATGACAAATGGAAATGAACTTTGGAAGCAACTAAAAACCAACTAAGAAGCAACTAATGTACAACTTAAGAGTGACTAGGAAACAACTATTTTTACTATTAGAAAATTCAATTTTTTTGTTCATTTGGTTGCATTCATTTGGTTCACTTTTAACAAATCAACAAATTACTCTCCAAATCAAGAAAAAAGTGAACCAAATCTATGCAATCAAATCAACAGAAAAGTTGAATTTTCTAATATTGTAGGAAACAACTAAGAAATAACTAGTGTACAACTAGAAAGCGAATAGGAAACAACTATGATCATTTTACAGTTGCAATCTTTTCCTAATTGTTTGCTTGTCATTTTTTGCAACTATAGATTGATTGCTTTACGACTAAAACAATGTATTAATGCTATAAAACAATAATTCAAAACGATCATGTTAGATTTGATGTTAATAGAGAGGATTACAATTGCAGAAGAGTTGAATACGACACTAGTTGCATAATAGCCAATTGTGCCAGGCACATTTTTCTTCTAGTGATATAAATCTAGAAAGACAAATTAAAAATTTTGTTTATGAAAAAAAGTGATTTTAAAAATTTGCCCAGCCTGCCTAAGTTGAGAAAGAAACTACACATCATACAATAAATTCTTAACCATGTAGTCAAAAGTTATGAAAATTGTTGCTCCTTAAAGCTACTCCTTGACCATACATTGTGTGAAAATTTCGTTTGTAGTGAGCTGCTCAAATTTTCTATAATGCCAAAAAACATTGTTTGGAAATTTAGGGGTTAAGTTACACTAACTTCAAAGATAAGCAAGAGTTAAAGTAGCTCCAATAATACGCCAAGTAAACCTTCCTTTAGCTTGTATTTCTAGATGAAAAATATGCAATAAATACTTGATCCAACAAAAAAATTCTCTTCGGTAAGTCAGAAATTGCAATTTTGCCTTGAGCCCTAGACAACAACTCCACCAAAACTACTTTTCTTTTACAAATAGTTCATTGGATTAACAACATCTGATGGAGATTCCTTTTGCTTACGCCACAATAAACTTGTGGTTTGTTGGAGGATAAATCACCAAGTTGGATTGGTGGGACAAACAAAAAAATCTTGCAATGAAATTGTAATCCTATATTTTGCCAACACTATTATTTCATGATCCTATAGTGTTGGCGATGCAATTATTCCACTCTCTTCTACCATGGTTGACAAATCATTCTTGTAACCTTGAAAAGATGCTCACACCCCAAAATGGCTAATGGATAACTTTTAAGATTCCTATAGAATAAAAAATAGACTTATTAGTCCAAAATACTTTAGATATAGTGTTTTTTTATTAGGATTAACTCAATAAGGATGTTGTAGCCAAGAAATTGTCAATGAATGACTTTCCAAATCACTTTAAAAATAAAGAATGCACCTTATTGTTTCTAAAATCACATTATTTTGGGCAAAATACCTTTGTGATAGGTCTTGTCTTTTTAGATAGACCATATAAGGACACTGCACACCTAAAAAGTTTGATGGATGACTTTTGTGTAGAAACAAAGAACGTACCTACTAAGTTAATATTTTGAGTATTTTAGTGTGTACCTTGGTCATAGGGGTTGCTTCTTTTCAAGGTTAATCTTACAAGAATTTTGAGGCCAAAAAGTGTCCAATGGATGACTTTCTAGGTTACTATATAAATGAAGAATGCACCTATTGGTCCTATTGGGGATCATTTTTGAGTGATATATTAGTAATTAGTCTTATCATTTTAGAATTAACCTTAGAACACCGAGTTGGTTAATATGGAAACCATCCTTTTTGATATTGTGTGAATCAATTGCTTAAAAAATTCTAAGAGTACTCATTGGACATCACTAGATTACTATGCAAGACCTCCCATGTCCATGACAAAATTCCAAGGATGACTTGTATTGATTCTCTGTCATTCATCAGACACTTAGTGTCCGTAGTGACATTACATAGTTTAACTCCTAAATGCCCAAGGCACCAAATTTTGAAATTGACAATACTTTGAAGTTAAATAAAACCTAACAAAGTTGCTATTTTTAATAGTTTATATTTTGAATTTTTTTTCAAAGTCTAATTTTAGCATCAAAAATTTGATTTTGAAAATGATTGATTATGATTTTTCTATTCAAGATTTTGTGCAAGGGTGTTCATTGCAATCTTGACTTCCTATAGTGTTGAGGGCTCTTGGAAATGAGCCTCAAATACACCATATCTTGGAGAGAAAATCACACTAGAAATTCATTTAGAAAAATTGTAGAGTAGATTCTAAAAAGCTATAAATTGATTGGCATTATGCATGTTAACCCTTTATCCTTATTTTTTTTTGGTGACCAAATTCTTTAGAATTGACATGTGAAAAGAAGATTGAAAGGCTTGAAATCACTTTTGTGTTTTAATACCCTCATGATCAAACATTATAATCTTTCTATCCATAAGTGAAATTGTTAAATTTTTTTTCCATGTGATCTCTACCATGTCTAGTTTGAATTTGTACGGTTACAGTTAAATTTTTTTGATATAACTTAGCAAAATGATATTTTTTTGTTCAGTTTAAAGCAAATTCCTAAAAGCTCAAAAATGGCCAGAGGGGTTAACTAGAGAGGAACAAGCATGTCGACCAAGACTGAACAGCCACCAGCTGTTAGATCTCCCGAAGTGGAATCCAGGCCGTCCAAACGCGAAAATCAACCTAACCTCTCCATAGAGATCGACCACTCTCCCTCCACTGCCCACGCAGAAAGAAGGAAAAATAAGACCCAGCCACAAGAGCCGTCCGATCCAAACTGCACCTCATCCAGCCGCCCATTCTGAAAAGATGGACTCGTCCCTCAGAAACGATTCGCGCCTTAACCGTTGAATTTTTACTCAATTGAATCTCATCCGTCTCCTTGGAAAGACGGATCCAAGCACTGCTTGCCGTGGAGGGGAAGGAATTTCCCTTCTCATGATGTTACATTTTCCTTCCTATTGAAAGGCTTCGTTGTGCAGCTAGCTTGCGGGCCAGCTTAATTTGTGTTGAGCGGGAGATTGTGATCGTTGAGTGTAACGAGTTTGTGATCGAGATGAGACTGCTTGAGATTTTTAGATGGAGCGAATTTGGTGGTTGAGAACAAGTTTCTTGTGTTTGAGGTCAATTGTCTCACTGGTTCTTGGTGCTACGAGGAGCTACTGATCTCGCGAGAGATGATGCGCTCCAACGTCTAATTTTAAGCGTTAATTGTGTGCAAGTTTATGATCTGCCTTCGAGGGTTAGCAATCCAGCGTAGGGTTGTTACTTAGTCTTTTTTTGTCACTGACTGTTGTTGCGTTTGCTTCTCCTTTCTTCTCCTCTGCTGGTCGATGTTAATTGCTTCTGGTATATATCTGCTCTCATATCTGAAATTGTTCGGCAAATATTTGAAACGTCCAGATTGAATGCTTTCTATGGATCAGGGTGGATTACTGCAAGGGCATGTAGGTGCTGCGGCTGCCTTGTCCAAGCGACCTGATTCGTTGGTTTGAAAAAGTTTCAGGTACCTTTCCATGCTCACAGTGCTCAGTTTCAGCTTCGCTGAATTTTAATGGTAAGTCCTTCGACACATTGGAGGGCTAACTTTTCGTGCGACTCTAGCTGTGAACGTGGACCCCAAAATTTGTTTAAGAGAGATCACTGCCTGTGGGAGATTCTAAAGATATTGACAGAGCAGGGGTTCCATCGGCACTCCAGGTAACCCGTTTTACAGAAATCACTCTTGTTGGTATCAATGCTGCTTTGTGAACAGAGAATCAAAAATTTGTGTGAACACATCGAACAGAATTTGTGATCAAGAGGAGAGACGGTAGCACGTGCATATTCTATGCGTATATCGTTGATGATAGCGTAACACAATTATGCAATGTTCGGAAAACTTAATATCACATAATGAATTGAATGGGCATGTCCTACATTATCTGATTCAAAACCTTGTGCAAAAAACTTGATGGTGTGAATGACCACAATAATTACATCGTTGAAGAAGACTAAAATCACTTCATCATAGTCGGATGTCCTTCATTCATTTTTTTAGCTTCAAACAATAATAAACTCTTGAAGACAATTATAATCCATCTAGGATTCTACACAAAATAGTGGAATTGGGTTCCCTTGGTTCACAATTAGATTGTCTTACCTATAAAAGTTACCTCATGACTCATTGTTTGTCTACATGAAAGTGCATGCAACTTTCTAAACGCGGGTCATGAATCAATGTACCAACCCATGCAATACACATGGTTTATGCATTATTGCGTCCTTCTATAATAACAATATATATTTATATAGTGTAGAATGTTGAGAAATTAGTGAAGAGCAACTTAATTTCACTATTTTGTGTAGGATTTAAAAGTCAATTTTAGAAGTTATCTAATTAGCCTTTACTTTTACAATTTGTTAGCTACTTCAAGCTAAAAACAACTCGAAAATATATTTTTTGAATTCTTTGAATTTTTTATTTACATTGTTTTTAGGATAGATTCAATTATAGGATCTATCACATTTGTAGATAATTTTCTATAGTATATTTTAAAAATATTTGAAGGATAAAACTCATCAATTGCAAAACTATCTCGGGGGGGTCACCATTGGATTTTTAGAAAACTACGTGAGATAAAAAATAGGGTCACTTTTATTCATTGGGGATATATTTTATATATTTTATATATTTACCAGAGCATTGAAAAAATGTGTATTGCTACATTTTATGTAAAATAGGATAGGAAATAATACCTCCACTTTTCTATATGGTAGAAAAAAATTGGATAGTAAAAATAGGATCCCTTTGGAAGTGTTTAGTAGGATAAATTTAAATAAAAGGATGTGACCACTTTGGATGAAAAAGGGGCACTTTACGTCCATACTTTGAATGGAATGGAGGTAACGAAATTGATATTGTACATGTGTCTGTTAGAGTTTATTGGTTTTAGGGTTAGGGTGTCAAAGAACATATTGTTGCATAATCATTCTGCTTTGGATTCCAACTTCCACGTTGTTCAAGCTATTATTCTTTTTTAAGGTTTTCGTGCTTTTGGAAGTTAGAACTCGAATGTTTTGGCATGGTGTATGCTTAGGGTTCAGCCATTCATTTTTTTTGTCATCTTGGATCAGACTCATCGCCCTTCTGCCTCAGTTTAGGATCATTTTTCTTATCCTCCCAAATTTACGTCATCACTTTTGCTGGAACAAGTGCTTTTGCAACGGACACTTGCAGCTCATGTTGTTTTTGCTATTTATCAAACGGGACTTTGTAACGGTCTCTTCCAGTTCACTCAAAGCAAACAAGCTTCACTCTTTCAAGAAATAAAGCATGGGCCACATGAAGTTGTCTAAATTTCTTTGGACCACTCCTATGGATCGTGGAGCTCAAAGCTGAGGAGTTGTCTTCTTTCACTTCACTAGTTTTTGCTGCGGGAGATGTTCAAACTGATTTTACTTCATATTACTTTCCTTCATCTACTCATCTCCTGCTTTCTTTGGTACTGCTGCATAATAGAAAATCTGAACGTAGTTCTTGCATTTAGGTTTTTATAATTTTCCACCCTAGACCTAGCTCTGTGTTTTAGAACACATGATGTGTTACTTGTTACTGTTGTGGGAATGTATCTTATATCTGTTGTGAAGCTTTGTTGTAGGAATGTATCTTATCTGTCGTGTGAAACTTTGATTGGCTATTCGCTAAAGTTTGAATGTATTGTGGAACTTTGAGAGCTTGTTTGCTTAACCCTTAAATGATTGAAAAGGCCCTTTGCGACCAGTACAATATGGGGTATTTTTTTTGTATTTGGAATGGATCCACACCTCTACTACATGTGAGATCAATTAAGAAGTTGGAGAATAGATCAATGTCAGCGTGTAGTGTGGGAATGTAATCGTTTGTTTACTTTAGCTTGATGTTCTTTGCTGCTTTTTTCTCTTTCAAAGGTGCTTTTCTATAATTCAAATGCTTTTAAGGATCAAAGTCTTCTACAAATCCATTGTATACACAATAATTTTGCTTTATGATATTTTTGTATTTCTAAAAAAAATAGGGTCTGAAAAATTATGTCATATAACCATTTAGAAATAAGCATAGGGTACCTTAAAATATCCTAAAGTAGCTTTTTATCTAAAGAAAGGGAGAAAAAAATTACCATAAAAAATCTATAACCCCCCATTTAATTACTCCATTATCGCATGTGGTATCCAATTTTAAAGGGAGGTGACCCTCCCGAGAAAACTATGCATGGTGTTAAATTTAAAAACAAGGTTTTTTCAATGGATGGAGTTTCATCTTTCAAATTTTTTATTTAATTATTTTTCCTTCAACCTAATACGAAAAGTATATCATGGTGTGGAAATAAATTGAGACTACATGAAAAAAATTTAAGAATAAATATTTGTCTATTCATTTTGAAAGTTTCTAAATTTTAGGTTGAATAAATGGAAAATAATACTAGTTGATTTGCTATAACTCAAAATATTAATTGAAAATTTGTTCACTTTGATTTTAAGATACGTTACAGTAGGCAATTTACATTCAGTGCATTTATTTTTGAAGACTACTACAAACTAAATTCCAAAAAGAAATTCAAATATTAATGTCATAAAGAGATATTATATTTATTTGCAAATTGAAAATTATCATAACTTTCATTTCATCAATCATGAGAGAACGATTCAAAGTTTTTCATGTACACACCCTGATACAGACGCATTTATAAAATAAAATGTATATATATTTTTAAATGAGGCAAAAAAATTGAACTTCTTACATTATTTGAATTTCTACCAAAGCAAATAAAACCTTATAATTTCTATAAACTTTGTTGGAATTTACATGAAACAAAATTGAACATAAAAACCCCAATGATTTGGAGCCATTCTATAAATATTGAAGATAAATACAAATCCAAAGTCACTACATCATGTCCAAAATGCAATAATCCTTTTGGGACAATGGTAGGCAATCATTAGGGATTGAAAGTTTTTCAAATAGAATTGCTCTCAAATTATAGTTGTGTGGAGGGATTTTATGGTAACAAATCCATTGATATGGCCATAATAATGAATGCTAAATAAAGAAGACATAATTCACATAAATGGACAAAATGTATAGTAGAATTCAAAGTACTATTCAAAAAGGTCAAATATTGTCTTAAATTTCTTTTTAGAAATTGTAAATGTCGCTACAATAACAAAATTTATTTTATTTAAAGAAAATTAATTGTTTTTCACTTTCATGATTTCATTAAAAAAATTACTTTTCAAATTAAAAACATAACTGATGTATATGTAGTCATTTCTATTCATTTAAGAAGTCTCACATCCCAAACGTGTAAACACCTTTGTCAAATTTGATGATAACTTTAAATGTATTAATTTTGGGAACCTCATTTATAACTATTATAAAGAAGTTTGATAAATTATGATTCAACTTTACTTTAAAATCCTAAGAAAAACTCCATTCAAAAAATTATTTCAAGTTGATGCTTTTATGTGTTAGAATCCAAATTGCAAAATAAAAATTTCTTAAAACTCCAATCTAATTATTCATGTTGTACTTTTCTTTTGACCTCCTACAAATAAGGATAATTAGTAATCAATGGCCAATACATCCTACCTTTATAGGCTAATTACAGCCTTGTAGAATTTATTTTTTCATCAATTCAAACAAAAAGGTTGTATGTTATGAAATATAGAGGTTGGATATTGATGGTGAGTTCATTCAATTTGAAAGTTCTATGAAAAACAATATGAAATATGTCTCATCAAACTAGTTGCAAACTTAAAAACCCAAATGAATTGTCCTAAAACCTCTAAAATTCCTTGACTATGTTATCACCAAAAACACTCAAAAATTGCCATTTTTAATACAAGAACCAAATTTTGGAATAGTATCATTTCTGGGTACATGTAATCGGAGGATTTTGTAGTTGTTACGATAAATTAGTTTAGTCAGCTTATAGATGAATTGACGTAGTTTCTAGAATATCTAAAGTCACGCCTCTTGGTTACACTTAGAGATTCATAGATATAAGTTTTGTCATCCTATACTTCTAATTATTAATATTATATATATAACATATATTTTGCACATCCTGTGTGTATACTCGCTATGTGCACTTGCTATGCAGATTACAAACATGATATCAGAGCATGTAGCGATCTAATCATATGCTTTCCTGAAACGCCTACAGTCTAACTATGATCCAATGAAGACGTGTTTGACTTACTGGTCGTAGAGGAAGAGCGCATTGAAATTGAAAACTACCTACGTATGATAAACGAGTTCTTTTAGCTTTTTTTGCACTAAATGAACCAAAAATCGTGGAAGAACAACAAATAGTCGAGCAACAATTGGAAGTTGCAAACCTTATATATGGAGTTGGAGACGTACCAGCTAATTACATTGAAATATTAATTCAATTTGATGAATTGAATCCTTACTTTTTCGCTGATCACGCAAGTTTTTTTGAACCTCCAATGGTCCATTAAGAATTTTGAAATAATGGCTTCTTCTGCCGTAAGCTCAACTCTCTGAGCTTATTCCATATCAGCTCTTAGTGCAGGGAATTACGCCACATAGAATATCAAACTCGGGATGCTTTTAATCCGTTCCAAATTATAGAGCATTGTAGATGGCACCAAAGTTGCCCCACCTTCCAACGATTCTACAAGCCTAACAATCAGGAAACTAAAGGATTCTAAAGCTCGATCAGATATTTGCTTCACTACGGTGAAAAATTGTTAATCATTCTTTATCCACTCATTACATCTAAAAATGTCTGGGATTGTATTAAACTACTTTACAAAAAATGGAACAAAGCCTCTCAAATATATTTCCATAAACAACTTTGCCATAGGCAAGTGAATGAATCTGATGATGTAATTGGTTTCATTAAACAATGGCAATCTACACTGCAAGAGGCTACAACTTGAGGATGTTTATTTACAGATTCACAACAAGTTAACCTATTACTTGGCGCATTACCTAATTCCTTGAATGCTTTTATAATCACTCAAGGTGGAATTTCAAATTTGTCATTCACTGATTTGATTTCCAATATCCTACAACAAAACTCTATCAACTTATATAAGTCTACTATTGCACAATCAAATGCTTTTTATGTAAAAGAAAAACTTGTTAAAGCTTCTCCCTCCAGAACTAGCCGAATTTAGAAGTCCAATTATTTTCGGAATCCTTCAACAAGTTCCTCCTCTCAACATCCTTCATCTTCAAATCACCAATCTCCGGCACCCATTATCTTCCACTATTGCGGTATTCTAGGTCATAAAGCCCCAGATTGTAGGGAGAAGAAACAAAATGCTCTTAATTCCAAGCCTCATGTTAAAAATATTACAGCCAATGATCCAATTCATCTATTTTCTGCAACGGCAACTCCTGCTCTTTTTGAATCTTGGTACTTAGATTAGGATACCGGTCAACATATGTCGCCCATGAAGATCCTATTTTGCGATTACTAAGTTTTGAACTCTCCACAATTTATTTTGTTGGGCGATTATAGCTCCCATAAGGCGGTCGGATTTGGTTCTATTCTATTAAAATTTCTTACATAACAAATGTTATTCATCAAAGATATACTATTTGTTCTAGGACTTGCCAAGAATTTGCTTTCAGTGACCCAAATCACTGCTATTGGATAAACCAATGTCCTGTTCACCCATAATCAATGCGTTATCACAACTATTTCCCCAATTTTGCATAGAAAATTGATTCTAAATATTCACAAAGATAGGAACCTATTTTCCCTCGGAACAAGTGTTGAACCTTCTAATTCTGGCTATAGTGCCATTAGCATCAAAACCAGTCTCTCTAAAACTGAGGATTGAGACAATTTGCTGGCATTATCGCCTTGGCCATTTAAATCTACGATCTTTAAGCAACATGCACAATCATTCCTTGGTTGTTGACTTACCTCCAATTAAAAATTTGCTCCATGTATGCAAAGGTTGTCTTTATGGCAAGCAAAGAAAATAATTTTATTCTAAAGATTTAGTCACTCGGACCACTAAGGTTTTGGCGTTAATTCACACAGACTTGTATAGCCCGATGCATACCCCATCATTAGGAGAGCATTCTATTTTCTCTTGTTTGTGGATGATTTTTTCCACTACACTCATGTTTATTTCCTTTAGAAGAAATCCACAACTATGACTCATTTCTTACAACATAAAACACTAGTTGAACAACATACTAATAAAAAAATTATAATACTTCGTTCAAATGATGGTGGCAAGTTTACTTCTAATCAGTTTAACAAATATTGTCTAGATGAAGGCATTCAATGACAATTTACAAATCCCTACAATCTTGCTCAAAATGGAGTTTTAGAAAAGAAAAATAAGAAGCTCGTTGAGGCTTCTTGCAGTATGTTGAAAGTTGCCAGTTAAATAATTCCTTCTGGGTTGAAGCAATTCATACTTCTTGCTACCTCCAAAATTGCTCTTATACTTCAACACTTGACAATGTGACGCTTTACGAACTTTGAATAAGATTAAAACATGATCTTAGATATCTCAAGATTTTTTGGTTGTCCTACTTATGCTCTTTTACCATCTGAGAAACAATGCAAACTTGACACCAAAACAGTAAAATGTTTATTCATTAGTTACGGTGAGCCTTTTAGAGTAAAAAAAATATCGCTTGTATCATTATGATATTCAACGTGTAATTTTAATTCGCGATGTTATCTTCTCTGAAGATCCTCTCTTACCTAGGAGAGTTATTCCAACCTTTGGACCTCTTTTGTATGACTGTATCTAACTTGAAGATCCGATGAATTTTATTTGCTCCCCAATCCGGGTTCCGAGGTTTCCTCTCCTATAAATAAGCCTTCTAATTCTAATCCTAATTCCCCATAATAAGTCCTCGTTGTGCCTCCAATGCCGACTTTGACTTTGAACCCTTAGATTCCGCACCTGACAATCCCATCCAAGACCACAACCCTCCATCCACACCTCAACTCTCTTCTCATCTTTGAGCTCACTTACGACAACGTCAATCGAATGATTTATCTTCCCCGCGCACTTCCTAATGCCCAAATAAAGGCCAATGGAATTCGATAAAATATCATGATGAGCAAAATTATGCTTATGCTTTTATGACCTAGATTTGGCAATCCAATAAAATCCAAAAGGATTTATCAAGCTCCGATTCTCACCACTGGCAAATCGCAGTGAATCACAAATATAATTCATTAATTCAAAATGGAACCGGGCAACTTGTTGATCCGCCAATGAACTATTCTATTATTTCAACCAAATGGATATTTTGTCGTAAGTATAACTCTGATGGTACCTTGGCTTGATATAAAGTCAGGTTTGTTTCTTGTGGATTTACATAAAGGGCAGGCATTGATTACACAAAACCCTTCTCCTTGGTGTTAAAAATGATCTCTTTGCAGATATTACTTTCCCTAGCAACTCTTTTTTATTATCATATCCATCAAATGGACATTACTACAATATTCCTATATGGATTACTCAAAGAAACTATTTACATTAACCAACCAGAAGGTTTCGTCAAACGTGGTCATACATCCAAAGTTTGTTGTCTATTAAAATCATTATATGGTTTAAAACAACCAACATGGGAATGGTATGAAACTTTAGACTCTTTTGTTCTTAGTCATGGCTTCATCAAGTCTAAATCTGATCATAATGTCTATATTAAGTGATTGGATTCCTTCCTAATTACTACTAGAATATATGTCAATGATCTCGTCATCATTTCCAATGATCTCCCATATTTAAATTTTCCCAAAACTTTGCTCTCCTAGCATTTTTCTATGATTGATAATCAAGAAATTGCTTATATTGGAGGTATTCAAGTATGTCGTCACCGTGCCACAATGACCTTAACACTCTCTCAAGACAAGTATGTTTTTGATATTCTATAAAGCTTTAATATGCTTACATGCAATCCCATCAATACCCCTCTAGAACTAGAAAGGTCGTATTCATTATATTGAGACTTTTCGCAATCTCATTTTTATCCTCAACTCGAAGATAAATTGCTTTATCTCTTTACTAGTATTTTTTTATAAATAGGTAACAACATCAACTTTTAGAATTTCATTATAGAATCACTATTTTAGCATTATTTATTTTTGGTTTCAATTACTATTTTTTAAAATAATATTTTCAATACTTAACATTCTGTCTCAAAATTTGCAAAAAATCTCAATATAACAAATATGGCCTTTAGACATTAAGTATTCTTGGTCTCAAAGTTATGACCTGATTCCAATTGAACTTAATTTTATGCAATCTGTTCCTTACAAGCAAGCTATTGGGATTTTGCAATATTTGATAACCTGCACATGATCGAACATAGCCTATTTTGTCAACCATTTGGCCCAATTTATGACTTCATTTGCTCCCATCCATTGGATAGGAATCAAAAGAATCTTGCGTTACTTGCGTGGTACCATGACTTATGGCCTTACATATTTTGTTACATCTCTCACTACCTCTGATTCTCATATTCTCCTTGGCTAGAGGAATGTTGATTGGGCTATTGATATTGACACTTGTCGTTCAACATTGGGATATCATTTTCCAACTTGACTTTACATGTCTAATTTCTTGGCAAAGTCGTAAACAATCTATCATCGCCTTATCTTCTACAGAAGCCGAGTACATTGCCGTTGCTACTGCAACTAAAGAGATGCTCTGGATTCAAACATTTCTTCATGAATTAGGCTACTCTCTTTGACTTCCAAGCACTCTCTGTTGTGACAATTAGTCTACAATTGCCATGACACAAAATACTAAACACCATGATCGATTGAAACATATTGATATCCGTTTTCATTTCATCCATGAGAAAGTACAAAAACAACAACTTCAATTGGAATTTACTCCTACTACAACTATGTGGGCTGATGTATTTACCACATCATTATCTAAAGCCAAGTACTAAGCATGTTTACAAGCTCTTCTCGACAATTCTTCTTCAAAATCGAAGCCAGGGGAAGATTAATTGTAGATCTTTTTACTTCAATTCTTCAAAAGACTAACTTTTACAACTATACAACTCAAGCGGGAGCATTACGATAAATTATTCTAGTCAACTTATAGATGAATTGACATAGCTTTCTAGAATATCTAGAGTCACACCTCTTGGTTACACTCAAAGATTCATAGATATAAGTTCTGTCATCCTGTACTTCTAATTATCAATCGAATATATAAAAAATATCTTTTGCATGTCTTGTGTGTGTATTTGTTGTGTGCACTTGCTACACATGTTACAAATAGTAGTACACTAGATTGAGAAGATGTGGAAAAAATTTCAGATATTTCCATAGTGTAGATTGCAAGATATTAGCATTTGAAGTGACAAAAATCCTTTTTTGGACCTTGCAAAAATCCGGGCAGCTGCACTTCACAAGCTCATATTTGTATGAAAAAATGTACAAAATGATTTTGCTTCCTTGGATTCATTCTTCAAGGCAATTTGGCTACATGCTTGAAAATTTTCAGATCATTTGGAATTGTACAAGTGTACAACATATAGGAAAAAAATAATAAGTAGAAAGATGTAGAGAATGATTCAAAACACTAAATTGTTAACAATTTATTTATGGAATTGAAAAATGACAATCCAATGGTTGTAATGTAGTAATAAAAAATCTAAACCTAATGTTTTGATTTTTTTCCCAAAATATTGAAAATTGAGTTAAATAAAGGACTTCAAAGTTTATTTTAGAGTAGAGAATCTATAACTACCCGTAAACTAAAACACCTCATAACTTTTGACTCATTGAGCAAAACAGAATGATTCAAAGCTTTTTATGTATATATGAATCTAAGAAACTAATTTCAAGTTTTTATTTTTGAAAAAAGTGATTTTTTGCAGATATGCCTAGATTGCCCAAGTTGAGAAACAAACCACATATTAGGCCATAACTTTTAATTCCTATTTCCAAATGTCGTGAAATTTAGTGCACATAAAAGATATTCCTTGTCCATGCCTTCTATTAAAATTTTGACCAAAAACATGGAAATCTCTAGTCACATGTACTTGCCCAAAATTTCTATGTTGCCAAAAAATGCAACTTGGTCCTTTAGGGGTTAAAAGCCCTTCTATAGTGTTGGAGCCTTTCTTAATGTATTTATGACTAGAAGACAAAAATTGACAAAAATAAAGTACTAAACTCAATGTGACTTCATTTGGTTTGATAATTCTATACATAGTGTCTTCTATACAGTATTTTACTTGGATTTTAAAAATGTTTTATATAATGTGCACAATAGTAATTCCAAATTTACTTGAACTACATTATTTTTTCACCCATTGCAATTGTACAATGATAGTACATGGTGAGTTCCACATAGTCAAATAAACAATATTTTATTAAATTTGGATTGATTAACAATGCTTCTATGAGGTAAAGAAGTTCGAGTGAGACTTTATTTAACCCCTATAGTCTTGAGGCCATTTTTTTCCATCAAAAAATACTCAAAGTTTCCATATCTATTGTAAAGAAAAAAACAATTTAAAAATTGTTTTCTCAGCATATTTAGCCAAAGGATCTTGCACTAAACTAGAGTAGAAATGTGTAGAAGAAATTTCAAAATTTTTAATTGTGTAGATTGCAAGATATTTTGCATTTGAAGTGAAGAAAACAAGTTTTTTGGTACTTTGTTGGGTTAGATTCTATGACTTTGAATCTTTTTAGTTTTAAATTTTTGCACTACTGATTAAATTTGAATTTTTAATTATTTATATTGAAAAATTGAATTGAAAATCTAGGAATTAAAAAAAGAATCACTTAGTTTTCACTCATTAAAAAATTATTAAGTTGGATTAGGTTGAAGGTTGAAGGAAAAACTACACAGTTAATAGCTCTAAGATGGAATTGAAACACACTAATCTCAATTGTGAGATTATCCTTGCAAGAAAATTAACATTGTGAAATTTCTCTTTCTGAAAAACTGTGAAAATTGAATTAAAAAAAGAATCCTCTACATTATTTTTTCAAGCCAATGCTTTGATTTCCTTCAAAACAAGATTGTCCATAACTTTCACATCACTGATCCAAATGGAATGAATCAAATCTTCCCATGTAGATAAAAATACAATCTATGAGAATTTTTTTCTCTGGATTTTTTTAAAATAATTCTTTTTAACCACCAAGCTAAAATTTGGGTTTATAAGTTTATTGTGTGATAACATTTTCCCCTAGGCATTAGTTGAAATAAAAATTATATCCTCCCCAAAGCGTAATCCTAAAGATAATGGTGAAAGATATATCAACAAATTTTTTTTGATAACTATCCCTTTGGGAAATCTAGCAAGTCTAAGAAATAGACTCTGAAAAGACAATTGAAGCTTGCTTTGGATCAAGGTAATCTGACTTACAGAATGGTGCATGCCAAATAATATTGGAGTCCACAAAAAGTGAAGACCTTGTTGCATTATCCAGACACGTTAATATATTAGATAACCGATGAGCTACGCTAGCTATTTTTAGGTTATTGTACATAGCGGGCTATACATTTTTCAATCACAACCTTTGATCTTCATGATCCAAGGGTATAGGAAGCAAGTTGAAAGGAAAGAAGGTTATGAGTTGCAACTTGTAATGGCAATGGTGACGGGTTGTAAATGGGACAGTGCCACATTAGCATTGACAACCATTTTTTCAAGAGTACGTATGGATTTGAATTGCAACAGAAAGGGATTCTAATCAATGATGTCTAAGTGCATGCAACTGAAACTACTAATATTTTGCAACCTGTTATTTTGGAAAAAGCATGAGAAGAGGTGTGTTGAAATGGAATAATGACCAAAGAGGAAATTATTCTTTAGCATGGTAAGTTTGAACCAAGGGAGGCTTGTCAATGAAATTTTATATCAATAAAAAATGATCTTTGACTTCTAGTTCCAATTAGGTATCTATTTCCAATTCAATTGCTCAACACTCCAAATAGATATGATTCAACTTCCACGACACCAACCCAATTAACTCATGCACATCCAACAATTCCGGCAATTGCAATTGCAATTTGGCATACACACAGTCACACAACAAGCACTCATAGGTCCAACACAATTTCATCAATCACAATCACAAATAAAGCCAAATAGACAACTTGAGGAGTTGAGTCGCGAGCTTGTATTTGTGACTATGTGGAAGCTGATCGATCGAGAAGGTTACTGACATTCTAGAGTACCGACAAAAAATGTGCTCGTGGACAGCCTTTCTTACCTCTGAATTTCATATGCGACTTCGTGCTCAGAAATCAAATCCATGCGCTTCTTGATTGGTCTCTGGCATTCAACATCTGGCATCATTTCCTGTCCAGACAGAGTTTTCGTTCATGCTCTTGTTTACTCCAGAATTGAATTGCAATTGTGGGTGGCTTGGAAAGTACATACGGTATGACTTACAGGTATGGATGTGCGAAGGCGGTGTCCTCTTCGTCCTTCTCAAAGAAAGTCCGAATTACAATCCAGGTTTTCCAACTTCTTGCCCTGCAAGTTATTTTCCATGGTTATTTTTTTGGTTGAAATTGTGAAATGAAATACAGAATCACCATGTTATCATGTATTTTCTTGATTAAGCATGCTTTCGATTACAATGTTGAGAGTGGTTAGATGCCTGAGATCCTAATGAAATTATTTACACAACTTTGAAACTTTAGGGGTTAAGAAAACAAGGACAACTATGTATCTATAGGAAGAATTTGCTTTTGAAAAAGCTTAGGTGGCCACACTTCCTTGACTACAACATAGTAAGGCTATTTCTCTTACTTGAGCTTATAATCTTTGGGTGCTTCACTAGTGTTCTAGGAATCCATTCTACACTAAAGTAGGGTGTTATATATGTTGGCCTACCTGTGATGTTTAAAGGTTGTTTGTACATATATACAATGTGAAATTCTAAATGTACAACTTTTATTTATAAATTAATCCAAAGTATTCTCTTCTATTGTATTTTATAGCAAATTTTCAAAATTTTTCAAAAATGAGGAGTCCTTATGCCTTCTAGGAATTAACAATTGTCAAACATTCTCAACGCTCTCAAAAGTCAATGCAAGACATGTGAAAGTTGTTTGATTATTCACCAATTCTTGGAGTCTCCTTATTAAATTGAAGAGAGTCCAAGTTTTTAGAGAGGCATCTTCTTCTAAATGATGGATTGGCCTAACATCCTCAATTGGATCACACAAAGGGATATCTTCTTGTAATCTTGGATCTTCAATATGATATTCAATGCATGTTGTTTCTTAAGTATGTTAAAGTATAAAAACACAAAATCACCCCAAGCCCAATTGTGACCCCTACCTTTGAATACAATTACACCCTATTGCATCCTAATGTAGTTAGTCAAAACTGTAAATGGTTGGCATTATGAAAACTTAAGGGTGGGATTAGGTTGCAAAGTCTCAATTATAAAACTCCAATGAATACTCCCATTCGGGCTACATTCATGCTAACAGTGCTCAGTTTCAACTTTTTAAGTTACAGAATCTTAATGTAAGTCCTACTACACTTTGGAGGGTTAGCTTCTCATGCGTCTGTGTGAAGGTTTGCGGTGTCAGTGCCACTGTGATATTGGCAGAGCAGGGGTTTCATTTCACTCTAGGTAACCTGCCTTAAATTAATTCACTCTTGCTGGTGAGATGCTTTGTAGGGAATCAAAATTTGTTGACACATAGAACACAATCTGTGACCAAGAAGAGAGACGGTACCACGTACATATACCGTGTATCTATCATTGATGATGATAGCATTACACAACTATGCAATGTTCTGAAAACTTAAAGTTACATATCGAGTTGAATGCGATAACTGGACATGCGCACCTGCGCCAAAAAAATTTAAAAATCTTTTCTATCCTGGCAGAGTAATACTGATACATCCAATGTCAAGAATTCTCCGAGTATCGCCACTTTCAACAAAGTCTGATTCGATCGACACAATAGTACATCCATAAGAAGTCACTTAAGATGATGCACTAGTGCCAAACTGCAAAGGCTGTGTAATACCAGAACGATCTACACCATTGTACATCCAGACATACCAGTTGAGCGAGAACGCAATGCTTACCCTGTTCAGAGCATAGACATGAAAGTTAGTGTCAATTAAGGATTACTAGTAATTCCTAAATGCTCAAGTTAAAATAGAAATTGCACATTGAAAGTTGACAACCAATTATAGAAATTTTAAAAACATATTCCTAATTTTTTTTTATATCCTAAGATATGGAAGCGGACACTGTTGGGCCGATGGGCACTTTGGGGTCAAAAAACATACCAGCCAATGTAGGGTATCAGCAAGTAGGCAGCGATGGGTTTGACAGGGAGAAAGAGATATATTGTCACAGCGATTCCCAACCACAGCATCACAATCTCCACAAGGGCGTAATCCTGAAAATAATGGTGGAAGATGCATCAGCAAAATGTTTTTGATAACTGTCCCTTTGGGATATCTAGGAAGTCTGAGAAAACATACTCTGATAAGACAAGACGCTTGCTTTTGATCAAGGTAATCTGACTTACAGGACGGTGCATGCCGAAGAATATCGGAGTCCACAAAAAGTTAAGGCCAAGCTGCACGATCGAAACACGTAAATGAATAGGCGGATGCCAGGATTAATGCTGTGTATGAGGTCCATGAATGGAAAGCATAACCTAAGTAAACAATGCGGAGGAGCATCTGCTCAAGGGCAATGACTCATATAATCTCGCTATTTTCTAGGTATATTTCTTCAGAGAAGCACTAAAAAGCATACGATACCTGGATAATGTATGCCCCAAGAGGGTAGCCTTGCACGGCAAAACCTGCAAAGAATCAAGTACTATTGGTTTCAACTTCGATACCTCAGCTTCAGGGCACTTGTCGACAGACATCATAAGGTGCGAAGAGAGGTTTAACAAGAATCATGTTATTCACGAAGGAAACTGCAATTAGAATCTTTCCTTCTATTCAAATTCATCTCCAAAAGAGAGGAACCCACTAACCTCCTTCGTTCCATACTAGCCACGCTGCGACTCCCATCAAAGCGTAGAGAGCTGTCCACATTACAGGAAAGACCCAACCCTGCAAAGCAACATTCTTGTCAACACAACTGTCGTTCCAAAACCATTACCATGTAGCGATTGTACGCATTCTTGTGGAAGTTGTTGCAGCATGCTTGACAAAAACGATCCTCCCAACAAAACCGTCGAGTTCAAGGAGAATAAGAAAGTCGAGAAGAACCACAGGGACTCATGTTCCTTACCGGAGGCGTCCATGGAGCCTTATTCAGTTCCCTGTACCAATCTGCAAAATGAAGGCATCGCTCAGCATTCACGAAGGAAACTGCATTTCAACGCATGGAATTCCAATACTACAGGGCTTGTCTTCCTACCCATCCACGAGTCCTATGAAACTTCACCTCTTTTGGTTAGGCATGGCAACAGATAGGGCGATTTGGCAGAAATACAGAAGATTCACAAACCGATGAAAAAAACCATAAGTGGGCATTGTAGCAAGAGACGGACATGGACATCACACTAATGAGCTCAAAGTGGATGCCTTAAAATCCTAGAACCCCGAAACCCCCTGGACCCCCCTGAAATGAGCAATGTCGTTTCAAAACCTTTGAGAAAAAAGAGATATGCTCACATTCAACACTAATTTAGATTTGTTATCGAACCAACACAAAAAAGGCTTGCCAATACCCCTTCACCACATTATTCATTAGATTCACTCCCACATTTTCACTGCTGAAACAAGGTCAGTACCCCTACTTCAAATGACTTGGAGGATCACTCAAATAGAACATTGATAGTTGAACATACCAGAGTCTCCGCTTTGACCGAAGGCAGTGCTAATGAACGCCACTGTGAGTGGCAAGCCCACGGACACGACCAGAGCGACAATGCTCCGCACGTTCGCCATCTGCACAAGCAAAACCCCAACAAAGCTCAAAGAAACTCAGCGTTATTATTCCATACTCACTGTTGCGGAGCAAATGGTCTCGCAGACAACGTAACGATGATCAGATTTGCAGCTCTCCCCCTTCCTCAATCAATCAATCAATCAAGACTTGTCCCACATTTTCCTACCACAGCCAAAATTTCCGATTGATTGCTGCGCATCTCTTTCACAATTAAACATTTAAAGAGAACACCAATTCAGAAAACAAGAAATTGCACATACAGAGGGACTAACCTCTGCACAGACTTCAAAAATGAGAAGAAAGGAGTGACGCCTGATTTGCGAAACCTAGAATGCAGTGTCACAATCTCTAGACAAAACCAATCCAAAATCTCAGAGACCCAACAATCACAAGGAACCGCACTGTGAATCATGTTTGTGCGAGAGCCTTTCGGGATGTCAGTACACCTGATCCCATTACGTGTACTTTTCTTAATTTAGTCATGAGCTTTTAGGGTTCTAGCAAGTGGGTCTGCTTTTGACCGGGTCACCATTTCATACCGTTGTGTTGTCGTTTAAAAACTCCTGGCGGATCTTTCGTGGAGCTCCCATACTGTCGGTGAACTGGATGATTTACCGCTGAAGCACCGGGGGTGTTTTTCAAGAGAAATTGTTTTATAATGGTCATTTTTCAGTGCATTCTCCAAAATTGGAAATAAAATCTTTTTTTTTGAACTTTGACTGTAGAGAAAATTTCAGACCATTTTGAATGTGTGGAGTGAAAGATTATAGCGCTCAAAGTGAGAATTCCCGCCCCCCCATTATGCAAGACAAAGTCATGGACTTTGAACCCTCTTAGAGTAAAAATTTTTGTTCTTGGTGAATTTGTGTCTCTCCACCATTGAGTTCCAAATCATGTTAGGTACACTTAGGCGAAATTTTAGAAGCAAGCATGCAATGCAAGGAGGTTAAGTGCACTAGCAATATATTTGTCAATTTTTTGATGATTTCTTGTGTAATGAGGAAATTTTTTATTTGAAATCCAAACAATTAAAAGTTAGAAACAAACAATTGAAATATGTGGGAAAATTTTCAATAACTTTGACTTCACATATTGCAAGATAATAGGGCTTGAAGTTAGAAGAAATATGTTTTTCCTTGAAACCACCCAAAAATAGCTAACAAAATTTGACTCCTCTTAGAATAAGATTTGAGAACTAAATTCTTTTTTTTGGAGGGGGACAATCTTTTGCCATATTTAATTATTTACATACATGCCAAATTTTATCAAAAGATGCTCAAAAGATGCCCAAATTGCTTGAGCTGCCCATATTCTTTCAAGGAGCATAACTTTTGATTTGAGTATCCAATTATAAATTTTATTAAAATTCCCATGAGAAGGGTGAATGCTCCTACTTTGTGTCAATTTTGAGAACATCAATTAAAAAGGACTTTGCATGACCGTACCCAAGTTTTCAAGTGTCCATCAAAAGGACACTTGGTCCTTGAGGGGTTAAGAATCAAATGTTGGAATCAAATGTAGGAATTGTAGTAAAAGTTTTACTCCGAGACACCAGCAACGTCTGCAGAGAGGCTCCAGAGCTTGGATGCCAGGTCCTCGTCATAAGCTTGTGGAGTTGCGGGCACTTGTACAACTTTGCTGAAGAACACCCCCCTTGAAAGGTACCGAACTGGCCAATCCAATGCAGCAGCCGTTAGCCCAAATATGGGCGGCGAATTGGGCTTCGTCACCTGCATCAAGCCCACCAAGTATACATACACGAATCATCAATGCCTGGAACTTTTCAAATCTCGAGGAAGTAACTCAACGCATTTTCTGCGAGTCACTTGAGATATCGAGTTACTTTGAGATACCCTACTAACAGTAATACAGAATTCTTGAAATACATTATAATAGTAGGGTATATTCTTAAAATAATATATGGTTGAGAGCATATTTTATAGGAACCTTTTGGACACCTTATATTATTCTTAATGGTGTTGTAGAAATGATAATATCATTACAGAAAGGATCACCCTATGTTCGTTCACGAATCATGTAGTCGAAATCTGGAAGCCACCTCATCATGGAATTACAGATCCATTTTCTTATATTCATATGCATTAAATTGCCAATCTCGCAGAAAGTCATACCTGTGCTGTGCTGTACAAAGTGCTACGAATCCGTGAATTTACACCAGGTCTCAAGTTTTGGGCCCAGAATCAAACAACTTGGAACTGCCAAACTAAGGAAGAAACTCCAAACATGATCAACGAATGAGATGGTATGTAGATAGCGTACCCCCCACCACGCAAACCCTCCCCTGGCAAAGAGTCGAAATGGAGTTTTGTCATGGTCAGTTTTCAAAGGAGTGGTCGCGGCATGGTACACCGGCATTGCTCCGTCCCATGTCGGAGCAAATGCCACCTGCCAATATTACGAATCACAATGAAGGTCTCGCACCGATAATAGCCATTCAGTAACCATTCAAATAACCATTCAAATAACCATTCAATGAGTTTCCTGTTTTCGTTTTAAGCAAACACCTAATCTGGAATCCACTTGTTGTCTCGTAACACCAAGCAAGGAATTATAGTACTTACTAAATGCCCGCATTGCCCACTAATTTGTTCCAATTAGAAAATTGGCGGTAATTCCACTAAGTTTGCAATGAATTTACCAGTTAAGTAACCAATTTTGGACAAGTAAACTAAACGTAACTAAACCGATGTGTTGACGTGCTAAATCAGCCCTACACCAAGTAGCACTAGTTAGCTAACTTAAAAAACCTAACTCAGACTTAGCTACCTTGCAAAAATTCAGGCAAACAAAAGTTTTCTTAACTTCCAAGTAGAGAATGATACTTCACTCCCCAGTCGCATTATTGGCGCTTACTGGTTGGTGGAGGCGGGGTCTAAAATATTGTGATGCTATGACGTAACGCTGCCAATTAGAGGCCCATGAAAAATCAGATGTGGTTTGTGTGATTGGCCAAGCCAGATTAGATAATAGTTTCGTACCTTCAAAGCCCATGAAATAGGTGGCTTGTTGTATATACTTGTCCTCCATATGTCACTGAAGATGGCCCCTATTTCAAACACAATCTCCAGGATTATTCTCTCACCAAAAGAATATATTGGGTACACAGTTCTCAACCTTGCACATGCACCAACTGACACCCATTCAAATCATTTGTGAAATGCTCTAATTTCCAAAATCCTGACTTGTTTAGATCCAAAGGTTTATGGAGTTTATGAATTTTGGACATCAACGTTTTTTTGGTTCCAGGATAAGAAAGTCTAGTTCGTAAACATCAACACAAAACAAGCAGACACACCTCACTGGCATCACGAATATCACTGAATTAAGAGGACAGGTTAAAAATTGACCTGGATCCACTGCGCATGCTTGAATCCCTTTCCCTGCAAAAATGCGAATAAAACATCAATAAACCAGCGGCAATAGATGAAGGCATTGGGCACACTAGACATGTACAAGCTGATCAAGCTACATCCAGGCAAGTATATTCAGAGATTAAGTGAGTAGAACAATATGCGAAACACCTCAAATACCTTGCCATCGCCGTTGCAATTCAAAGGTAAACAGAATGTTTGCAAGCTTGGACTGCGAGTACTGGCCAGCTTCGAAATCTCTGAGGAATTTCTCCTGAGTATCCACGCTGCGAACAGTAAGTGCTTTTGCTCTCGACCTCCAATGCATTCCTGACTCTGGGAAAGATATATTAAAATATCACACAACTTTGGCATTTAGGAAGCCCCTAAGAAACTCTCGTCTAAGCAGAAGAGAGAAATATTGTACCGGATCTGGGAATTTCACTCCTCGACTCATTATGGAGCTCACGTTGAGCACCTTTTCAATCACCAATCTTAATGTCAGACTCCTACATCAAGAAACCAAACTCACGAGGAAAATGATATCTTGCACGTCAGTTAAATAAAACTGGAGTGAGTTAATTCGTTACCTTATTGTGAACAACAAAGTAACGCAGCTAAAAATAGAAACAAAGGTATTTTACAAGGAAGTTGAGCTGTACCCTTGAAGGTGCACCTGCCACCAAGCTGTCTTCCAATAGACGAGTCAAAAGATAATGACCCAAGTGATTAACCTGCGGCACTAGCCAAAAGCACAACTTAAGTCCATATTGATCCTCTCATTTTGATGAAAGATGAACCCTAACATTTGTAAGATAGCATCTCGTAGGTTAGATACATTCTACTAGGGTTGACAATCAATGACAAATTAAATGTAGGATTCTTCATCATTAGTCACTGCCTTTCCAAAGTTGCATGGAGGCACTTGTCGCGTAGAATCCACTCAACAGTACTACCATTGGATAATCCACGATGAACATACTAAGTCTCTGAACATGAAGATTAAAAATACGGTTATCTTGATATGCTCTTCCCTGAAGTACTCAGTCACCATTGTCTAAACCTGAATGCTTTGAAAGCTTTAGCCAGAAATAGATAAAAGAAAATTTGCCAAAGGAACACGAAAATTGTCAAAAGGAAACTCAGACAGAATACAATCTCACCTTAATCAAAGCATTGATAAATTAAGCCATGATAGCATAAGCATGATATGCTGAGAATAATACCTGAGCAGATCCACCGACACCTTCAGCTGTGTACCAGGGAGTTTTATCATTAACGCCAGCATTGTTAATCTACAGTTCAGAGGAGCAAATCGATCATTAATAAAATTGGTCCACAAAATGCAGAGAAGCAGCAATATCCAAGCAGATGCAGAACCGTGACATGTACACTTCCAATTAAACCCAATCGCAGGGTTGAAGGAGCTTACCAGGAGCTTCAGAGGTAGGTTTCGAGACTTGAAGTCAGTTGCACACTTTCGCACAGATTCTAAGGTCCCCAAATTCAGTAACAAAACTTCCACATCGGCTCCTGGACAAGCCTGCAAAAATTCAATGAATGCCAGAGTCTTGTTTAATCAACACAAAGCTGCTGGGTATACATCAAGTGTCTCTACTCTTGAACACCATCAGTTAAGGAAGCCATAGGACCAAAGGCCTGAACCACTACACTAAAATTCCTATTTAGTGTCATATAGTATATGGTGTCATGTGTATAACTTTTAAAAGTGATACTGTTGTAAATATCTCCTAAACTATTACAATAATTGACAAAAATATTGACAATTACGATACTTGACATTTAGTGTCAAACGACACTAAATACTGTATCGTTATTAGTGTAGTAGGTACTCCATACGCAGCGAGGGAACAGAGCGTCGTACTCACCTCACGAATGTAAGACGCAGCTTCATGGCCTCGATCAGCGCTGCGACACGCCATGAAAACTTTCATGCCATCTTTGGCAAGTGAAAGAGCGGTCTCTCTGTTGCAAAAATCAACAAATCACAGAATCTGAATACAATTTCCAGCAAACGCACCCTCAAACAGCCAAAAAATTCCCAAACAAATAGACCCGAAGATTCAATTGACTTCTCTCACAAGCCTTCGCACTCACCAACGATTCCCTCCCCTGCCAAAGGATCTCATCAACTAAAACAATACAAACTACTAAACCTACTCCAATCTCAACTTTCAACTTCCAAGCCAAAATTTGTGAATGAATCATCAGATTCACCTAACCCAAAACACCCGTTCGAAGGGTTTTAGAGAATCTCATCGCGCTCGTACCATCTCACGAAATTCAAGAGAATTATTAGATTTTTACAATGAAGTGGAAGCACAAGTGTGTTACCTTCCGATTCCGGTGTTAGATCCCGTGACAATGGCCACCTGCTTCGGATCTTTGGAATCCATCTCCACCAAATTCGAGCTCAAAAATCTTAGCAAAATCCTGTTGCAACCCTAAACCCTAGGAATCCTTGGGTAGCACATGCCCGGCAGGTTGGAGCCGCGCGGAGCTGCTCCCCAGTAGTAAAAGCAGTTCCCGGACGTTCCCTCGATGTTCCCATGGCAGGATCGCCCCCGTGGCAGAATTGGTCGTTGTTACTTATTCTGCATTCGAATTTTCCTAAATCGGCGGGGACTGCTCTTAACGACTCTTCGCCAGGGTAAATACTCTCAAGCCCCTTCTTGTTTGATCTGGTTGTCGTCATGTGTCGAGCGATCTCTCCAACGTCGAGGTTTTTGTGATCTTTCAAATTTGGAGAGAGCCGTAGTTAGGCATTTGGTTGCAGCCCTGGTCGCTGGGGCAAACTCTCAAGTCCTATATCCTTTGTTTTGGTTTTCGTTCCGTTTCGAGAGTTTTCTCCAATGTCAAACTCTTTGAGAGCTTTCAATTTGGAGAGAAAGAGAGGCGCATTCCGGCATTTGGTTGTAACCCTGTTTTGCTGTCTTTAGCTTATCGTAGGATGAGGTCGAGCTTGCAGGTCCACCGAATCAACGTTGAGCTTGCGATAAGAGTGTAGCGGCAATGCGGCGTCAATTGTCAACCCCCGTCAAGGAGAAGAAGACTCCCGTAAACACACCATGTTACGTCGGTACCCCGACGCCCTCCATGCGGCGCGCCTTGGTAAAGCCGCTGGGAGAGCACAACAGGTCCCGGAGCTTCTCTCCGGCGTTGGGTTCTCTGAGTGTAAAAGAGAAGCGCACTCCCGCTCGCAACTACTCGCCGGCTCTGGACTCCTTGAGCAAGCGCACTCCAGTGCGTAACCCGAAGACGATGCTCACTGGAGTCGACCTCACGCGCAGATTCGCCGACACCGAGCACGGGGTGTGCGCGTCGCAAAGCCCGCGGGCGTCGCCATCATTCAACCGCATCCACGAGGGTAGCTCGTCTTCTTTGGGTCGCAAGGGCTTAGCAACCGCGTCCATGTCACGGCTGCGGGGAGTTGCTACACCTGCTACTATTTTGAGTCCTTCAAACTTTAGTAACGGGCACCACAGCAATGTCACACCATCGCCATTGCCGTGCACGCCCGCGCGTAACCCGAAGACGATGCTTACTGGCGTCGACCTCACGCGCAGATTCGCCGACACCGTGCACGGCTCGTACTCGTCGCGAACCCCGCGTGGCTCCCCATCGCGAACCCGCGTCCAAGACAATTGCTCCTCGTCGCTCAGTCGCAAGGGCTTAGCAACGACTTCCAAGTCACGGTTACGAGGAGTTTCTACACCTGCTGCTACTCCCACTCCTTCCGAGCTTCCCAACGACACCCACAGCGATTTCACACCATCGCCATTGCCGTGCACTTCTCCGGAGGTTCACAACCGCGGCTTCACGGAACTCATTTGGGAGGACGACGTACCGCACGAGTGGTTCAACGTGCGCGAGATGCCTTGTTTTGAACCTCTTCAGGGTAGCAAGACACCTGAAGCGCAGCCGTCGAAGTCTCCTGAGCTTAGCAAACGCGCCATGGCGGATCCTGCAACAACAACAACAACAACAGATACAGGACCTTCCCCACAACAGACTCCATCGCCACAACCTACAAGCTCCCCGGAGTTTCTGAAACGAGGCTCAGTGCCGCCATCGTCAGGAGGATGTTTTGGCGCAGGTCCCTTGATGGGACCTGAGGGCATGCGATCTGTGAAAGACAGACGTAAGTGTAAGCCCCGAGGGATATTGACCATTGAAGGGGAGTTTCTGTTCAGCTCGGGAAGCACAGATTTTGAAGAAATTCAGATTGAGGAGACGATCTCTGTTCCGGCGTTGGCGTCGGTGGAGTGGATGGTTGCTGAAGGGGATTATGGGCGTGAGTCCAGTGACGCGGAGAGCCTCTCGCCAGGCTCGTTTCTTGAGGACGAGGCAAATGTTCCTGAGCTTAGGACTCTACAACAGGAAGCATCGTTTGCGTCCTTTTTAGAGGACTCGACTAGTATTCCTGGATATAGATCGTTACTACAGCAAGCGTGGTTTTTAACAGATTAGGTAATGATTTTGCAATACTTGTGCAATTTTGTTGCAAAAGTTTTGGGGGGAGAAATACTCTTCCTTCAATTGTAAGTATATTGCTGTAAATTTATAGAAATAATGTTTTCGAAATGAAATGTGTAAACTTTTTGTAGCTTATTGATATACGAAATTGTCTTGGAGTCTTACCTGTTAGCTGCAGAGACGGCAGGTATCATCGCAAGTTGCCACCTTGTGACTCTTGCAGCAAGGTCGGTGATAAACGCGGAATGAATGAGCCCCACAGGAGAAATCCCACTTGGAAATTGGACAAATTTCCTTTTATGTCCAACTTCCATTCGTAGAGTATCCTATTTGACTTGGAAGTTTTTGAATTTCTTTGAAACTTCCATAGATGAACATTTTGGATTTCTCTTGTGCCCGTGCTCCCACTTTGGAACACCTCGCAAGGAGTTTATTGAAACGAACATGAGCTGTTGGAAGAAAACGGCAGGCAAATGCGGCTTCGTATCCATGCAAACAGTGGAAATTGTGAAACCTTTTGCAAACTTGTGAGCTTTGTGTCGGTATGAGTTCACCCTGAGTTTGTCAATGTTTTGTAACAATGCAGGCCTGCCTCTTTCGAGAGCTTGTCAGCAGCAACAGTCTGTTTCTGTCTCTCTGACCCTGAAGATAGTCATGTAAAAGATTCATCGTGCTCGTTCTGCTGCACTTTGCAAAGGAATTTCTATGAAACGAAACACATGCTTATCAAAAGCAGCTATCACCAAACATGGGATACGCAACAAGCTGGCACAATCACCTTTGTGTGAGATTCAATGACAAATATGAAAACACTGCAAACATGTTCTTGTTCTTCATACCCTTGGAAGTAATGTTGCTTATAGCCAGACCCTGTCATTGGGAGGACGATGTTAGCATTGACAATACCGGTATATCCAACACCTTCCAACTTCCAAATGAGAAAAATTTTGAACTCCTCAATTCAATGAATTTTTGAAAATTAATGCAATAACGAGAAA
The DNA here is from genome assembly GCA_951230915.1 of Antitrichia curtipendula. Classification (NCBI taxonomy): domain Eukaryota; kingdom Viridiplantae; phylum Streptophyta; class Bryopsida; order Hypnales; family Leucodontaceae; genus Antitrichia; species Antitrichia curtipendula. Next base: position 54,579,587 of record OX579634.1, on the reverse strand, counting down.
TGGAATGGAAGACGTCAAATGTAAGGTATGTAAATGCCATGAGCTTTGATGGATGGACTAATTCATGATGAAATGTGCACTAATGTGCAAGCAAAGATTGTCAAAGAAATAGTCAGATATTTCTACATGATGGATTTGTGCATTGAAGTTAGATAACTCCACTTGGATGACAAGTACACTAGAGTAATACAATCCCTAGCTCATGTCAAGTGCAGTAGACAATGCACTAGAGTTAGATAGTTCCTAGATGAAATAAGTGTGCTAGAACTTGAAAGTAGACAACTCCAAGTGGAGGAACAAGATTTAGATAAGATATGAACTCAGACTTAGAATACTTGCACATTGACTAACAAAAATGAGTAAAAATCTGAAATATTTTCATTAAAACAACTATACCATAAGTGTCAATGGACAGAGTCCAAAAGTAGATATACAAAAGTTGTAGAGTATGACATACTACATGTTACCATGGAAGTTTGAAGAAGAATTTAGTTGTGATTTGAAAGAAATTAATTTCAAAGTTAGCCATGTCTAAAACTGGGTTTTATTCAATGTGATTTGGAATTACTTTATCTTTTGTCAATTTTTTCCTACAACTTTGAAAATACTTTTTGTGACTTGGCATGTTGGTATACATCATTTCAAACTATTGTACACAAAAATTAAAGGAAATTAAAATTTATAGAATTTATAATATCAACAATTTAACATACATGTAAATGATGTTGGTTCTTACAATATTTGGATTTCTTTTTGAATTGAGAGCATGTGATTGCATTAGCCATTCTAGAGAGAGTATAGGGTGCAACATGGATCATTGTTAAATCTTAATGCCCATGCATTTAAAATATTTGTTGAAATAGACAATGCATTTAGTTTGTATTTTACAACCATTTAATGCATTTTTAGATTCCATTCTTTGTCTGAATACTAGGAGTCATAATGCAAACAACATATAAAAAAATCCAAAAACATAAAATTAACACGGTCCGTTTCATCTAAAAACTAAACATTGCCAAAAATTACACTAATTTTCATACAATTTTCAGTTTTTAGTTTAAAATTCACATCAAGAGTAAATAGCAAGAAATGACCAAAATATACTACAAGGGGATCCATGACCTCTAAATGCCTGAGATAACGAGTTTTAGTATTGACAATATTTTGAAGTTAAATAAAACCTAGTCAAGTTACTATATTTAATAGTTAATATTTTTGAAAATTTTGTTTTAAAGTCTAATTTTAAAATCAAAAATTCAATTTTGAAAATGAATGATTATAACTTTTTGTTTAAGATCTTGTGCTAGGATGTCCATTGCAAATTTTGATTTTCTAGTGTTCAAGGCTCTTGGAAATGAGCCTCAAATACATTAGGTCTTGGAGAAATAATCACATTAGAAATTCATTTAAGAAAATTGTAGAGTAAATTTTGAGAAGTTGTAAATTGAATGGAGTTGTGTATGTTAAGCCCTTTAGCCTTGAAGTTGTGTGTGTTAAGCCCTTGAGCCTCATATTTTTTCAATGACCAATTTTTTAGATTTGACATGTGAAAAGAAGACTGAAAGACTTCAAATGAATTTCGTAGTTTTAACACCTTCATGATCAAACATTGTAATCTTCCAATTCATAAATGATATTGTTGGAATTTCTTTCCTATGTGATCTCTAATATGTCTAGTTTGAATTTGTACGGCTGTAATTTGACGGGGATAATTGTAGAGCTGGTTGTTTTTTTAATTTCATCTTGACTATTGTGCCTTGTGTCATTACTACATCCAAAAAAATAATTATTTTTTTAATTAAAAAATAACTCTGAAACTGATAACTTCCACACCATAGGTCCAAATGCCACGAAATAAAGCTTGTGCACCCCTCTTCGTCTAAAGCTTTCTGATGGTACTAAAAATTTGATCGAAGGATGCACTTTCCAAGAAACCTCACCATAAAAAACAAAACAACATACAAACAAACAACCCAGCTTAACCCTTAAAAAGACACTCATTGGAGTCATTTTTTGGCCAATGAATGATAAAGAATCCTTCTATGTAGGATAGAAATATAACTATTCATCTTTAGAAATTTGTGTGTGAAAAGGGGAGGTTTTGTATAGTAGTTTGACTTCAAATGAGTACTTTTGTATTTTTTTAAGCCAATGATTCACATGGTACCAAAAGGGATGATTTTCACAATCACCATCCTGTCCTTTGGAGGTTAACCCTTAGAAGATGAGCCATCACCATGAAAATCATATGTTTGGATCCCTTATGAACTCTTGGCGTAAAAAAAATTTAAGCAGTCATTGGAAGACAAAATATTGTAGAAGATCTTCCCTTTTCACACAAAATTTGGAAGATAAATAGTTGCACTTTTGTCCTAGTACATGAAGAGATTCTTTGTCATTCATTGGTTGAAAAAAATCTTGATCATTGTTTATGGATTAAGGTATGGACCGCTTAGGCAACCAATTTATAGGAGATCACCCATATCCAACCATCATCCCATTCTCGCAGCTTAAATTGCTCCATTTCCAATCACGTCTAGCATGACTAGCAAGAATAGTAGAAATGTCCACAAGGTGTACATTGAAAGCCTACAATGATCAATGATCATAACATGTACATTAAAAGCCACAATGATCACTTACATTGGTTTTGTAACCATCTTATAATTGGAAACGGGTTTGTCTATATATCGAAAATGGGACAAACAGAATTTTCACGAAAAAAAATTCATAGTAGTTTCGTTCTTGAGATTGAAAGTTTGGAAAATATGGACTCCTCTTCATCTGTATTTTTATGGATGGGTAAAAAATTTCTCCGTGCTGCTGCACATGAGCCAAATTGCTGAAGTGGTCGGAAATGGATCTCGATAAATTGGTTGCACGAGATATTTCAGGAGGGGGGGGTGGGGTAAAACCTGCCCCTGTTTTTTTTGGTTTTTTTAAAGTAGAAGGGGACCTCCTAGAGAAAATTGGGGCCGCAGGCCCAAAATTTGCCAAAAAAAATTCAAAAAAAAAAGCCTCCGGACCCCTAAAATGAGAAAGCCAGAAATTTGAGAAGGCAAAGGGCCCACCTCCTGAATTATCTCGTGCAACCAAAATATTGAGATCCGTCGGAAATGGGGTGATCTCCTTTTATACCGTAGAGAGCGTGACTGTCCCCTTACCCCTGTTTCGAGGGATTGGTTTTCCGAATTCGTCCACCTGCGTTGCAATCGTTTGGAACATTAGGTTTTGAGGTGAAGGCTTCGTTGGAAAGCAGCTGTGAACCACTTCAATTGGTTGCAGCTGATCGATTTTATACCAAGAGTTTCGTACCTGCTGGGGAAATTTACAAACTGGGTTGTGGAGCGATCTAAGCTTGTTGTAGTGACAATTGGATACGAAGTGTGGATACAACGAAGTGTGGCTAGGGTTATAGGGTTTTATGGCTTGGGATGGAACTCTCAGTGTTGAGGACTTCGAGAGAGCAGCCTCGTATCTCGTGACGACGTGGGAGCACTGCTGCCCCGAGTTGCCGCAGTGGACTTGGCAGAAGACGGCGCTATCGGCAATGCCTGGACGTGTTAGTCACCCTTATTTCATTCTTTGGAATTGCCAGTTTTTCGGAGATAATTTTGAAGATAATCTTTGCATGGGAAATTTTCAGAATGTAGGCGAATTTATTCTCTACGTCAAATTAGAAACCTTCAGATAAAGTAGTTGTTCAATAAGAATGTGGTGAACTTGCGCTGGGACTATTTGGACAAGAAAATAGGTGTTTTAGACTCTGGTGCAAATTCTTTATCATAGATTTGCAAGTGTTGTGAGCATCTCGATTCTGATTTCTTCGAGGAATTGGGCGTGATGGTTTGGGAGCTTGTAATCGTTGTAATTTGGAGAGTGTAGCTAGGATTGTACTTTTGGCAGATTGCTAATTGACAAGGGTTCTAGTGGGTGCAGACTTGTGGATATCTAATGCTTCAAGATCATGTGAGTTCTGATCGTGAGGTATGAAACTCTCCAACACTTAACCGGAACTCTGGGTATAATGACGTCATTTGAAACCCCAGTTAGCGAGCTTAAATCGGCTGCTGCAACCTCAATACTGTAGATCAGAACATGGGCAACAAGTTATTAGAAACGCATCATCCATAGCTTTCCAACAAGATATCGTTAGCAGGATTTGACTGAGAAATCAGCAAGATAATGCAAAAAATTGGAACTGCGTGTTGACTCTGCATGAAGTCTTCTGCCATGTTAATTGCGCACCATGAATTCCATGCTGTGGTCTCAGTACTTTGAGTTAGGAGGCGTATTTCATCTCATTAGAATCATCTTTTCAGGAGTTTTATAGCAACATGTTTCTCCAAAACATTTGATTGAGAATTGAATACAAAATTTTGATTTCCAATTTTTAGTGCAACCATTAATTACGTCCTATGCGGTTACCGGGCTCTTTACATCTGGCGTTTTGGACTAAATCATTTCTGTGCGAGGTTTAGGCTTTAGCTATATTGAGGAATTTTGTTTTTGTTAGTCAGAGTTGTTTTGATCCATAAAGGAATATGTGTTGTGCAGGTTGATGTGGAAAGGTTTGACGAATCTGTCGGGGATGATCATGACGCAGAGGACCAAGCCACCATGGTAATACATCTGCGCTGAAGTTCTTAATTACTCTGTAAGCAGATCTTACAGCTTTTTCTGTGGCGCATATTCGTGCCTTCAGCGTTTTCTCTCCCTTCGCATCCTTCTCGTTTTGATAAGGGTTAGTCTCAAATCCTAAAGTTTCTTGTATTGCAATCTAGGATTCTTTTCAAGAGACCTAAGCGTTTGTTCATTAAGTATGCTGGATGTAAACAATTGATTGAGTGAATATTAACGGCATGTTCATGGAGTCGCAGTATGAAGGTTTGGTTGGAGATCATGAGCAACACCTGTACACATATCACGTGGTTTACAACGAATCTTACAGAGTTCCCATGCTCTTTCTTCGAGGTTGTCTGCCAGGTTCGTGCATATTTAGCGTTATTGATAAAGTACTTATTGTTAATCTTTGCATGTGCGCTGCAACTTCAAGGTTTGTAGCAATGAAGTTCTGGAATTAATTGCTTGAGACCTAAACGATTATACATTCATCTGGCGTACATATCATAATGACCAACGCACGAAGCAGAGTTTAGACAAGTTATGGCCACTTCTGGACTGAGACAGGGCAAAGCAATAAGCTTGAGATTACAGGAAATCCGCGTTGAGCGGTGCGGTAATCTTTTTTTACTTTTTTTACCTTGTTTTGTTCAATGAGAACTTTATATTTGTCCAAGTGACAAGCATGAGCATGAAGAGGTGGTGCTTACATGGCTCGTGTGACATGGTATAAATATTTGAGATTCCGTAGGGAGACAACAAGCTACCGTTTTAAGGTGGATTAGGCCCGCGCTGTCTCAACGGTGTCATAGGATGTCAGATATGGAATGTGTTTTTTTGAGCCTGTTATCTCAGTGCTAGTTGCGCATGATGTTGGTTCAAACTGAAGCTCGTTGCCTTGCCTGTGCAATCTAAAGTAGCCCTTAGGTGATGGTTAAATGGAGACAATCAAAACCTAACCCGAAAGACGTGGGACTGTCTTAGATGGGAGGCCACTTCAATGGAACAGTGTGCTTCAAGACTTGCCTGTTGGGTCTCAGCATATCAGCAACGAGAGTCGATGGACTTTCTTGACTCAAGAGGTACTCTGCGTAGTGTTGTCTAAAAGTTCTTGAAACAGTCTGAATACTCTATGGAGTATATACTGAATTGTTTTAGAACGAGTGTAATCACATTTTGTTGTCAATTAGCAGAAGGCTTTGCAGGTGTTTCTGGAAGTCGCATAGATGACAATTACAAGTCAGCACTTGAGAGGAAGTGATCAATCGGTCAAGGTCAGGTTCATTGAATTAGTGAAGGTTTGCAAGTCCCATTCATGCCAAACTTTGTCTTAAATCTAGTTGCTGGTCCTTTTTGTGGCAGGATCACCCTCTTTTACACAGACCATGGTTCGCATTACACCCTTGTGGTACAAGCGAGATCATGAAGCTTGTCTTCTCAGACTTTGGCATACCCCCAAATGGCGTCTCCATACCTGAAGACTTGAGTGACGTGTCTGCAGGACGAGAGAAGCAGGTCCCTCATGAATCGTCCTGTGGAATGGCAGAAATTGCTGCTTCCGACAGGTGGGGAAAATCAGAACCCTGGATCGAAAAGTACATCTTGACATGGATGTCTTTTGTTTGCCCTGCAGTAGGACTTGTGGTTCCTTCACGAGTCTTCGTTGATAGTAAATGCTGCAAGTAAGTGACTGGCGAACCTATACACACATGCAACACACTTTTTTGAAGTTGTAGGGATGGAGTCCCGCAATAGACTTCATAAGAGTCTTCAGCAAAGGATAACGTGCTTTCCACCATCTCTTATACCTGTTGGTTTTAGAGTAGTTTAGAAGGCAAAAAGTTCAACGTTGAGTGTTTCCAACGCTGGACTAATACCGTAGACTCCCAAACCTCATCTTCTCTCAATTTTCTAATTGAGATAAATGAGTCTTGGATGTTGGAAGCATAAGATGAGTTTTCAACATGCAAAAAACTGTTACCCAGCTCCTGGAGGTCGGTGACAACTTCCAACGGTGGCAGAGTTATTGAAGAACATGTGTGCCTCATGGCAACTTCTCTTCCTCAATGGTTTCTCTGAAATCCAATACTGGCAGGCAAAAGGCTGTTGCATGGCGAAAGAACTGAGTGGTCAACATCACATTTTGGACTTCGAGGTGTCCTTAAGCTTTTCGTTCTGGGTATCGGAAGAACACCATTAACGCTTATTTAACCTAATTGAAGGTAAATACCACCAGTGGTGGAGCTTACGGCATGATGATGCAGATGCTCATGGAAGTAAGATCCTTAACTCCTAACTACCCAATCTGAAAATAGAATGTCCTCTGGATATTACAATTGATTATAGTTTCCTTCAAAACATAATTCTATTGTGTAGGATATGACCTCTTCATTCTATCATGTTTGTACCACGTTGTCTGCGTGTGAATAGCGTTCTTACACAAGCTAGATTCGTGTAGGATATAGACTTTTTGCATTAGTTTTGTCAGCAATTAATTATGCTCTTTACTTATTTATGCAGAGATGCTCTTCAATGCGGCAGAATCTGAAGAGCTGTTTCATTGCAAGGAGATCTCTGATCTTAAATGTTACTGGGAATTGATGGAGTTGGGAGTCTCTTGACCTGTCAAAAACAAGAGATTCCTTGTAAATCTAACTCCTAAAGGACCTACCATTTCTTTTCTTCTAATAGTGAAATGGTCACGTATGCACCATTTTTTCCAATCTTGTTTATGTTTTAACATATTTCAGGTTATGTCCTTCACTGATTCTGGTGATATTATATCTGAATTATATTTTTCGCAATCTGTTTGAATCCTAGCCAATCTGCCCTACAATTTACTCAGAAGCCCTGATACAAAATACCTCTTTTTGCTTGCCATATCCATCCATTCATTAACATAGTTTGTTTGCTTTGTTTGATACGGTGAGATCTCTTAGATTGTGCATCCTGATGGCATGCTTGGTACCATCAAAAAGCCCTTGGCAAGGAGGGATGCATGGGCTTTGTTTTGTGGTGTTTGGACCTATGGTGTGAAAGTTATGAAATTTTGAAATTTTGATGAATTAGAGAATTACAAAATTAGAAAACTAATTTGATTCTGATTTTGATTGTGGCAACGGCATGGGGCACACTAGTCTAAATTAATGTACTACTTAAATATTCAAAGTAAACTCCAAACCTCGATAGATAGATTGTATTTTTGTAATGTTGCATGGCTCTTTGTAAAAAAAGTTGTAGAAGAAGCATGAGGTAGCACTATAGTCCTAAATATATATTAGTGTGCCTTGTATTGTTGTTATAGTAATTGCCAAAGTAAAAATAATTCTCTAATTTTTTAATTCATAAAAAAATTGAAATTCAATAACTTTCACATCTTGGATTGGAACACCACAAAACAAAGCCTATTCATCCTTCCTCACAGAGAGCTATTCAATGGTACCAAGAAAGCAACTAGGGGCTACACGGTCTAGGAGATTTCAATATAACAATGTAATAAGCAAACAAAAAAAAAAAAAAACTTACTGGATGGAAAGACCTAGTCTAATAAATAGTGTTTGTTGCAATTGTTAGAAACCTAGCAATAAATTTCTTTAGTTTTCTTTAAAACTTATTTGCAAATATTCTACATAGGGAAGATTTGGTTATTTGTTGGTCAAGTTTCTATTTCTCAATTTTGAAAATCTTGTGGATTTATTTTGAAAACAAATTTGTGGTATATGACCCTAACTATGAACAACTACTATATAGGTAGTATACTCTAAAAGTGATCCTTTCCTTCAAAGTGACCCTATATTTAGTTGGAAAATAAAGATGGGGTGATCCTTAAATGGACCACTTTAGCAATTGAATGCTTCAAGGAAAATTTATTTTTCTATTGCAAGAGTGTGGGCGCAAGATTACCCACCCTTGGTAATCGGGCAAACACCGACCAGGTTCTATGCCTTTATCCACCTTTTTAAATATAAGCGGGTGTTGTGAGCGCGGTCCACTGTGCCTTCCAAGCAATGGATCTTTTGTGCTAACGTTTTCTGAGTGTCGTGGATGGCAGCGAATACTACTAGAATTGCATGTATAACTCGCAAGCTGACTGTGATGAGCAAAGGTGATTGGTAATTCCTACCTCTTTAACTGTCTATCCTATGTATAGGGTTGGCTGGGTAGTTGGTGTCATTTCTAACGTCCCTAACTACGTGAGCGGGGAACCTTTATGTTCCTTCCATAAGTGTTGAATACTAATTTTTGGAGGGTTGACACTTCTCCCGGAAGTTTCAACCTTATGGCTAACCCTAAGCTTAAGCCTTTTCCTTTAATTCCTGACTTCTAAATATAACTCTAGATTTTTACTCCTAAATTTAACTCGAAATTTTTACTCCTAATTTTTAACTCTAAGTTTTTACTCCTAATTTTTAACTCTAAATTGTTACTCCTAATTTTAACTCGAAATTTTTACTCCTAAATTTAACTCGAAATTTTTACTCCTAATTTTTAACTCTAAGTTTTTACTCCTAATTTTTAACTCTAAATTTTTACTCCTAATTTTAACTCTAAATTTTTACTCCTAATTTTAATTCTAAATGTTTACTCCTAATTTTAACTCTAAATTTTTACTCCTAATTTTTAACTCGAAATTTTTACTCCTAATTTTAACTCGAAATTTTTACTCCTAATTTTTAACTCGAAATTTTTACTCCTAAATTTTTAACTCGAAATATTTACTCCTAATTGTAACCCTAAATTTTAACTTCTATTTCTAATTTTTATCTTTTCTTATCACGGTGTACTTTTCACGTGGAAAGGGCTAATCAAGGAGATCAATGCTAAAGAGGAAAAAACACAATACCAAGTATGGATTCAAGAACTCACCTCGTCACTTCCGGTGTCGGAAATACGCTCGTCCGCATTCGTGCGTACATTCCCATACTCCATGGTGGCCCTTGGATGGTGGGACCCTTCCCAATTTCACCACTTATGTTTCAAAAATTAGGACCCGTGCAATCTAATCTCTTTCTTTCCCTCCTCCTTTCTTCTCTCTCCTTTTCTTTCCCTTTCTCTCTTTTTACACTAACACTATTCTACCTAAACTTTGATGGGGTGTCTTACAACTATAGATTCAAACCCCAAGAAGTTTTAATGTCCCTCCTAACCTCTCACACAACCTTGTCTTCATGTCATCCTAATCCTACCTCCTAATGGTCACTATGAATTCTCGAGATTTCCCTCCTCACACCTACTTTAACCATCCCTAGGTTACTATTTATCATCTCTCTCACCACCTCTCCTATTTCATTCCATTTCCCCCTAATCCTCCTCCATTCTTGCTAGTTCGAATTGGTGTGGAGAGAGAGATAGTATGTGAGTTTCTTTTGTATGCAGGTTCTCGTTGATACCCCGGGACGTGCGACTTCTCTTCTCCCTCCTTCCCTTATTTTTTCTTGTAATCAAGTTTCTTTTTTTTCAATTTAGCGTGACCCCTAGTTTTTAGACTCCTTTACCTAGACCAAATTAAGAGATCCCACAAGGGCCCCGACTCCCCAACTCCCTGAACCAGCTCGAAACCCAACTCCCTGGACCAGCTCGGAACTCAACTCCCTGCCCAGCTCGAAGCCCGCCCGTGACTGAGACCCCAACCCCGCTGACTGAGACCCCAACCCCGCTGACTGAACCCCCAACCCCGGTGACTGAGCCCCAAACCCCGGTGACTGAGCCCCAAACCCCGGTGACTGAGCCCCAACCCCGACGACTGACTGAACCCTAGCCCCGGTGACTGACTGAACTCAACCCCGCGACTGAATGGGGTCTGGTCCTGGTTTTCGGGTTTTTAAGACTGGATTTTTTTCTGGGCTAACTAAGAAACTGGTTTTTGCTAGACTAATGGAGACAGAATTTTTGCTAACCAAGGAAACGGAATTTTTGCTAACTAAAGGGACTTGGATTTTTACTACACTAGGGAAAAGATTAAAACATTCCGGATAATTCGGAACTTGACAACACTAAATCTTTTGGAAGCTAAACTCTGGACGTTTCCAAAAAGGTCTTGGAAACTAGACTTTGGAACTAAGGCCTGAGGAGGTTCAACACTTCGCCGTGGACTTGGGTTTAACACCAACTCTAGGACTTGTATCACTCCGGGTTTGAAGCTTTGCCGTCCGAACCGTTTTAACACAAACTATAGGACTTCCTTAGTTCGAAGTTTCGCCGTTCTAAGGGGGGGTCCATCCAACACGAGAGAAGTTAGAAGAAGGTGGGGACAACCACTTAGGAAATACACTTTACAAAGTCAAAGCTTCGCCGTCCCGGGGGGGTACCACTACAATGCCGGGAAGAGAAGGACAAGGTTAGTTTCTAAATAGTTCCTACAACACGCATAGAACTCAAAGAATCATAAAGGAATTAGTAACAAGGCAACACTCAAAGACTAAAGGCCCCCCAAAGCGGCATCGCCAAGGTACGGTGGGGGGTTGCTCTAGGGTTAGTACAATGACAAAAGACTCTCAACAATAAGTTAGTTCACAAGGATACCCCAAAGATAGAAAGACTTCCAAATAACACAAGAGTATACACAAACACACACGAAGTGTGTACAAGGCAAGGTAGAAGGACCCCCAAGGACCTTCAAAGCTTGAAATATAACAACAACCGGAGCCAAAAGTGCTTAAAAAAACCCGTAGAGGTTTCTTGGCTAAAACGCCAAAAATCCCAACATAAGTTGGACCCACGGACCCAAAACAAGATTTGGGGGTGTTCTTGAGAGAAAAATGGGGACCTTAAATAGGTTTCCAAGGCCCCACCTTCCCCTCAAGAGCTCTAAAGTAACCTTATCAACTTGGATTTTCATCCTCATCTTCAAAGATTTTCATCCTAATCCCTAAAAAACTATTTTTACCTATCTATGCTGGACCAACCTCCTAACTTTTGGAGAATTACTCCAATCGTCAAACGGATTGCGCCATTGGCTCCAGATTGCCATGTTTAGTCCAAAGACCCCTTGCCCCCCGTACCGAGGACAAAAAACCATCGTAGGCTAATTTAGTTTAAAAAACTAAACCGTGGTAAAATCCTAGATATTGGGGGTCTCCTATTTTGAGAAATGTAAATAGCTTAGGGTCTCCGGTAGGTGTGAGGGAGTCGGAAAAGACTCTTGGTTGACTTCGTTCCACCGTCGTATGGTCCCGGAATGCCGGTCAACGTGGCGGGGACCCCGCCACGTGATTAATTCTCGAGGAATCTCGCCGGTTCGGGTACTTGCCGCTATCGAAATGTCGCGAAACTTCACGGAGCGCATTATTAACATAAAACAAGCTAGTCTAATTTTTAGTGAGATTTTTTGGCAACCTGGGTAATTTCCATGAAATTCCCGTTGGAGGTTACCAGGGTTGACCACCCGCAAAAGGTTCTTCTGTAAGTTGGAAGATGACGGGATTTTCCACAGGACCTCTCATGGGGTCACATGAAAGATGTGCAGGTGCATTTCCGTACCTGGCACAATTGGTCAGTGGAGATGAATTGGTCATCTCCTTGAGTTTATCGATGGTAAGGGAATCTTTTGCAGATAGAAGAATCTTGGCGAATCGATTTTGTCGTTGGACTCCTGGCATGGGATTTACTCCAGGACACCATCCTTGGGCTGTAGATTCCTCCACGGCCCGGTCTTGCGTCAGTGGCTCCTGCATGCTAACAATCGGGGTTTGGAGAATTTCTAAACCTAACTCTAGGACCCGACCTAGTGGCCTTGTTGTGGATCCCTCGAACCGACTTAGCCATGAATTGCCACATTCATGGTGGGATTTAGCCCTTTTGGGCCTATGTGACTTGAATCCTGCAAATCCACCCGTTTCGTTCTTTCTACCTATTTTTGGGCCCGGTTTGGTGGGATTCTAAGTCTAAACACAAATCTAGACCAAATACTATAATGGGTATGTTACAACCCTATTTTGGTTCTACACTCTTTTTATGTTTTTTTGTATATTTTTCTTAACTTTAAATTGCAAATTTCCAAAAAAATAATTCTACGAGTCCCAAGTGACAAATTGGGAGCTCACAAAGAGCCAAAAATTATCTTTGATTTCCTCACATCTCTTTAGAAGTTACAAGTGGATGGACTTTGGGAGACCTATGATCCCAAATAGGTGCCTAGCTATGCCCCAAATCCTTGAAAATTTGTAAGTAATTCAAAAATTCTTGAAAAAATACACAACCACTTCTGCTAGGTTCCACATCTATTTTTCTTTCTCGAATGATGTCATTGATTTTTTAGATGGCTAGAATGGTTTGGTGAAATTCATCTCCAACAACATTATAGTTGCATGAGGTACATAGAGATGTAGGGCCTATAGATTCAACCTCAACTTTGGTAGAATTTTAGTTTGTACAAGCACTATAAGAAACCCACGTTTTAGGTGATGAGCCAAAAAAAATTTAAACGGATATTAAGTGACATTCAATACAACAACCCAAATTTTTATGTCAACATTGATGTTACGTTGGACACTTTTGTTGCATTGGATGTTATAGTGAAGGGACCTTCATGGCCCTTTATCGTTGTTGGATTCCGTATTCTAACAAATCAAAGGCCAACGTGGTGATGACAATGCCAACGTGGAAGCTATAGTTACATTTGTAGATTGGGGTGAATTGCCCCCCTCACTTGTCCTTTCAAAGTTCATGTTTTTTTTCCCAAAGTGCATGTTAAAAAAAAGACCTCTTATTTTGTGCTTGATTAATTCATTTTTTACACCATTCCTAGCTAATTTGGGACCTTTGCTTGTCTAGATGAGTTCAAAATTTTCAGATTTTATGATGTGCAGTAAATAAATACACCAAAGATGATATTTAGTGTTGAGTGACATTTAGTGTTTTTACCCCCCTACTAGCTACAACACTAAATCTGAACTTGTCCACAATTAGTGTTAGACTTGAATGTGCCGGCTGCAAACTTCAGAGCCTTGTAACTTTTGCAAGAATTCTTCAAATAAAGAAAATGAGATGTTTTTCGGCACCTACAAAAACTGTAGATGCCGAAAAACATCTCATTTTCCTGATTTGAAGAATTTTTGCAAAAGTTACAAGGCTCTGAAGTTTGCAGCCGCCTAGCCCTAATCGGTCCGATTCTGTCCGTGAACAGTGATATTCCGTCTGATATGACAACTCTGGTTCACATTTAGTGTTTGAATTGACATTTAATGTTACTTACTTTCATAGGGTAATTGGCTTTTAGTGTATGCCTTCGTATTTAGTGTACAAGACACTAAATATCATCTTTTGTGTAGTTCTTGTGTTTTTCCTACAAATAAAATTGGGGACAAGCAAAGGGATCTAGTCATCCAAGTCCATTTTTTAATGAAGATGTAAATGTTGTAAATTGGGCAATTTTGTGAATCAAGAAGTAAATGTTGTAGAAGTTTAGTACATTGTGACTAATGTGACTAATGCCTTATAAGGACATTAGCCACATTAGTCACAATGTACAAAATCTTCCACTATTCTTAAATGAAGGAGCTAAATAATTTTTTAGGATTTATAGATAATTTTATTCTATATAAAACACATATGTTTAAATTTGTAGGAGCATTAGATACTTTTAGGATTTTATGCAATTTTTGGATTGTTTTAACTTTCAACTCAAAAGTAAATAAAACTGGAGTTGTTGTGCTCAATTTTATATGTTAAAATATCTATTCAGGATTTATTGCAACTTGTCTTGGATGGTTTTTGAATACAAAAAATAAGTATTGTGGGAGATTTGCTCAAGTGTGGTCACTAATCATTTGACTTTGGGGGCATTAGTCGCATTAGTCACAATTGTACTAAATCTTTTACAATTCTTGAATAGAGGGTTTAAATTTTCTTAGAATTTTTATATACTCTTAAAACTATATAAGAAACCTAGGTGCAAATTTGTAGGAGCATTAGACACTTTTAGATTTTTTCACAATTTTCAGATTGTTTAACTTCCAACCTCAAAATAAATAAAAATTGGCCTTAACATGTCCAATTTCATATGTTGATATTTAGATTTATGATTTATTACAACTTTGGGGAATGACTTAGACAATTATTTGAATCAAAAGATAGAACTGTTGAAAGTTTGCTAAATTGTGACTAATGTGATTAATGCCCCCTTCTACAACTTTCTAGTCAAGGGGTGAATTTTATTTTAAATTTGTACATATTTTTTATAATATGTAATACATTTGGGTGCAAATTTGTGTAATCATGGGACATTCTTAGATTTTTCAGAATTTAGATTAAAAAATAGGATTTGGGAGGAGACCGCCAAACAAGAGCTTATGAAGAATGTTGCTCTCTATGGCAACCTTCCCCTGTCACAGTGCCTTAGAATTACTTGCCAACTATTGCAAAAGAAGTCTTTTACTAGCCCTCTTACTCTAGATTGCAAGGGATTTTTTAGCCCTGCCTTGCCACTAGGTCATCAATTCAGCCACACTTCCCTTGAAAATCCGTGGGGTGGGCTCAAATAAGGTGCAAGAGATGCTCCTATGCAACACACTACATTGCTACACAAAAAATTTAATTTCACCAATATCTTTAATTTTTAAAAGCCAAATCTTATACTAATATGCACCATGTACATATATAGTCGACCAATAAAAAAACTCACCATACATTGAACTTAAGCTAGGATTCTAGAATTTGTAATCAAGTAAAATATTCTCTACACCTCTAAAGTTCCATTGTCCCCCCGGGGGACAAAATAGATTTTGGGCAGGCTCTTATGATCTCAATATTTGTCATGATCTTTTGAATTTTTTTTGTGAAGATAGACAAACACATTAGCTTTTCAAAATATAATTTTTATTTCAATTAGAGACCGGGAGTGAAAGTTATGGCTCAAAAAATCCTTTTTTAGATTAGCAGGCAAAAAAAATTCAAAAAAAGATCAATTAAACTTTTTTGTTTTTATGTTTACAGATTATATTTGTATGTCTATGAAAAGCTTTGATTTATTCCATTTGGATTTGATATGTGAAAGTTATGGACAATCTTGTTTTGGGGGCAATTAAAGCATCTTCTTGAAAAGTAACTTGTAGGATTCATTCTTTAATTCAATTTTCATAATTTTTCCCTAAAAAAAGTTTCACAAGATTAAGATCTCTTGCCAGATAAATTTCACTGTTGAGATTAGTGTATTTCAATTCCATCTTAGAGCTATTGACAATTTAGATTTTCCATCAATCTTCAAATTTCTTCTATTTAACAATTTTTTAATGAGTACAGACTAAGTGTGTTTTTCCTAATTTTTTTTTTTAGATTTTCAACTCAATTTTTTATCATATAAAGTTAGAAATTCAAAATCAATAGAGCAAAAATTATAAGTTATGAAGGTTCAAAGCCCCAAAATGTAGTTAAGCAAGGTACAAAAAACTTGTTTCCTTCACTTCAAACAAAAATATCTTTCAATCTACATAGTCAAAGTTTGTGGAATTTCTTCCACGCATTTTTATACTAGTCTTTGTAGTCTAGTACAAGATCCTATGGATAAATATCCTAACAAAAACATTGAATTTTTTTGGGCCTTTTGCTATAAAAATGACAATTTTGAGTTATTTTTGATGAAAAAGAGACCTTGATGGGACTTTAGGGGTTGACCGTAATCACAATGAATGGTTTGAGGCCCATAGTATCTTTCAAGAGCAATAGAGCACAAATCAAGCTTGATGGAAAGAAGACCCTATTAATTGATTTTTCTTTGTTCTGATTTAAAAAAAGTGGTAGATGGTACCATATATCTTTTTTTTATGTGTTACAAGTCAAGATTTTAAAATTTCTAACATATAAAAGGTCATGAGGTTAAAATTTATTTCAAATAATTCAAAAAGTCAGATTATTAAAGAAGAGAAAATCAAACAATAAAATTATCAATAAACAAACAAATGAACAACTAAGACATAGAATTGTAAAATTTGTTTTATATTAAAATTTATAAAATTTGAACATTGAAATAAGTTCATTTGTAACCATTTAAGCATATTTATTTGCATTTCATACACCTTTTTTTTTACCTTATTCATCTAATATGCTTGACAATATGTCCTATTCTGTAAGACTACAACATAGCAAAGTGTACAAGCAAAGAATGTTTTGAACATAAAGATCTATACAAAAGTAGGAATATCATAAATTATTAAGCATTAAAATAAGCATTTCAGCCTGTAGGATATGGAAAATTCCTTGAGAAATTGAGCTCAATATGTACAAGAATAAGGATAAAGAAGAATGAAAAAAATACAAAAAATTTTCCTCAAGAATGAATATTTTATATAAATGTGGATTCTTCATTTGGACCCCATTCTTGTCTCATAGATTCACCTAAAATGGTCGCCTTTTGAACTTGTTCCTAATCAAATGCGAGCAAATCAAATAATTTTAATTTTTTTTCCAAAGCCAACTATTGTTGGTTTTAAGAGAGCTTGCTCTACCATTAAAGTGCGGTAACTGTTATTGTCGATATTTGTGCTGTAATTGGTTTATAACAAAGATGCACCAATAAATTATTTTGAATGAATTTATCATTTATGTGCAATAAAATATTTTTTGGGGCAATATTTGACAACTTAGTTGATGAAATCACTAAATTAGTACAAAATTTTAGGAGAATGTTGTTCCAATTTAGATGAATGTATGTACATTGCTATTTTATTGGAATTGCCCCATTTTAACCTTTAAACGACAGGCTCTAAACCATAGAAATCATCTGTTTTAACACCATGTGAATTGTTGGATCATTAAAATTATGCAAAAGCACTCATTGAAAGTCAAACTACTATAAATGATCTTCTCTTTTCCCACAAAATTTGGAGGATGGATAGTTGAACTTCTGTCCTACACAGGACAGGAGATTCTCTTGTCATTCATTGGCCGCAAAACATCCGCCTCGACGTTTAAGGGTTAACAAAATTGACGTTCTCCCCAAATGAAATATAACAGTTTAACTCCTCTTTGCAGTGATTATAAATCATTTCACTTTTGTGAAATCTAAAAAATAAAGTATAAAACCCTCTTATTCAGACTCTCAGAGCGTCGTCTTTCCTTCGCGGTTCCTCCCTTCATTTCGAAGTCAACGGAATCTCCAAAACTTAAGGCCGGCCGACGGACGAATTCCCCGTACAGTACTCCGTAGTCTTGTCTTTCCGCACGTCCAAACGAATTCCAATTCCATGGAAACGTAAAGTAATCTTTCGCCTTTGACTATTGAAATGAAATGTTTCTCTCACTCTTCTGTGTGCTACATCACCCACATGCCAAGAAAAAAGAAAAAAAGGAAAAGAAAAGTCACTAATTAAAGCCACCGTAGTTCGCAAACAGTGGTGGAGGCCAAGCCCATGCATGCAAACACGACGAATTAGGCGACTATTGCCGGGCGATGATGATCGAAAGGATCACGGAGGCAGCCATGGCGCTGCCAGAATGCTACATTAGTGCACCCACTTCCGTGGCGCTGACCCCCTGCAGCTCACCTATTTCTAGACCCCCAGGGCTATTACTGCAACACCTACACACTTTCGCAGCGGAGACCCAGGCAGTTTTGGAGCTGTACCTGCTAATATTCTCCTTCGATTCCCATGATGAACTACCTACTCTTGATATTGCCAGTAAAAGGACCAGTTAGAAAGGGTAGGCTCATTTTTGACTGGTTTTCATCCTGGGGTTTGAAAATGCGACGGATTCGTCTCTCGTTTTCCACGTGAAGCTAGCTAGGGAGACGGTAGCGTAACTGCCGGGTGGAACTATCATTAGGCGGGCCTTTCCTGGAATCACGTCGATACCGCTCCAAGCATCGATCATCGACGTCCACCTGATCGAACTCCGATGGGACTATATGGGAGCCTTGCTATAGGATTACCGGTTTTGCGGATTGTCCCAGGATATATACCTATCAATACACAGGGAGAACGGGGAGGCGTTACCCCCCCCGGTGTAAACTTGGGGGGTGTAGCTTTACCCCCCCCCCAAATTTTCTTAAAACAGAAAGTTTGGGGGGGGTAAAGCTACACCCCCCAAGTTTACACCGGGGGGGGTGACGCCTCCCCGATCTCCCTATTAATAGGTGGATACTGGACTTGTATATATTGACTTCCCGACCTTCAAAGATGTAGCACAGCCTTCAATACCCGCCACTACAGGCAGCTTCAAAATCCAGTTGCAGGATTAAGTAATCCAGTTCATGCAACTTCTCAAAGGGTTGGGCATACTATTCGATCTAGAGTCTTGCGATCCGTGCTTGGGTTTAGCGTTGAGTTGGCTCCTCACATCAGTCTCTGAGCGAGATGGCGAAGTCAGCAATGTTCATGCTCGGGCTGCTGTTTGTTTTTACCGTGGTTCAGTTTCGGGACGTTGATGCTGACACGTACGGGTCGACGGATCCAGATTCCATTACGTTCAAATTCGACTCCGACGAGACGACAGCAGAGCCTCCGTCGGAAGATGATACAGTTGCTGAAAGCTTTTGGTCTGAAGTTCCTGCTCCTGCTGACGATTCAGGAACGACTTCGGATGAGAGCTCATTTGCAGCAGCACCTGAGGCTGAATCAACCGCCACCGAGACAGTTGAAGAAGAGGATCCCGAGAGTGTTGTTTTCGCAACAGATGCTGACGGAGCGAATTCCACTTTGGTCGACGAGGACGGGTTTGATATGGTTGAGGACATCGATGGCGGTTCCACTACAGAGTGAGTATCCTTTATTCGTTTTTCAATTTCCAACTCCTAAATTGACTGTACGTACATCTCAAGGAAAAACGCCAACCTCTTTTAATGGTGGCGTAAATTAAGCCAGTTATGTACGTCAAGGTACGAGCTAGTGACTCTAAATTAATTCCTTAGTTTTCTGACAAGTTCCGGATGTTTGGTTTTGTGCTTCAGGGATTCTTCGGATGCAGAGCTGGGAGATTTGTCCCTGGCGTCCACCGGTTGCTCCACCGGCAACCCCGTCGACGACTGCTGGCGCTGCGATCCCAACTGGGCTTCCCACCGCCAAAGGCTCGCCAACTGCGCAGTCGGTTTCGGACGGAGCGCCATCGGCGGCAGGAACGGTCGAATCTATGTCGTCACCTCAGCTCGCGATGACAACCCCGCCAACCCCACGCGTGGCACGCTGCGCTACGCCGTCACCCGCCCCGGCCCGCTCTGGATCACCTTCGCATACAGCATGACCATCAAGCTCAAGAACGAGCTCATGATCACCAGCTACAAGACCATCGACGGCCGCGGCGTGCGCGTCAACATCAAGGGTGGCGGTGGCCTCACCATCCAGAACGTCAACAACGTCATCGTCCACGGGATTTCCATCACGGACATCAAGCCGACCGGTCCCGGACGCATCATGTCGTCCAGCAGTCACGTAGGGAAGCGCGGCCGCTGCGACGGCGACGCGATCTCCATCTTCGCATCAAAGAACGTTTGGATCGATCACTGCTACCTCGCACGCGCGGCGGATGGCCTCCTGGACGTCATTCGCGGGTCCACAGCAGTCTCCATTACCAACAACTACTTCACGCAGCACGACAAGGTGATGCTTTTGGGGGCGAAGAAAACAGACACCATGGACAGAAACATGTACGTGACAGTGGCCTACAACATCTTCGGCCCTGGGCTAGTGCAGCGCATGCCGCGAGTGCGATTCGGAAATGTCCATGTGGTGAACAACGATTACTCGTCTGGCTGGTCGAACTACGCCATTGGGGGAAGCGAAGGGCCAAGCATTCTCTCCGAAGGGAACATCTTCAACCCGGCGAGAGGCAAGAAGCAAGTGACGCAGAGGATTGATGACGGGGGTTCTAAGTTTGGGGGGCCGAAGAACTGGAACTGGAGGTCGCAGGGAGACCTTTTTCTTGGGGGATCTTTCTTCACTAGTGTGCCTATGCACTGGACCAGCCAAGCTTATGCGAAGACGGCGAGTGCCAGCGCGAGACCAGTGACCATGGTGGCGCGCATGGTGAGAGGCGCAGGACCGATTGTATGCCGCCCACGCGCGCGCTGCTGAAACTTAGCCAAGCCTGTCTGTTTCTGAAACCTGGTACTGAAACACGATTAACTCAATGGATTGATTGTTGTACTGGTCGAGATGGCGGGCGGTCAGTGTGGCTGCGCTCAATCAGCAGCCCACTTGCATTGTGTTGAATCCCTGGCCATGTCTTGCAGCGTGGATGCATGGCACCGGCGGTTTGGATTTGGTTGTTTAGTAATAATTAAGCGTGTTCTTCTGTTGTGGCTGCGCAGTTTGTAGCCCACTGCATAACATTTTTGAACCGGTTGGAAGATCGACCGTCTTTTTGAAGAAATCATTCTGAAAAGGAAGTGGAGATATTACTTCTACAATGATGCAGAGGATAGAGGATCCAATGACTAGGAGAAAAAGTTTTGGATTCAAAAATTCAATGGTTTCTGTAGTTATGTGCAATAAAGATTTCAATCTGTAAAGGATGAGTTTTGCTCGATCTGTTCAAGAATGTTGTGCGACTAGACAGTGTGAGAAGTGTTGATTGATTCCTAATCACCCTTGTAGAAAACGATTTTTTTGATGAAAGCAGTAAATAAAAGAAACCTATCTTGCTTTTTTAATTGAAAGGTGTAGGTCAAATTGAATTCCCACGAGATTAAGCGATCAAATACAAACGTATCTTGCATGATTGTGGGAGAACTCTTTCACCGTGATTCGGCATTGCAGGGAGCCAAAAATATTATTTCACCACACCTTTTTTTCTTTTTTTTTGAAACACATGGACAATTTCCATTATGTTTCACCACGTTTGAAAACCAATAATTTTGCAATACCCAGTCTAAGTCCAGAACAATCCATCTGTTGCTAATCATTCTTATTGAAGTAAATTCTTCAACCCAAATGCATGGATGTATTGAAATTTGCATAATGAGGAATTTTGATGCTGTACTTCATCGTCACAGGAGCATCTTGGCAACTTGGCCAGGCCCCATTGTTGTCCATTTGGTCACTTCACATATTTAATCTGATTGGATTCAAATATTTTTTGTAATGAAATGGCAAATTGAAGAATGTTTCATGTGTACTTTGGTTAACTCATTTAACCCCTAAATGCCCAAGGCCTGTTTTGAGCATCTTGAAAATTTGCTCTAAATTGAACAAAATGCCAACTTTTTGATAAGTTATATCAATTGTTTTTGGATTGTAACTGTACAAATTCAAACTAGACATGTTAGAGATCTCATAGGAAAAGAAAATACAACAATATCACATATGGAGGAAAGATTATTATGTTTGACCATGAGGGTGTTAAAATTGTAAAAGTGATGTGAAGTCTTTCAATCCTCTTTTCACAAGTCAAATCTAAAAAGTTGGTGACCCTAAAAATATGAGGTTAAAGGGCCTAACATGTATTCCCCATTCAATTTATGGCTTCTTAATATCTCTTTTACAATTTTTTTGAATGAATTTTGTGATTTTTTCTCCAAGATCTAATGTATTTGAGGCTCATTTCCAAGAGCTCTCAACACTACAAAAAGTCAAGATTGCAATGGGTACCCTTGCACAAAATCTTAAATAGAAATATCACTATAATGTATTTTCAAGATCAGATTTTTGATGCTAAAATTAGACTTCAAGAAGAACTTTAAAAAAATATAAAATACTAAAAATAGCAACTTGGTTAGGTTTTATATCACTTCAAAGTTTTGCAAACACCAGATTTAGGTGCCTTGGGCATTTAGGGGTTAAGAGGGCAAAAAGACACATTATAGATTTATAGGTGGGATAAATGAACTAATTTTTTAATTCATAGAAACCACATGATGTGGAAATTTGTTAAAATGGCGGTATTCCGCATTTTGTTTTTAGACCACCCGATTTGAATTGTGAAAGTAACATCTAGGATAGTTACAAATTTCAGAAATCTAGAACTAGTATAAATTTCAAACCTTGTGGTTTGAATTGTGAAAGTGACATGAATGACACAATTAGATTTCTGAAATCTAGGATGATTGTGCATTTCAAACCGCCTAGTATGAACTCTAAAAACAACCAAAGTTGTGTAATCTCGCCATTTTAACAAAATTGCCCATCATGATGGTGCTCATTGAAGTTATTTAAATGTTATTTTTCAACTTAATTCCAATCTTTTCAACTCCAATTCCACATTGCACATTGAAGTTGTCATAATACCAACCCTACATTTAGTTATTTACTACATTTGTACTACATTAGACCATCCTCATTAGAACCAGAAAGCTAATATTTGTATTTTCAAAGTAGGGAATTAAATTTTGACCCCAATGGGTCCAATAATCAATTCTATAGGAAATTTCATTAAAATGGCGGTTTTCTGTGTGCCATTTTCAGACCGCCCACTTTGAACTATGAAAGTGACATCTCAGACTATTATAGATTTTAGAAATCTTAGTCTCATATAGATTTCAGAAATATAGGAAAGTTATAGATTTCATACCATGCAGTTTGAATTGTGAAATTGACATCTATGATTCTTGTAGATTTCAAACACCTAAGAAGGATATAGATGTTAAAAATCTAGGACAGTTGTACATTTTAGATTGCCCGGTTTGAACTATAAAAATTCCCAAAGTTGTGGAATTTCCGCCATTTTAATAAAATTGCTCATCTCTCCACAAGGTTGTTATTTCCTTCCCACAAGTCAATATATTGATGAAAATAATGTAGAATCTAGAGAATCCACAATATGACAATAGTAGTCTCCAAGTGCAAGAATCGTTGAAGATGTTTGTGCTAGTGTTTTAAAATACTAGCGCTCCACGAAAGCAAAATTCTCCTCGATTACGCATAAAGGCAACAATGCAACTCAACCAACACGATTATTATTATTTTAATATTGCTTGAAACAAATTACGGGGATAAAAAATGGAGAGTTTGATTGTTTTGTGAATGAACCTCTATTCCACATGGATGGGTAGGAGAAAAAGCACCTAGAAAAGTAGCGATGCATAGGCTTTTCTCTAGTATTGATTGACAATGCCTTTAAGATGCAACAAGGTGCAATTTGGTAAGGGTGATTTTGGTCTACATACATTAGGTGACATACATGGTCCATTGATTCTCCATACAATGTGTATTACCAACAATAAGATTTAACTCTACTTCAAACTTTGAATTTTTCTTTTATAAGAACAAATTGAAATCATTGAATAAAATTTTAATATGTTAAAGGTATACAAGACACACCTCACATGTTGGTTATTTTTAATTTTTTAAAATAAAAAAATTTCATATCACTTTTTACAATAGAAGAAAATGAGGGGGTTTGTGACTATAAAGAACAATTGATTTTGGGGATGCACTAGACATTTGCACTTGGTGAAAATGAGGCCCTCAATTGCTATAAACAAGTTTTCTAGTCTTCTCATAATTGCAAGGCAAAACGGGATTGTTTCTCGGGTGATTGCAAGAAACACCTAGTGATATTGTTGCGTTCTACAATAATGCTTTTTTCTCTGAAGTACTTTAAAATTAGAAAAACAATTCTTTTTATAAAAATGGCCAATGTTTATACCTATAAGATGAAGGCCAATGTATATACCATCAAAGGAAAATCATAGAAAAATTCTCTAAGTAGGAGGACTAGAAAAGTGCCAAATTTCAAGAAAATGATTACTTTGATGTTTTAATTAGTTAAAAATAGATAGAAAAGTAAATAGATAAAATGAAAATTGTCCATTTGTAAGAACTCTATGGAGATGGTTATTCAACCAAAAAACTCCAAAATAATATTTGATATGTTACAAAATGCAAGCAAAAAGAAGCACAATTTGTGAACTTCCAGACCACATAAAATTAATTTTTTTTAGAATTCCTTTAGAATTCCTTCTACTAGAAGACCATACACTCCAAATTTCAGCTCAAAATTCATTATTTTGGGTACTAAATAGTATTTAAAACCTCCATATTGGCAAGTGTGATATAAAATCGGGGGCTCTTTTTGGACATAGAATATTTTTGAAAAATAAAAATAAATAAAACAAGGTGTATAATAGTCATGAGTACCTTACTTAAAAACCTTAAGTCATTTGGAGCCAAAACGCAAAAGTTATGGCCAAAAAACAAATCAACACGCAAGGTGTGACATAAAATAGTATAGGTGTTTCTTGTATTCACTCTCTCATTTGGCAGCTTACTTGGAACTTTGTTGATGTACTCTTTTGACATGGTTGCTTACGTAGTATTTACTACCACGTAAGGTTAGTCACTTAATCGATGAATTGTGCAACTTACTGGTGACTCGTTTGCGACTAATGTAATGTTTGACTCGTTTGTGACTTCATTGCGACTCGTCTGATGTTTGTGACTTGTTTGCAATTTATTAGTGATTTATATGCAACTTCTCTAAAACTCATTTGCAACTTGTAGAATTTATAAATTTTGAAATCTACAAAATGTAAAACTCTACAAATTATAGAAATGTACATATTAGAAAAATCTACAAACTCTAGAAATCTTAGAATTCTATTAACATAATTCATTATATAAGTATTCAACTATTTACAAGTCTTATATGTCTAGGAAACACCTATTGTCATTTTATAATTGCACTTGTTTCCTAGCCATTTCCTAGTTAATTTTTGCAACTGCAAATCGACATGGTGGAAATCATAGATTGTAGACTAGTCCACATCAACAACTGTAATGAATATTGGATTGAAAATAAATCTATTCATTATAAATTTGAACTTTATAACAATTCTTGTAATCCTATACTTCATTCTACGACTACTTTGCCACTAAAACAATGTATA
The DNA here is from genome assembly GCA_951230915.1 of Antitrichia curtipendula. NCBI lineage: Eukaryota > Viridiplantae > Streptophyta > Bryopsida > Hypnales > Leucodontaceae > Antitrichia > Antitrichia curtipendula. Next base: position 54,554,212 of record OX579634.1, on the reverse strand, counting down.
CACTATGTTCTACAACTACTTTGCAATTAAAACAACATTTAGTACTTCATTTTACAATGATTTTGCGACTAAAACAATGTACTAATGATGTAAAACAATGAAGCAAGATTTGGTGCAAATAGAGAGGACTACAGTAGCAAGATAGTTATATAAGACACTCAGTTGCATTTTAGCCAATTGTGACAAGCACATTTTTCTTCTAGTGTTAGCATTTTGACACTTATACTTTTAAAGCCATTTTTAACAAAAGATTGGTGTATTTTTAGGATCATTGCATGAAACACCTCCCATTTTTTGTAGCATTTTGGCAAAATCTACATTTCAACCTCGAAGTATAAATACTACATAGCAGAACAATTTTAGCTGTTGATTGTAAAAATTGATGGTTAAAAATATCGTTGCAAATACTACATACTACTTGCAAGTACTAAAATAGTACTATGGGGAATAAAAAGATAGATTGACACAAAAAAATAAAAAAAATAGGTTATAAATTAATAATAATAAAAAATCATGAACAAAAAAATCCTAGATATTAGTCATTTGTGAGGACTTGATGTGATCAAATTTCACCAAAAAAATGAAGTTCAAACCATCTTCAATGTTCAAAAGTTATTGTGGAAGGGAGTCCTATTTGCATGGACCTAGAGGACACAAAATGATATATTTTTAAATTTTCCTTTACAGGCATATACTCACCTAGTGTAGAAATAGACCACCAAAATTTCAACTCTTGATCATTCAATTTGGATACACCAAACATAGTAAAAATCCTAAACTTCAAAGTGTGACAAATGAACAAAATTGACTATAAAATATAATATGATTGTTTTTTATTTCTAAAAAATAAGAGATTTGATTATCATCAAGTTAGACATCTCCAATAAAAATTTCATGTTCATTGGACTGGTACTTCAAAAGTTATAGCGAATGATAACAACATCACTCAATTTGTGATGGAAAATAGGACAAGTATTTTTTGCAATGATCCTTTACCTAATAAGAATGATGTGCTAAACACTTAGTAGAAAGAATGAAATTTCTCTTTCAAATTATGTGCCAAGAAAATCATGAATTCAAAAGTTTTATTGATACAAGTATTAATGTTTAGTTATCTTCAAAATTATATAAAATTTATTTGAACTTTATAAATTTCCAAATAATTAGTAAATAAAACATTATACAATTGTAACCAATGTCTTAAGAAACCATATGTAATAACTATTTATAATCGTTCAACCCTAGATTAGATGTTACAATGTCATTTGGAAGGTTCAATATAATTTCTAGCTCAAAAAGACAAGTAGGATCTAAAAATTTAGAATTTGAGGTATCTTCTAAAATTGCACACTATCAATTGCAAAAAGATTTTTTTTTCCTTCACATGTATTTAAAGTGGCCTCTTTTGAATTAGTGTAAGGATCTTAGGATTTAATTATTTCAAGATATAAAAGGTTTGTTAGAGGCCCTTTTTAAATTTGAAAAAAATACTTCTTGAATTTTTTTTAGAACTTTTTTACTAATTACAAAAATAAAAACATCAAAATTTCTATTTATTCATGTTTGTAACTTTGTGCATAGTTTTGGAGATTAAAAAAATTGAGCAAACATAATTTGCAATTATAATAGGTACTAAGTTCTAACTTTAATATGTTCTCAATATTTTGATTTTTTTGTCTTGAATAAACATTGACCATGTACAATTGCTCATGATGTTTGTTCTAATTATAATTTGTTTTGAACTCTTTAAAAAATTTATAGTTTTATTCAAATCGTGTCCAAAAATTACATTCTAAAAGAATCTGAAATCTCATTAAATTGACAACCAAAAAGATCCAACATAATTATTATAATTCAATAATAGGAGCCATGCTCAAACCTTCTCTAGACAACTTAATCCCTAATTGCCCAAGGCACCATATTTGGGTATTGATTAAATTTCAAAGTTATAAATTTTTTTATTAATGTATAATTTTTTATAGTTTTTAATCTATATATTCCTTAAAGTCTATTTAAAGTATCAAAAATCTAATTTTGAACAAAATTGTTCATGATTTTTCTATTGAAGATTTGTGCAAAGGTATCCATTGCAGATCTTGATTTTTTAATGTTAGAGGTTTATAGAGATGAGCCTCATATACACTAGATCTTGAGGGGAGAATTGCATACAAATTCATTTAAAGAATTTGTAAAGTAGATTTTGAAAAGCCATAAATTGATTATAGTTATGCATGTTTTTGTCATTTAGCCTCATATTTTTTTTTCAGAATCTCAATTTTAGATTTGATATGTGAAAAGTGCATTAAAAGACTTCAAATCACTTTTTTCAGTTTAACACCCGCTTAATCAATTGAAATATTATAATCTTTCAATCCATAAGTGATATTATTGATCCATAACATTTTTAGTTTGAATTTATGTGGTTACAATTTAAAAAAATTTGATACAACTAATCAAAACTTAGGGGCTTTTTGTTTAGTTTTGAGCAAACTCCATAAAGCTCAAAAAAACCCTTAAGCATTTAGGGGTTAAGGTGCTATCACCCAACGTCTAGTGAAAAATTTGAGTCAAACCCGTCAATCCCTATAGATTTCTACTATGAAATGAATTTCCATTGATATTCTTCGCCTATTTCTTATAATTTTCATTTACTTCAAATATATTTTCGCTGAAATATCGATTGACAATTTGCCTGAAGTTTTAGATTTTGAACTGAGAATCTGGAGAAATGTACCCACTAAGTTAGCTGTTGGTCCCATTGCTGTTCCCTTACATGAAATTTTATTAGTTTTTTTTCAATGAAAATGCGGCCCCTCAAACAAGACAAGTCACCCAATTCTAGCAAAACACGAAGGCTTCGTATGTGTGTTGCTTTCAATTTCAATGGAGGAAATGGACGTTTCGTAAAAGATGGGGTTGAACTGAACAAGGAATTCGGAGCTCTAGTTCCGTATTGCAGTATTGAGCTTTGCGAGCGGATGGAAATTGAATGCACCGGGAGTTCTCAGGTACATTGTGCTTTGAATTGGAGTTTGAATCGGAGTTTGAATCGGACTGTGGCTTTGTTTTTTGAGGTCAATTCTTGTGCAATTCTTGTGCAAATTCAAACGGTAGGAGTGGGATTGAAGCAATGTGTGTTTACTTGCGTGTGAATGAGACATGTATGTTGTGTTCGGGTTATAATTGTTGGGAATTTTTTTTTCTTCTGGAATTGATGGCGCAGGTGTTTGCTTACTGTCTAGATTTTTATGGCTTTTGCTGTGATCTGACGAATAGGTTTCAATTTTCTGAAGTATTTTTGTAGGCGAAGACGAGAACTGAGCATTTATGATGTGTGCACTGGAAATTGCACTGGATGGCGGAGGAAGGTGCAGCTCAAGGCTTCTGAATAGGGTTAGGGTTAGCTGAACTCCAATATGGGAGCATCTTGAGGAGCCTCAAATCACGAAGTTGTTTGAATGCTGATCTGCTGTGCCATTCGCTTCTGGAGCGATGAAGTTCAGGGTGGTTTTGAGAGCACTGCTTCTGTCTTGCCTGTGGGGCCTCGTTAGGGTAAGCGACAATGGACAATCCCATTTGCATTCAATGATCAGTAGCCATACACATTTAGTCAAGTCTTTCTTTCTTAGACTACTTGCAAATGAGTCCAATCAATTGTAATAGGTCCAACCAAGTCTATGAATAAATGAGTTGCTCTTGGTAAAAAGAGTCAGTATAAAATCAGCATTCTCTACCCTTACTCAAGCATTCACGGTGTAAGTAGAATGACAAAATTTATGTATTGCAGGCAAAATCTTCGTCAAATCATAGCTTCATCATTGAGAATGATCTTTTTCTGAAAGATGGGGTCCCGTTTCGAATCCTAGGTGGTGACTTGCACTACTTCCGTGTGCATCCCCAGGTAAGTCCCTTTTAAGTGACCATGAGGATGGTGGGATTAAGTGGCTCATTGTTCAAATTCATTGTTACACCAAATTCGTTATCAGTGACTTTTGAAAAGTGTGAATTAAGCGTAAATGCTTATCAAGAGATTATTGCACAAATGTGATCATCAAAAGGAATAGGAAGGGGGTGGAAAGCTACCTACTCCCTTTAGCTTTGGTTATCATGTTAGAAACACTATGAATGTTGTACTGAATCTTGTATAGATGGAATGGGGTGATATTTCATAAACAAGTGAACTCGGCTTTGTGCACTTTTATCAAATTTGCCTTGAATGAACCTCTGCTGATCCTTACTGCTTATTTCTTTGTCTCTCATTTTTTATGGCAGCTCTGGAAGGATAGGTTACTCAGAGTGAAAGCATTGGGTTTGAATACGATTCAAACTTATGTGCCTTGGAATCTTCATGAACCTCGACCTGGACTTCTGAATTTCAACGGGTCTGTGGATTTGTTATCATTCTTGAAAATGGCCCAGGATCTCGATTTATTGGTGATGCTTCGAATTGGGCCTTACATCTGCGGAGGTATGAAGACTGTCCTTGTGTTGCAGCGCCTCGATTTTGAGTCTTTTAATGTTACTTGTCTTTGTTTCTCTAGGGCTACGGAATGTATGAAGCCCTCAGCTTGATACATATGATTTGCAGAGTGGGACCTTGGAGGATTCCCTGCTTGGCTGCTTGAATTGTACCCTGTGGTGAGACTGCGATCATCTGAGGAACAATATCTTGCCCAGGTGTGGATCTTGTCTAATTCCACTTTCCTTGTTTGTCAATTCACGTTTGGTATACACAAACTCATCAAGTATGCACTGGGAAGGCATATTTATTAAATTGGAAGACATGTTTTTTCGAAGTATCCTCGATAGTTTAATTCTTAGTCAAAGAGTAAAGGGTTATTTATCAATGTGTGGACGTATAGCTCCCAGTGTAATTCGAAGCTGCAAGATGGTGCCGGATGTATGAAGTTAGATTGATTCATTTTGATTGGTTATTGTGCGACTGATATTTTAGCATCAACTCAAATTTAATTAAATCTGAACCAAGTCGTTGTCCAGAAATAAAGGATGTCAAATGCCATGCTGTTAATAGTGCTGTTCAACCCTAAATTGTTGATAGAAAAATGTTTGGAAGCAGTAAAAATGATTCGAAAGCTTGAAATCATCTAAAAAACATTCAAAACAGACTATAAATCAAAGTTGTAACTATGAATGGCATTTGCATTTACAGTGATTTTTGAACAGTGATAGAGGAATTGGACGAGGATTAGCTGTCTAGATTAAATAAAATAGTTGAGAATAAACTTAGTTTTTAATTTATCTTGTTGCTGGGTGGGTAGGTTGACAATTGGTGGAAGAAACTGCTGCCAGTGGTAGCTCCCAAACTATTCTCAGCAGGTGGTCCGGTGATTATGGTCCAGGTTAGTTTACTCAACCTTCCACCCCACAGTTTTAATTGACAATCATTTGTGATCCTTTTGAGCTATCTATTAGTCAGTGATCACTGTTTGAAACCCAGTTGTGTTTTGTCATATTTGTTAATTGCAGATTGAAAACGAATATGGATCGTATGCAAATGACAAAATATACTTGAAGTTCCTTCAAAATCAAGCTAGGTTATATCTTGGAGATGATGTAATCATGTGAGGATACTTTTTCTTTCATTCTTTCATTTATTATTACTAGTATTATAATTAACATCTGCGGTGATATCTAATATCTGGATATCTTTCACCCTCCATAGTGTTTTGTTGCGCTTTTTGTCCTTGGGTTAGATAAGTTGTGGATCTCGACAACCGCCCTTTTTGTGCAGATACACGACTGATGGTGCAGTCTCGGAGAATCTACATGATGGCTCTCTTTCAGAAGATGGTGTGTTCGCAGGTTGGTTACATCGTCTCAACAGCACTCTGTCACCCTCTATTCGTGATCACCAGAAATTTGTATATCTCTGAATTTCCGAATTTCTATCTAAACTTTGAACTTGTCATCTCAGTAATGGACGATTTCACTAGAAAGAATATTTATGATTTTGGACCCCAAGTGTTTCCCCTCATTAGAACAAGTTCATGTGAATAGTGGCAACTAGTTGAATGTAAGACAAAATTTTACAATGTATGCCATTTAACAGTAGTAGCATATTTTTATGCGAAAAGGCTTCACTATTGAGTGGAAAATGACATTATTGAGAAGGAATAGTGAGAGAAACTGTGCCACTATTCATGAAACAATGGGAATGTCTTGTTGGGGATGTCCTTTCGAGTACGTATCTCCTCTAATGTGTCCTTTGAATGTTATTCTGGCTTCTTGTTCTTGTTAATAGTGTAAAGCTCCGTCTCATGTACATCTTTTAAATACCAGGTTATCAATTGGGATGATTCTGGAACCACAGGTCTGATGAAGTTGTTTTCTCTTGCAATGACATTGTACCACCAGCAATAGACTTTCCAACAGGCTGGGACCCAGCTGCTGCTTTTGCTCTACAGAAGCGATACAACCCCCCAGGAATGTCACCACCACTGTCTACGTATGTTTTCTCAGGAAGGGTGTCCTTCGTCTTTGATGATAAGGCTCCATCAAATGATGTACCATGCTTTGATGTCATTGATTAGACCAATCGAACACTTTTTTGCTTAATTGTTAATTTTCTTACGATTTCTTGAAAGCATCAACTTTGTCGGTATGCTTCTTTGGGGTCACGCTGAATTTTTAGCATGAATTTGATTGCGGCTCACAGGGAGTTCTACACGGGCTGGCTGACTCATTGGGGGGAGAATCTAGCTCAAACAGATGCAAAAAGCACTACGGAGGCTCTTGATGATATTTTACGGCTCAATGCCTCTGTTGTGCTCTATGTGAGTTACTAGTCTGCTTGACTTTTATTTTCTTAGACGATCATTTGAGACATTACTTTTTCAACCAGTTTCTTTGTATTCCAGAATTTGACCTCATTGGTCGTTTACAGCCTCTGTTCATGGTTTTCCACTGCGTGTATCCAGTGTTTTTTGTGCTCTGGTTGCAGATGGTTCATGGAGGAACAAATTTCGGATTTTACAGTGGGGCCAACACCGGGGCCGACGCTGCTGACTATCAACCAGATATTACTTCGTATGATTATGTAAGCACTTGTGAACCTTTTTGTTGACATTACGGATGCTTATATTGCAAGAGCAATTTTCTTTCTCAATTCCAGAAATTACGTCTGGTCGAAGAGCCTCAACTTCAGTTAGAAACCTGTGATTCTATAGAAGTGTTGCAACGCTTTTCAGTATTTTGTTGATGTGTGGTAATTAACTTAGGATGCTCCGATTGGGGAGGCTGGAGATGTGAGCAGTGCCAAGTATCAAGGTAGGGAATTCTGGTATCGTGCTTTACAACTGTAATAAGTGTTTAGCTTTTTATTTTTACTTGGTTGTCAAACAATATGTGTTTTTCATTTGCATCTTATTATCTCACTAGTAGAAACTACCCACCACCTGGATATTCCGGAAAACTTAGCTGCGTTGAACCCTGCCGATTGTAATGCCTTGGAAGGCAGTTTCTGAAATAACCTTGCAAATTGAAATTCCGCTATGTTTACTTGAATACCTCAGAGGGGTGGATTTCTGCTATTTCCTAGTCACCAATAATACAAGAAAACGCAGAATGTATCAGCCTGATGGGATCATTTGCTAATCTCATTTCATTGCTCTAGGGTTTAGGGTTTAGGGTTTAGGGTACTCACTGAGCGACATGGAATGCAGAAATAAGGAAAGTGCTGAGTAAGTACGTGGGCGCAAAATTGCCTGAACCCCCTCCCCTTCCTCAGCGAACCGCATATGGGGAAGTGACAATGACAACAATGGAATCACTTTTTGATGTTTTGGAGTTCGTCAGTTCTCCACCTGCCGGTATCAAGCTGAAATGGCCCGTCCCAATGGAACATCTCGGACAAGTACATACTTTCTGCCTTGAGCTGTTGTTTCTGCAAGTCTTAACTTGAGAAAGATATACAGGTCGTGAGTATTCCCCTCTTCTTATCTTTCTCTAAGTCCAAGTTTTACACGAAATTAAGTAAATTAAAGAATAACGATTAGAAATACTAGAAAAATGTTTTCCATTAAAAAACACACTTTACATCTACATAATTGCGTTGTCACTTAACCCTTATGTGCCTAAGCTATGAATATAAACTCTACTTGCCAAGCTAATCTTCGAGAATTCATTAAGTTTCAAAACATGCTTGTATAGTCCATATGTAGGGTATGACCTCTTCGTTCTATAGATACATTTTATATGCTTTTTTGAAGCTTCCTAAGTGATTTATGTCGACTTCTTTAGATATGGAAGCGGACACTTTGGGCCATTTGGGCACTTGCGTTAGCGTGTTGGTGGAGAATGAAACGAAGCTCAGAGTTTATCAATCTGTACTTAACTTCTGTGTCGGTGACTGAATCTCTACTTGTTGAATGATCAACAGGGCTCTGGGTTTATCTTGTACAGATCATGTCTCCCGGCTAGCCTAAGACCTGGAAGCGAGCTTTCTGTGGTGGAGGTATCATATTTTCGTCTATATATTACCGTAAATTAGTATTGCACATCATGAATGTTGTCTATTAAGTTTATTCAATCATATTGATGGCTTTGTATTTCATGGATTGGCTGTGGGAGCAGGTGTATGACAGAGCGCAGGTATTCGTCGGAAATTCTACTAGCAATCGGATATTTCTAGGCACGTTAGAACGGTGGTCTAGTAACTCATTGACATTACCTGCTGCAGTTGCTGTACCTGGATTACAGCTTGACATCCTGGTACTTCAAGAACTCTCTTTTCTTGGTTGGGCATGGGCATGTCCGAACTGTTAACCCTAAAGGATGGAAAGGATCAAAAAATCCCAAATTGGGTCTCTTGTTTTTTTACCAGTTTTGAGTCTGATATGACGACTTTCTTTTGTCCAAATTTATAACTTTTTGACACTTGCAATGTTCTTCGCTGATAGTGATGCTATACAATTTGGCCCCATCGGATTTATATTTTTCACAATATGATCAATCGATTTGGACATTCTCAACCTATGCATCCTTGGTCCTTTAGATTGGGAGTGATAATGATCATCTGACAGTAATTCTACAGTTTTTAGCATGATGGTTGGAGCTTGTCTGTAAATGTATAAATTGCCCTGCTAGTGAGAAGCTAATTTGAAACTGAACATTTGATATTAGTGGAGATTGCGAAGTTATTGTAATTTTAAAGGGTTTGCTTGAAATAATATCAGTAGCTAATTTAAAAAGCAGGATTTGAAATCCTTGTATGAATAGGTTCAAGCTGATGGATCCTTTTTGGCAGGTTGAGAATATGGGGCGCATAAATTATGGACCGTTTATGGGTGAAAACAAGGTACTTCGTCAGTTTTCTTGTTTTAGGGTAGTGGCCGTGGAGTTGTTTGCATTACACGCATTATGCCTTAAGTTACTGCTTTCATGTTGGGTGATAACAGGGTATAACCGAGGCTGTGTTGCTTGACGAAGATCCCATTCTTGGTTGGATTATACATACGATTGGGCTTGAAAGTGTTGAAGCACTAGAGCTCAATTCAAAGAAAAAGACCAACCCTGAAAATTGCGAATTGGAGGTAAATGCAACTAAGATTCAACAACCCCTCCCGCGCATACAACCATTTGGTAAGTGCACTTATGACTGCCTCAGGTGAAGATCTAGCGTTTTCAGCAGATGCTTTGAGAATTGGTGATTTAGGGACTGCTAGGTTCACCAACGGTTCACCAGTAGGAAACCCACTCCCGTGGGTTACAAAGTCACCCATTAACAAGGCGTTTGGCATCTAACCATGTCATAGAACCTAGAAACATCTCATTTCTTTCGATTGACAGTCAAAGATATTTCCATGAGAGACATCTTTGATGCAATACTCATGGTTAAAGGGTCGTCAAGGCTTGTGATTGGGACCTGAAATTAAACGATTCATAGCTTCATCATATGGTACTCAGATGATACATAGTTTAGTGTGTCAGAATCCTCTCAAAAACGTGGATAAGAACGTGGATTCACCAGAAAAGTTTCCATTCTAATAATGGAAACCACTCAAAACAGCTGAAAGCTACGGGAATTCGGAGTTCCCTACCTTAGGCAACAAAGGACTCTCTAAACTGATGTGATGTGGTGGTTTTGACAGTGGGTCGTGGAAATGGTCCTGTGTTCTACGAAGGAACCCTTATGGTCACGGAGCCCAGTGATACATTCATGTCTTTAAGAGGTTGGAGCAAAGGAGTGGCATTCGTCAATGGATTCAATCTAGGAAGATTTTGGCCTGTACGTATCCATTCTACATCCTAATGCCTACATATACTGGGTAGCCCAATAATCCATGTAGTACCAATCAAATTGAGTTAATCCTATCAATTTTTGCAGAGCTCAAAATTTTAGTAACTTCGGCAGGCTATGAGTCCAAATTAGACCACTGTTCCACAAAACAAGGTTTTCAGTAAAATTAGATTGTTTCAGGAATTTTCAAACATCATCATAAAGAGAATCTTCCACCGTATTAATTCATGGATAGGTTCGCAGAGAGCATGTGGAGGCTCCCTGTGGATCATGGAAACGTACCTCTCCACGAATCATGGTTCTCTTTATACAGATGCCTGAGAGCTCCTGGAATTGTCCAATTTTACTGAAAACACTATTATATATTTAATGGGGTTGATTTCTGATAGTACAAGTGGTCTGTACGTTTCTGCTTCGGTTTGTCTTGCCGACCAATTGTAATTCACATACTCATCTAGATTTCTGAGATTGATGTGATGAATTTGCAGAGTAAGGGACCTCAGTGTAGTCTCTATATCCCTGGTGTGCTGCTTCATCCTGGGGATAATAAAGTGGTACGCATTATTTCATCCGTCTTCCAATTATTCTTATGTTTGAAAAGGTATTTCATCGCGAGTATATATTAGCATCAACTAACTGATCTTTCCTGGTGGTTTGTACTGCACTTTCGCATCTGGTGTCAGATTATTTTGGAACTTGAAAGCTCGAGCCAGGTGCAGGCAGTTGCGTTTATGGACAGTGGCGATTTTACTTGTGGGTTGTCAACTTTGTATCTCTAGTGTGAAGTTCGAATAATCTAATCAGGTAATATGGTTGAAGTGACAACCAGCTCATGAATCAGTTAATGCTTTCATAAGCTTTTTGAAAATTTGTATATTAGGATTGCCAATAACTGGAATCAACTTGCAAGATGTTTACAATTCTACTTACATCTTGTCTTACTCTTAGATAACAGGTAGAATTTTACTGGAAGGGTTGAATCTTGTTGCAAAGCACAATTCATGCTCACAAGTTGTTTCACCTTCGTTTATACTTGGAGAAAAATTCAGCTTTTTAGACTTTGCAGTCAGGAGGGCAAAAAATTGCAAAGGTTTAAAGTCCGGCATTGACGAACCGTGACTTTCTCATTTTCTCATATAATGTGACTCAAGTTTTGAATGAAAGCTCACAAAGTCTAGTTTCTTCCTCATTCTATTAATCCATTTAAGAAATATATATTGAATGACTTATTGCACTTTCAAGCTCTACACAGCAAAGTCAAAGGTGTTTTATTACAAAATATTTGACCTAAAGATTATTGCCAAGAGTGGTTGAGTGGTTTAGCTGTTTGAGAGTGTTTTCAATTGCTCCTTGCATCTAATGTTGAAACCTTATGTGAATTGACAAAATCGTAATTTTGATTCATGATCTAGCTAACACTTTAACAAAATATAGTAGTTAAGGATTAAAAGAGATAGTTTTAACTTTTAAATGTATTAGAACAAAATTGGTGGGTGTTGTCATGGGTTATGAGGAGATTTTAAATTGTCCAATTCCTTGAAAACAAGATGTTAGCAGTTTTTTAAAAAAAGGGCTTTTAATTAGACATTTATACCAATAAGAGAATGTCCATATGTATGTGACAGAGTTAGCAAATAAATTTGGAGTCTTATAGACTCCAAAGAGTATATAGTAGAGTGCATGGTTGAATTGAGTAGAATTCACAAATTTTTACAAAGCTTTCAATCTTGAGTTTAAAATGTCCTTTAAGATGTGTGAAAAGAATATAGATTTTTTTTATAAAGGTATTAAGGTAACTTTACAAGAATGTTATGATTACCTTCTTCTATAAATTGAAAAATCTACTTGTTCCACTTCTAGGTTCCACCACAAAAATCTCTTTGTCCATGATTGTGTTCACTTGATTTGCAAATTGTTGTATACATTCAAGAGTAGGGTGGAAGATTTCCTCTTGCCAAGTTTTCCTCATTGCAATTGGAACATATTCAAAAATTGGTGGAGGAGCTAAAAGGCAAGCTATGGGTTGGATTTCATCTGCATTGTCATAGAGGTAGTCCACCCACCCATCCTTAGGCTTGTTAGACATGAGTCTCCAATTGTACTCTTGTAGCACTATTTCCACTTCCTTGTGGGTTTTGATATTTCTTTTTTGTGGTGCATAGAGAAGGTTGTGTGTTTCTAGGTATGATGACTTGTATGACTCTTTATCAATGTCATGCAATTTGGAATCATCAACATTTTGTCCAAACCAAATATGCATTATGATTGAGAAAATTGAGAAAATTAGTTGATTTAGATTTTATATTAACTTTGGTGAAAAGATATCAAAGTCCATACAAAGAACTATTCACGTTTGAGAGAAGTTAATTCTTATAAGCAAATTATATTTGGAGAGAAGACGCTTATATGGACATAAGTGTACCTATATATACTACAATCTTTTACTATTTATGTAATATTTTATTTTTTATAATTTTATTTTATGAAGCTCCATAAAAATAAATGTAAAAGGTAAAATTTACTATGATTCTGAAGTCCAAGAGTCTCCAAGTATTAACCACATACCTACACCTTATTACAAAAATTCAAAATCTCTACTTTTATACCTACAATTATTGATCTACAAATATCACCAAGTGTTGTTTTTTCACTTTGGATTGGTCCCCAACTTTGTCAAGCTTTTTTCTAAGCACATTTTAATAGAGTTTGCAATGTGATTTTCTACACTAGCCTCTATTTTTTTAAATAACTTTTTTCCATAAATAGATAGTATCGCCTATTTTTTAATCAATATTCAAGATACTTTTTGAATTTTACCTTCTATTTTTTTTAAATTTCCATATTAAACTGGATTTTCAAATATCAAGTTTTGTTTTTTTTGTTTTTTTTATTCTAAATAGAAATTTTATAGATTTTTTCACTAGTTATTATCTAATGTTTTGAAGTTACAATCGAATTTTTATCCCAATTCCGTAGCTAAAAATGAACTAACTACATTAGATGAATTTCAGCTAATCTACAGGGCTGTGAGTTTCTTTGAGTTTCCGGATTGTAGAAACGTGGCTACAACAACAAGTTGATGTGGCAAAGCAATTGCCACGTCAGCTATTAATTAATTTTTAATTTTTAAGCATTTTTAAATATAAAAATTTATAAAAAAAAATTTAATCTTTAATTTTAAAAAATTTTAAAATCTTTTAATTGATTATCATTATTTTATTATATTTCATTGGTTGGTTTATAACATGGAGAATGGGCTTGAAATGGTCCTCCAATGCCTCCAAAAAACATCGAATGACAAAGAGTCCCTATTTATGGTTGTATATATCTCTATAGCACATATTGTTTTGTTGGCACAATTTTGCCACTATTACAAGATTTGAACTTTTAACTACAAATCCCTCCAAATTTGCTCCAATTACTTGTTGATACCTTGTTTTGTGCTTCACCTATGAAAAAATACTACCTTGTAAGATTAAAATAACCCCAATTGTCAAAATAGGCAATTCAACATAGTTGGAGGCACTTTTTCTAGAAACAAATATTTTTATAGTCTTAGCAATTAAAAATCATGAATTTTTAAAAACAAATTTTTTTAATAAAACTTGTAATTATTATGAATTTTCAAAGTGAAACTTTCTAAAATGTTGAAATTGTCAATCTAATATAGTTTGATTATAATATTGAAATGTAGATAATCAACAGCCAACCAGTCATAATTTAGTATGGAAACTATTTAATTCCTTTTTAGCCCTGACACTTTCAATAGAAGTCTGTTTGTCACGAATGTATATGTAAACAATTTTGGATGTTTTCATTTTTGTCTATTTTTACCCTTGAAGGTCTATGCCACAATGGATTCACTTTGTAGTATTCAAATGAACAATATAAAATGAAGAAAAAACATTTTTTGATCCAATTCCAAAATAAATATATAGTAAATTGAGGGTGATTGCAAGAAACATCGATCCAATTTTATCTCTCATATGTAGCGTGACAAACTAGTCATTTGCTATAACTTTTGAAGCATAAACCCGATGAATTTAGATTTTTAAATGGATGTTCTAATATAAAGTTGTATGATTGTATCCTTTATTTTTTTTAAGCTAAAATTTAATTTTATATTTAAAACTCTATTTTGCTAATTTGTGCATTTTCAAGTTTAGGACTCTTGAAATTTGGCACATTTCTAGTTTTCTTACATACATAGAGAATTTTGCTATGCTTTTCCTTTAATAATTACCTTTATCTTTAAGGTGTATACATTGGCTATATATATATATATATATATATATATATGTAGTTTTATTTTTAATTATTTAAATTATGAAGCAATTTTAAGATTTTAAAGATAACTCTAACAATAAAAGAAACTTATGAAGATCTATTCCAAATACAAAATCTATTACTTTTAATTTGAATTTACTTAGGTTGATTAGCTAAAATTATGCAGTTTGAATAAACTGAAAGATACAATACTTTTAGCCTAAATTCTCATGATTTCTTTCCACTTTTCATTATTGAAGAAAACAAAAATAACCAAAGCTTTGCGTTCAAAGTTTTTTTATTCTCTTTTAACCATGATTTTTGCAAAACTTATAGATTCAATTTTTCATGATTTCTTTCTACTTTTTATTGTTGAATTCCACTTTTTACTCCACGATTAACTAATATTTGACTAAAGGAAGGAAGTCAAAAAATGTCTTAATGCTTAAATGTGTTACAAAGCTAGGAATCTAAAATTTTCACCAAATATTTTCTCCATCTTAGTGATAAGTTACCTTTTGTGCATGAAACCTAGACTTTATGTTACCATTTCTTAACCTTTAAGCAAGCCTACTATAGAAAGGCGAAATTAGAATCATTAGATTTGGACTTTTGGAGCTATTTTGCAAATGTAGGGATGGGAACCATAATTTATTTTGCAAATTGATTCATAACAAAAATCATTAGGCTCAAACTACATAGCTAAGACCATTTTCAACGTATTATTTTCTAGCTCTGCGAACAAATCAATTAAGAATGGCAAACAAATTAATAAAGCTAAGGTCTAGTCCGCAGATGGCTGTGATCTACAGAATCGCTGCAAGTGCACGGATCGGAGCGTTGAATTTCGTGGCCATCGTGACAGATCCAGACAATCCATCGACATCGATGCTCCGATGACTGGGCTGGGCCTGTACCCCATAACAACGACGTCGCCTTGCTCCAAGCTGCATAAGATTCATGCTGTGGACGCCGTTTCGGTTCCCCACCCAGCTCTTGATTGAAGATACCCGGGCGTCTCTTGTGCTGGCGCTCTGGTTGATCATGTGGAAATAAGGATCGTAGGCTGCCTTGATATCGATCCCAGTCGTGGCATTTCGCTTGGACGATGCGGACACGCCGGTTGTGGCTGCCCAGGTCAGCTCCGGGACGGTCTTGTCAACAGTCGGTGAATAATTCTGCACAGAGAACGAAAAGAATCAATTTAGTTTACATTCAGATATACTGCCGTTTGGACTCAACTACTTTTCCAAAGACATGCACAGGCGGATGTCCAGTTTGTTGTTGATCATGTTTGAATGGAGAGGTCACCTTCAAGTTGTCCAAAAGCGCAGCGGCTGTAGGAGCGTGAACGACAATGTTGCGGCTTGCGACGTTGAGGAAGCCTTGGTCCAACGCCTCGTCGAACAATGCCAACATCGCGTCGTAGTAGCCGTCCACGTTCAGCAATCCCACCTAAAAGAATATACATCCAGACCCCGATTAATTAATTATTTGCATACTCGGTTGAATTATCGGTCTAACTCAGAAAAAGCTAGGTTCTCTAATCATGTGATATGCAATGATAAACAGGATTCTAATAGGGTATGGCTTACTGGTTTCTTGTGGATGCCGAGTTGAGCCCATGTTATGATTTCCAGCACCTCCTCAAATGTGCCGAATCCGCCTGCAGTACGTTAGATCACAAGAATAGTTACTTAGCAGCCCGCTTTGCAGAAGATGGTCTCTGAAAATTAAAGGTAATGCGGGAAAGTAAAAGGAGATTAGCGAGTACGTACATACCTGGGAGAGCAATGAAAGCGTCGGCCCTGCGTGCCATTTCCGCTTTCCGCTGATGCATATCGTCCACGGCCACCAGGTCTCCGACTGTGGCTCCGCAGATTTCTTTTGGCATGAGAGCTTTAGGGATTACGCTGAACACAAAACGCATTGATTTCCAACTTAACGTGCGTTACTTGAATTGCAATCGAATAAAACTGCAGACTTTGGAAACTGCCACCCAAGAAATACAATAATTCCATAGTCTCCAGGCAATTTCATTGTGCAACTATGGAATTTCAGACTGTATTCCTTACTCAAGCTTGAATATGAAAAAGTTAAGCTTGAATATGGAATAGAACCCATAATTTCTCAGTTGCCGTAAGGAATTGGGTCTATGGACTTTGTGAATTTCTGTTGTATGCAATGTGAAGTTAAGCTGGGAAATTCCGAGGGGGAAACTGAAGTGAAATTCAAAGTGCTGTCAGTACCCAACAACATGGCCACCAGCATCCTGAACCGCCTTCGCAGTCGTCCCCATCAGTCCAATGCTCCCGCCTCCATACACAAGGTCGATGCCGCGCTTCACCTGATTTCACAACTTGTTAGCCCAAAATTCTCAATGCATTACTTTCGAATCCTCGGAGACTAAAAGCAATCAAGAATCTCGATTTCCCTACCATTTCCGATCCCAGCTCCTGCGCGACTTCGGTGTAGATGGGTTTGTTCCCGCTGCTGCTTCCGCAGAACACACAGATGCGGGCAAATGCGCATGAGCTCGCTTGATCCATGACGAAAATCACAAAAGCAGCAACCGCAAGCAAGCCGCCAGGAGACGGAGAGGACGTAGAAGCTGTGAAAAGGGAGCAACGAGAGAGCAAATTAAGAAAGTGAACTATGCGCACACAAGATTGCCTGCTCGACTCTTATGCAGCTGGTGCCGCGAGACTACCGAGACCAGCAAGCATCTTACGGTCTGCACTCAAGCAGATGGATGAATATCGTCCATTGGATGATAAGACAAGCCTGGCTCGTCAAAAGTGCTCCTTTGCATTGGAATAAAATTTAAGGTATGCGCACCTATAATCGGCAAACATTTGAGCATAATTACCATTATTCAACATACTTCCCTTGTAATGGAACTTATTGGCAACTAAAAGGGGATTCAAATATACTTCAGCATGCATTATTTGGACACTATGTGAATAAGTTATGAATTTTCAAAGTATGTCTCGATGTGTACCAAAAAAACAAAAACCTTAGGTGAATTATGGATGTATATATTAGAGTACAACGATAATGAATTGCCAAAAAATATTGAAATTTGCATTTGTTGCGGAATTGGAAGTTTGTTGTGGAATTGAGAACAATGGAGAGGATGGTGAGTTCAATTATGGCATTGTAATTGACTTGGGAAGGACTTAGAGGATGTTTTGTGTCCTTTGGATGGTCAATACTCAATAGACTTTGTGCATATTAAATAATGAATGATTTTCATCCAGTTTTTTGTGTGCAACTTTATTCATGCTATAGCCACATCATTGAGTTAAGTTCAAGACATTCATTTTTTGCTGTTTGCAAATAGAAGTGGCAATTTTGAGTGTGTTTTGATGGAGAAAAGGCTTCAGTCCTTTAGAAGTTAAACTATATGGTATTAATTATAGTGTCGAAACCAAAGTTGTCATGTTGGACACATTTTAGACTTTGATGACGTGTTGGTTGGACATCTGACATCGCATGTCTAATGGACAATGTGTTGAGTAAGCCTATTTATAAGCGTGGAATAAAAATTAGGGTTTCAAACCGTTTTATGACTTTGACCTACATGGCGGCCTCTTTTGACTCACATGGAAAGCCAAAACTACGTTAGCTCTGGTGACTACACGTGGAGGCGGGTGGATGAAAGGGCGACTTTGAGTGAGGCACGTAGGTGAAGGGGCAAATGCAGGTAAGTGAAGGGGAGACTACGAGTAGATGAAGAGGTGACCACATTAAAGGGTCAAGTGTAGGTGGGGACCGCAGGTGGATTAAGAGGAACGACGCTTACATGTGGGCGAGTGCAAATGAAGCGTGAAGCTAAGGCAACCGCAAGTGGATGAAGGGGGGAAACCACTAGTGAAGAGGTGAATGCGGCTGGCGACCATGGATGGGTGTGAGTGCTTTTATGTCCACCCTTGACATATAGGCGGAACACAACTAGATTCTTGTGTTTAGGCAATTCTACTCCATTAGGTGCCTAATGTCGGTCCATTATGCCTTATAAGCAATGGATCTTTTGTCTAATTTCTAAATGCCCTACTCCTTGTTGAATAAGCTACAAACTTCAGAACTAATTGCAAACTTAATCCAAATGGCCTAATTACTATGGCTACTGTAGCTAGTTACCTAAAAGAAATGATTTTAATCTAAATTTCACTACAAAAAGTGGAAGAAAATCTCATGACATTTCTAAATACATAAGATTCGGAATATTTGGATATTTCTATCAAAAAAGATGGATGGATGAAGTTTGAATTGCTAATCATCTCATCAAACTTCATCCATTAATTTCTCCTAATCTACAATTGAATTTTTTGTAACCTCTAGTAAATGTCTACTTTCTAAGTTTACCTTCTTGTTCTTTATAAATGAAAACTTGTAAGTTTCATCCATTTTGGATTCTAAACTTCATCCGCCTCTACTTTTGTAGTTTTAACTCTGATTTTGGCCTATTTTAGGATTTCGGAAAACTCTAGACTTGTCCTATAGGATTCTAAATTTAAATATGTCTTGACTCTAATTCTAAGTAGTCTGACTTGCTTCTAGAGTCTAGACCTTGGCTTCAATTAATTTTGCAAATTAAAGGAAAAACATACCTCAGAGTTTAAAGAGAGGTTTAAAAACATATCTCAGAGTTTGCTTCATCCTAACGGTATGTTGGGGCCTCCTCAAAGTCATCCGCTTGTGCCATGGTTCTTCCCCGCTTGAAGTTTGCTTGCTGCAAGTTGATTATCACTCCACGGAAACTTGGTCCAAGCTTTTTTGGAAATTGGCTCAATCTCTCTATTCATTGAAGTTTGTATTTGTTGAAATGAAAAAATCTTTTGAGCTATCAAGAAGTATAAACATCAATTTCATTACATTACTTGGCACAAATTCATTACAATGGCATGGTAGAACCTCAAGCAAATAAATAAATAAAATGATTGAGGGAGACAAAAGGGAATGGGCGTGGAAATTCTACCTTATAGGTGTGCAATTAATGTAAGTTAAGTTGTAAGGAAGTACAATTTGCATTCCAATTTGTGTTTCTATCTACACAACATGGCAATGTAAATGTTAGCACTTCAATCGATGAATATATGATTAACACCTCAATATACTATACTAGCTAGCATCTCAATCAATGAATCAATGGTTAGTTTTGGGCACCCAATCTAATTTCATCTTGGGAATTTGAAATGCTACTTGGACCCGCTTTCTAATGCAACTACATATACAATTAATAGCGCAACAAATGCATAATTTATTATATTAGTTACATATTGAGTTATCGCCTTTGGATTGTATATGTCATCACATGTTGAGGTAGCAAGCAGCAGCTAGGGCTTGATTGAACCTCCATGAACAAATTAGTACTTAAGATTCAATGGACTTGCAATTTCAACAACGCATATTCAATTCATTGCAGTTAACATCGAAAATCAAATTCATGTCTTATTATATATATTCAAGCCTGCTATTCAAATTTATCCTATGCGGATCGCAACCACCCAACTCTCATTTCATGCACTTTAATTCTTGTGTTCGATAGAGATTTTGCTTTTCAATTTCTCTCACATCTGATGTCCACTAATTAAACTTTGACCATGGCAGCGCTCACAATTAACACTTCCAAGGATAGTTTAGTAGCAATTCAATTTTTGATTGATTATGGCAATTGAAATGCAATATCTTGTGCATTGCAATATTTTAGAGTGTAGCATATAAAGTCAGCTCTAATTTATGTATTTTTAGAATGTGTTTGACCAAAACAAAGTTTGTCATTGTATGAGTGCCCAATTCATCACCTAGGATTTACTTTTTTTTTTTTTCATTTGTTAGTATTTTGAGTGTGATTTACTATTCAAAAAGCTCTAAAAAGAGTGTAAAGCCCAAATAGGTATATCACATGCCATTATAATATTTGTTCATAATTAGTTGTTTTTCCTAAAACATGACCAGAATCTCGCATGTAAATAGGGTAGAAACTCAAAAGTTGTACATATTGTAGTCATTTAGTAGAATTGTTCCAGATTGGCTAAACATGCCTTGTATGTGATAAAACATGGCTAAATTGATCCAAGGGAACATATGTGAGAATCCTAAGTCATTCCTAGAGAGAGGTTTCAGTTTCCCATTGTATTGACAAAATATTAGAAACTCCAATTGTTAGCCTATATGTGAAGAAAACTCAAGATGGACTAGAGGAGGGCATCTACGACATAAGTATGGTGGTTCCTAGTGGAAATAACGCTAGGAGTCTAATGGCAAAGTCGGTTTGCCAAGATTCCTCTCTGTATAAAAGATTCCATATTCACCAAAAATTAAAGGAGATAATGGGATTTAATTCTCCTTCTTCAAATGTGCAAAGTAAAAATATGGGCTTGCACATCTTTTGTAGAATTCCATGAGAAGTTCTACAAAAAGTTCCAAATTTTTTTGGTAGTCAGAAGATAATCTTCTAGACGGTCAACCACCAAATTTCACGATGGGAAATTCATGAAAATTACCCGGGATGCGGTAAAATCTCACTAAAAATTGGAATATCTTTTTTTACGCTAATAATGCACTCCAACCAATTTCAAAACATTTCGATAGCCAAAAGACCTTAAATTGGCAAGATTCTTCCAAGACCGACAATTTTGAAGATTACGGTGGAATTGAATGGCATACTAGGAGTGTACGAAGCCAAAATGGGGGTCCAAATTAGGTATTTTCTTATTCCTTCATATCTATTTTAAATCCTAGGCTAGTTACTTTCACATAAAAGTCAAACTCCAAAAATTGGATTTCTAATCCTTTGAAAGTTGAAGTTGACGCTAGCTTCTAGTAGATTTTTAGCATAAGAAAAAGGGAAGGGAGGTTTCTTAGATTGAAATGGACTTTTGAAGCCAATGGCGCAATCCATTTGTGATTTGTAGTCTTTCTCCAAATGTTAGAGTTAGGTCTAGCGTAGAAAGTTAAAACTTGTGGATTAGGAAGAAAATCTTAGTTGATAAGATTAGCATGTAGGAAAAGAGGGGGAGTGAGTGCCCTTGGAAACATATGTAAGCATTCATTCTCCTCTCAATTCACCCCTTCTCAAGGTTTCAAAACCTTGAGCCCCTTTTGGTTCATTTCGAACCATTATTATAGTATTGGCTCCAATTACTTGGATTTTGGCCATTTTGGACCTTGTTGCCAGTTTCTTGTGTTTTGAAGCATTTGAAGCTCCGTTGTTGGTGTTTTTGAAACTTTCCTTGAAGGACATTGGGGTCCTTTCAAAGTTTGCTCTTGTTTCCATGTATTGAGTTGTTTCTCGCTAACTTGTTGTGGTTACGGTTGAAGTGTTATCAATGTACTAATCCTAGAAACACCCCTCATCATACCTTGGTGATGCCGCTCTGGGGGGTTTCTAGTCTATGTTTGTGAACTCTAAACATTTAAGTGGGAAATTCATGAATTGTGAAATTTCCTTGAATTTGGGTGTTATTGTACTAACTTGTTTGTGGATGTTATCGAACTAACAAGTGTTTTGTACTAACTTCCTTGCTATAACGTGTCATGTGTATTTTGACAAATTAATCTGTGGGAGTTGTCTTGTGTATTTGTAGTCTTGTGAAAGACAATGAAGCTTCAACTTTGTGAGTTTTTAGGAGTACTTGTATTTCTGAAAAATTCCCAAAGCATAGCGAAGCTTTGACTTTGGGAGTTTTAAGAGTGAGTAGGAAATTTGTAGAAACCCTCTAGACAGCGAAGCTTTGGCTTCCCAAATCCCTAGCAATGGTATTAAAATCTTAGACGGTGAAGCTTTAAACCCCTCATGTCAAATTAGTCATAGCCTTAAGTTTTGTGTCAAATCAAACTTCTAGTCATCCTTGAGCCAAATTAGAACCCCAAGTAAATTTGGCAAGATAATTAGAAGTTGGTGTAGAATAGTTATGTCCCTTTTGTCATTTATCCTAATCCCCAAAGTTACCTTATTTTAGAAGACCCAGTGTTTCAATTTCAAAAATTAGTTATCAAAATTAGTGTTTCAATTTCCAAATTAGTCACCAAAAGTAGTGCAAAATTTTAGTAGAAAAAGAGTCTAAAAGACCCTCCAAGATCACCCCAATCCGGACCAGCAGTCAAGTGAAAGGGAGCCTGGTAATTGAGTTTTCTTCCCCGGTCTGGACCAATTGTTGAACGCCACGTGCACAGCCACGTCAAGCAACCCGGTCATCAAAGTAGGGTCCCGTCCAACCAAACCGTGCCACATGGCACGAGATAACGAAGGAGGAGGCTGTGTACTTACTGCCGATTGCTTACTACCTGCTGCTGTTGTGCCTGCCGGCCTGGACTGGGTTCTGTGTAGTACCTCCAGGACTGGTGTTTTTTTTGGAATTTAACTCTTGAAGTCTAAAAAAAAAGATAGATTTAGCATAAAACAAAAATGATATATATAAAAAAAATTATATCATAGAGTAGTCAAGAGTAGGAAGGTGGAAAAAATATGAAATAGGAATAGGAAATTAGTGAGAAAATTTAGAGAAGGGGAAGGAAAAGTTGTAACTTTCATAGCAACCTTTCAAAACTCAAATTAAAATTATTGGGAAGAATAGATAGAGGAGAGGAGAAAGGTTGGAAAAAACACATGCATAAACATAGAAGTAAATTAGAATAGGATAGACAAAAATACTACAAAAGGAGGAGAAGGAAAAACGTCTCAAACTCCATAGCCAGGAGGTGTTGCAACCAAACATACAATTAGTGAAGAGACAAGTGAAAAGATGAAGTGATGTAGGAAAGGGAGAAAAAGGATTTGGAAGTTGATAGGATTAGGCGGAAATCTTAGGGAGATGATTTAGACCATTAGAAGTTGGATAGAATAATAATTGACTTGGAAGATTTCAAAAGTCAATTACTGCTTGGGAATGAGAGTCAATATTCCGTGGAAGTGAAAGTCAATATGTAGCATAAAATAATGGAGAAGGAATAGTGTGGAAAGAAAAAGAGAGGAGAAGTGGAAGAGAAAGGAGTTTTAATTTCTCAAACTTTATATTAAAACCACATTTTCAAGCAATGAAAAAAATTTCAAGAGAAGTTTAACCATGGCAAACGACAAAGAATTTGAAGGGATATTCAACCACCTCATAGATGAGGCCAATCCCGAGGTGAGTTACTAATTCTTCCAATTTATATTCCAATTTCACGATTAGTCATTATCATGCTTAGCCGAACTTCAAGTGCAAATCAGAGTGTCAAGATTGGGTCTTTTACAACTTTAAGATATATTATCTTGTAGAACTTTTTTAGAGGTTTTCAAAAACATATCACACTTAGGAACCGGAGTTAAAGTGAGAAAGATGTTAGTGGATGAAGTTTAGGAGTCGTAGTGGATGAAAAATTAGTCAATTTCATCCAAAGGAACAAGAATGGAAACTTAGATAGAGTTAGAGAACGAAAGGTCAAAAGTGAAACTGAAAGTTAGTTTTGAATTGTAGATGATAGGAAATTGCGGATGAAGTTTAAAGTACAAATTAGCGGTCAAACTTCATCCACTCATAACTTCTTGTAGGAATCTCCAAATCTTACAAGTTTTATGTCTTTGGAAATGGCATGAACTGAAACATAACTAAGGTAGTTAAGTTTAGACTATAGACCCTTTTTTATTAGAAAATCACAGCGGCTCAAAAACTTTGTCTTGTTGAGAATTAAAACTTTGCAATTAAGGTAGTTTTTAGACAATGACTCTTTTAACTTTAGGAGCTTAGAAAGGATCCATTGCTTGGAAGGCACAATGGACCGATGTTAAGCACCCATTATGATTTTTTTAAATTGAATTACAAGAACTTGATTGTGCTCTTGAATTTATCAAAGGTGGGTAAATGAATACTCACACACTATCATTTCAATTATGGACAAATGTGACTCCAACAAAAAATCAAAGCTAACTTCAACATTCATCAAAATCCTTTAAAAGAAATCCTTTCTCTTGGACAGTCTGTCCGTCTTGTCCAACTAATATACAAGACGTCCAGGCTGTCTGGTAAGTCTTAAAAAAAAGTAGTTTTTGCTAATGAGAATCCGGACACATTTAGACGGCCTAAACAAAAGTAGTAGTTCATCCTTACCATCCAAGCAAAAATCTTTCCTTCTCAAACATTCCAAAAGAAACTTCACATCAATTTCAATTGCAGATTGATTGAATAGGATTTTATCATTTCCTTTTTATTGTTGCATATTTTTTCCGTTGTGGTTGTGAGTTGCAATTGTTGTTGTGTTTTGGTTGGTGACGTGAGGTGGGACACTAAGTATTTCTTATCAATTGAGACTAGTTTAACTGCACTTTGGGCGAAGAGTCCGAGAAATTAGGGTTATAAGAAAGAATGCAAGATTCAAACACTATGAGCTGTAATTTCAATTGTGAGTGTAGTATGTAATGCTAGCTTTAATTCTTGTTGTTTTCAGAACCTACTTTGACTAGAATAGAGTTGCCACTATCACATCGGGTATGGTCAAACGCAACTTTGACAAAAAGTTAGGATTGAATACCAACATCCATCATAACATTTAAAAAATCCTTTTTCCTATAAGGTCCATCCATCTTGTCAACGGCATGGTCATCTCATGATTCCATCAACAATTAGACCGTCTTGTTAACAAATAGGTTGTCTTGACCGAAGGATATACCATCCATACCGTCTAGTTTGAAAAAAATAATTGGCCGACATAGATCCGAACAAGTTTAGACGCGTCCAATCCATCACTAACAAACATTCTACCGGGAAAAGCCAACATCACATCAAGGTGCACAACTCTAAACCATAATATCATGGACCACAAAAGAATATATCTATAAGGGAATGTTGGATTCTACCAACAAGACCTTAGAATTTTACCTTGCTACTAGCATAGGAAGTCAATGAACGATTAACTATTGCGCAATAGGAAATTGCTATTCAACAATTTGTTTAAGAACACATGTCAAAGTAGTTGTAGGTGAAATGGTGGTGCAATAGTCTGAGTTACAACATGTCAATCATGGATTGCCCTACCTACAATCCCTAGAAAGCCTAGCAACATCCATGGCCATCCGTAAGGTAGTCAAACACAAGCACAAAAAAAAGATTGATGTTGCCTACCATGTAGTATAGAAACAACGAGGAGATGAGCATATAAGAGAAGAACAACAAAAGTAGGATGTTTCAAAGTGCAAGATGGGCTCCCCATCAACTAAAAAAAATAAAAAATAGAGTGCTTCAGGTTTTTTGCAGATAAACTATTGTAGTTAGGATCAAGTAATGAAATTGTTATAACTATGGCAGGGTTGTCCACTCCAACGTGACGCTAGCTTTTCATGTCGGAATGTCCATTGATGTTGGTCCGGACACATCTAAATGTGTCTAGATTCATATTTTCTTTTCTTCTTTTTAATTTTTTTTAATTTTTTTTTTGACAACCTGAATGACCTAAGCGTCAATTGGATGGCTCGATTGTTGATGAGACAAACCGACCATCTAGGAATTTATTTTTGAATATCCTAATGGATGTTGGGGTTCTATCTAGACTTTTTGTCAGAGTCACGTCTGTCTAGATCTAATGTGATTGTAACAACCCTAAATTGTAGGCTCAACCTAGATCATTAATTATTTATAGTCCAATAAATATTTATGTATTCTTTAAAAAATAATCATGCCTTAGTCATAACCAAGGTCATAACTTGCATACAAAAATATTAATTTGCCTCGTATGCAATTTATTAATTGCATAATTACCATGATTGGGGCTCCCATAATACTTTCCTGAATCATCTACATTGACAACCACTAAAGAAATATGCATGCCTAGGGATTCACACACCCCACAAATGAATTCCAAAGTTGCTCGTGAATCTCAAACCTAGGAACAAGATTGTACTTTTTATTTTTGGAAGTGAAGACTTTAGTTAATGGATTAAGGATTAACTACCAACAATTAGATATTTATTTATTTATTTTAAGTTCACTTTGAGCATTTACAACCATTGTAGTAAGTAAACCTTCTCAATGTATTTTTATTCTTAACTCCTAAAGGTTTTAAGTCCTTAAGTGTATTTAAAAAATTTTAGGCAAGTCTTTTAGTGTCAAATTCTACAATTGTTATTTGAAACTTCATTTTGGAGGCAACAAAATGTATTTGCTTTCTAGATATATTTCAATTGTTATCTACGAAAAGAAATTTGCTTTCCTAAGCTCAAAATGCTCAACCTAACTTCTAGAATCTAGATAGTAAAAAAAAATTTAAAAACTCAAAATCATTATTTTATATTTTTTTCCTTACAAATTGCATTCATGTCTATTGCATAAGGTGGCTAAGTTGATACCTTAGGCAGTAAACACGATGGCCACCCTAAATATTCCAGTCTAAAATATATGTTCTTTTCCAAATTTCCAAATTAACATGGCACCTATTATATTCAAAAGTGACCTTTGAGAGCATCTAAGGTTTAGCATTTCTAACAAAGTTGGATTTGGGGGCCTAGATCTAATCTTCTTCATTGAATTCACAATGTTGTAGTCATTGATTACTAAAAAGATTATAATGTAGTAAAAAAATTGTTACTATGTTTATTGCCTAAGTGTCAAAAGACACCTTAAATGTCAAATTCAAAGTGTCAGGTCATCAAAGAATGACGACCATATCAACCATAATGCATCACATCTTCTTCCTTTGTTCTTCTAAACAAATGTTCCACAAATACATACTGCACACTTCAATTTAATATCACAATTATATTGCAAGTTTTTTCTTTCCATCTTTATGTGAACTTATTCAAAACCTTGTACAAGTCACAAAAGTATTGTACAATCAAGGTGCTCCTTTTATTGAAGAAGAGATAAAGATTGTTTCAAGCATGCTTGGATGTCATACAACTTTAGCAATAAGAATCTAAAAACATTTATTATCTACCCAAGAATTAAAATTTATTAGTTTTTATTGCATCCATTTTACAATAATTAAAAAAAATATTTTAGATTTTCTTAGTATGCATTTTTTTAACACCTGATGTAAAATTTGCAATGAATTTTTGAAGTGCAAATTATAGATGAATTTAAATCAAATCATTGCTCTTGTGTTCTAAAGATGTATTTTTTAGGCAATAATTTATAGGTTTCAATTTTGTGACCAAGTCACAATTGGGTGTATTTATAAGTACATCCAAGTATTTATAATTGTATTTACAAGGTAGAAGTAGTTGATTTCCTTAACCCCTTAGGTTCATTGACTATGTTTTCATCCAAAACGCTCTAAAACTGCCATTTTTAGTACAAGTACCAAATTTTTGAAAAGAAACTTTTTTTGACACATGTAACCGTAGGATCTTGTAGCATGTTGACTTGAGAACATGTGGTAAATATTTCAGAAATTTTCACCACGTGGATTGCAAGATATAAGCATTCAAATTCACAGAATTCATTTTTCTGGCCCTGCAAAAAACAGGGCAGCTGCAGTTCACAAGCTCACTTTTCTATGAGAAAATGTCCCAAATGGTGGTTCTTCTTTGGATTCATTTTCCTAAACAAGTTGGCTACATGCTTGAAAATTTTCACGTCATTTGGAATTGTACAACATATAGGAAAAAAAATAGTAAGTAGAAAGAAGTAGAATATGATTAAAAATACAAAATTGTTAAGAATTTAGTTATGAAATTGAAAGATGCCAAATTCCAATGTTTGAAATTTTGTAATAAACATTGTACATCCTATGATTTTATATTTTTCAAAAAATATCAAAAATTGAGTAAGATAAAAGACTTCAAAGTTGATTTTAGAGTAGAAAATCCATAACTATCCGTGAACTAAAACTCCTCGTGAGTTTTGACTCATTGAGCAAAATGGAATGATTCAAATCTTTTCACGTATATATAACTCTAGGAAACCAATTTCAAATTTTTGTTTCTGAAAAAGGTGATTTTTTTTTTGCCCGAACTGCCCAGCCGGGAAAAAAAAGTAACATATTAGGCCATAACTTTTGATTCACATTTCCAAATGTCATGAAATTTGGTGCATATGAAAGATATTCCTCATCCCCAGATTCTAATAAATTTCATCCTAAATATGAAAATCACAGTCACAGGTACCTGCCCAAATTTTCTAATTGGCCAAAAAATGCATGTTGGTCCTTTAGGGGTTAACCTCCCCCTTTCCTTCAAAAGCTCTATTTCTATTATGTAGGTTTTTTTTTTATAGAGTTTTGCCATTTTCTTTTTAACTCTCTTTGTAGAATATATTGAACTTTCAGAACATGGTATAAAATAATAATCAATATGACCTTAATCATTTCACCTCTAAATCCTTTGTATTATATCTTTATAGGTATATATTATTTATCCCAATTTCATCAACTTTGACATAATAGAAATTTACAAAAAAATCAAGCATTGATTTGGATGAATGAGAAGTTCTTTCAAGTCTAAAAAGCCTCCTAAACTTCTTTGTTCATTTTCTAAAATTGGGACTTCAAAGTGCTAAGGGGTCAAAATGTACTTGTGGAAAATGTAGAATTTTGTTCTCGGTGTTAATACATGATTGCAAAATAATAGAGATGGTTTTGGTTCTTTTTTAGAGCACTTCTAACATGCACCTCTATAAATTTTCTTTAAAATTTCTGTAAGTCTTGACTTTCTAAAATTCACCATTTTAAAAAAATATATAAAAATATAAAATTAAAAGACTTATGATTTTCATTTATCTACAAGAAGAAAATAATTCCTAATTGTAAATACTCTTAGTTTTAATGGAACAAATTTAGATGATTTACCTTAGATTTTTAGAATCTTACTTTATTTTATAAGGTAGAAGAACCAGTTGTCAACCATACTCAATACTCAACATGTAGGGTGCACTATTTCCAACATTAGACTGGAACTCAAGCTTGAAATGTGTATCTTTTTGTCTTTTTCAAGGTTGGGACTAATATGGTTATGACACATGTTCCAAAGCAATCAACAAGGAAGTTGGAAGTCTGTGAGCTCCCAATTTGTCACTTGGGACTTGTAGAATTATTTTTTTGGAAATTTGCAATTTAAAGTTAAGAAAAATATACAAAAAAACATAAAAAGAGTGTAGAACCAAAATAGGGTTGTAACATACCCATTATAGTATTTGGTCTAGATTTGTGTTTAGACTTAGAATCCCACCAAACCGGGCCCAAAAATAGGTAGAAAGAATGAAACGGGTGGATTTGCAGGATTCGAGTCACATAGGCCCAAAAGGGCTAAATCCCACCATGAATGTGGCAATTCATGGCTAAGTCGGTCCGAGGGATCCACAATGAGGCCACTAGGTCGGGTCCTAGAGTTAGGTTTAGAAATACACCAAAAACCCGATTGTTAGCATGCAGGAGCCACTAACGCAAGATCGGGCCCGTGGAGGAATCCACAGCCCAAGGATGGTGTCCTAGGGTAAATCCCATGCCAGGAGTCCAACGACGAAATCGATTCGCCAAGATTCCTCTATCTGCAAAAGATTCCCGCACCATCGATAAACTCAAGGAGATGACCAATTCATCTCCACTGACCAATTGTGCCAGGTACGGAAACGCACCTGCACATCTTTCATGTGACCCCATGAGAGGTCCTGTGGAAAATCCCGTCATCTTCCAACTTACAGAAGAACCTTTTGCGGGTGGTCAACCCTGGTAACCTCCAACGGGAATTTCATGGAAATTACCCAGGTTGTTAGAAAATCTCACTAAAAATTAGACTAGCTTGTTTTATGTTAATAATGCGCTCCGTGAAGTTTCGCAACATTCCGATAGCGGCAAGTACCCGAACTGGCGAGATTCCTCGAGAATTAATCTTGTGGCGGGGTCCCCGCCACGTTGACCGGCATTCCGGGACCATACGACGGCGGAACGAAGTCAACCAAGAGTCTTTTCCGACTCCCTCACACCTACCGGAGACCCTAAGCTATTTACATTTCTCAAAATAGGAGACCTCCAATATCTAGAATTTTACCACGGTTTAGTTTTTTAAACTAAATTAGCCTACGATGGTTTTTTGTCCTCGGTACGGGGGGTAGGGGGATCATGGACTAAACACGGCGATCTGGAGCCAATGGCGCAATCCGTTTGATGATTGGAGTAATTCTCCAAAAGTTAGGAGGTTGGTCCAGCGTAGATAGGTAAAAGTAGTTTTTTAGGGATTAGGATGAAAATCTTTGAAGATGAGGATGAAAATCCAAGTTGATAAGGTTACTTTAGAACTCTTGAGGGGAAGGTGGGGCCTTGGAAACCTATTTAAGGTCCCCATTTTTCTCTCAAGAACACCCCCAAATCTTGTTTTGGGTCCGTGGGTCCAACTTATGTTGGGATTTTTGGCGTTTTAGCCAAGAAACCCCTACGGTGTTTTTGGAGCACTTTTGGCTCCCTTTGTTGCTCTATTTCAAGCTTCCTTTGGAGGTCCTTTTGGGTCCTTCTACCTTACCTTGCCGTGCATCCTTGTTGTGAGTGAACGGGTCTCCCCTATACTTGTGTGACTTTTTATGCCTTGTACTAATCCTAAAGTCACCCCCCACCGTACCTTGGTGATGCCGTTTTGGGGGGCCTTTAGTGTATGAGAGTTTTCCCGTTATCATTGACCTTGTGTGCATGTGTGCCCCCGTATTGAGTCCTAACCAAAGTTGTCCTTTTCGTTGTTGGTTGTAAGTGGGCCCACCCCCCGGGGAACGGCGAAGCTTTGAACCGGTGACCAGTCCCAGTCCTAAAGTATGTGTTAAACACGTGCATGTGTGCCCCCGTATCAAGTCCTAACCGGAGTTGTCCTTTTCGTTGTTGGTTGTAAGTGGGCCCACCCCCCCGGGAAACGGCGAAGCTTTGAACCGGTGACCAGTCTTAGTTCTAAAGTGCGTGTTAAAAAACAAACCTTAGACGGCGGAGCTTTGAACGCAGGGGTATCATAAGTCCTAAAGTTGGTGTTAAAACCAATTCTACGGCGAAGCTTTGAACCCTTATGTACTCTCGTTCCAAAGTCTAGAGTCCGAGACGTTCTTGGAAAAGTCCAAGGTTTAGCGTCCGAGATTAAGTCTAAGTCAAAAGTCCCCCCACCCCTTGTGACCCGGCGTCCGTAAAACAAGGAACCACACCAAAAACCAGGGAAAATTTACCAAAAATCCGATTTAGATTTGCTTAGGTGGATTCCCTTAAGGAACCCAAAAAAGTCGGGTTGAGTCCCTGGGGGGTTTGGTCCAGTTGCAAGGGAGTCGGGGTGAGTCCCTGGGGAGTCGGGTTGAGTCACAAGGGGTCCGGTCCAGTACAAGGAAGTCGGGGTGAGTCCCTGGGGAGTCGGGGTGAGTCCCTGGGGAGTCGGAGTGAGTCCCTGGGGAGTCGGGGTAAGTCACAAGGGGTCGAGCAGGTCGCTGGGGAGTCAGGAAGGTCGCTGGGGTGGTCTGGCAGGTCGTTGGGGTAGTCTGGCAGGTCGTTGGGGTGGTCTGGCAGGTCACTGGGTGGTCTGTGCAGGTCGCTGGGGTGGTCCGGGTAGGTCACTGGGGTCTGAGCAGGTCGCTGGGGTGGTCCAGGGAGTCCAAGGCTGGGGAGAGAGAGAGAAAAATAAATAAAACAAAGAGAGAGGTTGGGATTAGTGGGGGTTAGGAGAAGGCTAAAGGGGTTGAAATCAAGGGAAAGAAAACAAACACAAAAGGGAGGAGAATAGGGGGAAGTAGAAAGAAGGGATAAGTCGCACCTCTATACTTGCATCAAACAACTCTCAACTCTCACCAAAATCACAACTATACGCAATGGAGGGAGGTTAGTGAGTCATAGAATTAAATAGGAGAAGGGGGAGAGAGACGATAAATAGTGCCCTAGGCTTAGCTAAATAGATGTTAGAAAGGAAATCTCGAGGATTCATAGTGACCATTAGGAAGTAGGATTAGGATGACATAAAGACAAGGTTGTGTAAGAGGTTAGGAGGGACATTAAAACTTCTTGGGGTTTGAATCTATAGTTGTAAGACACCCCATCAAAGCTTAGGTAGAATAGTGTTAGTGTAGAAAGAGAGGAAGGGAAAGAAAAGGAGAGAGAAGAAAGGAGGAAGGAAAGAAAGAGGTTAGATTGCACGGGTCCTAATTTTCGAAACATAAGTGGTGAAATTGGGAAAAGGTCCCACCACCCAAGGGCCACCATGGAGTATGGGAATGTACGCACGAATGCGGACGAGCGTATTTCCGACACCGGAAGTGACGAGGTGAGTTCTTGAATCCATACTTAGTGTTGTGTTTTTTCCTCTTTGGCATTGATCTCCTTAATTAGCCCTTTCCACGTGAAAGGTACACCGTGATAAGAAAAGATAAAATTAGAAATAGAAGTTAAAATTTAGAGTTACAATTAGGAGTAAAAATTTAGAGTTAAAAATTTAGGAATAAAAATTTAGAGTAAAAATTAGGAGTAAAAATTTAAAGTTAAAAATTAGGAGTAAAAATTTCGAGTTAAAATTAGGAGTAAACAATTAGGAGTTAAAATTAGGAGTAAACAATTAGGAGTTAAATTTAGGAGTTAAAATTAGGAGTTAAAATCAGGAGTAAACATTTAGAGTTAAATTTAGGAGTAAACATTTAGAGTTAAATTTAGGAATAAAAATTTAGAGTTATATTTAGAAGTCAGGAATTAAAGGAAAAAACTTAAGCTTAGGGTTAGCCGTAAGGTTGAAACTTCCGGGAGAAGTGTCAACCCTCCAAAAATTAGTATTCAACACTTATGGAAGGAACATAAGGTTTCCCGCTCACGTAGTTAAGGACGTTAGAAATGACGCCAACTACCCAGCCAACCCTATACATAGGATAGACAGTTAAAGAGGTAGGAATTACCAACCACCTTTGCTCATCACAGTCAGCTTGCGAGTCATACATGCAATTCTAGTAGTATTCGCTGCCATCCACGACACTCAGAAAACGTTAGCACAAAAGATCCATTGCTTGGAAGGCACAGTGGACCGCGCTCACAACACCCCCTTATATTTAAAAAGGTGGATAAAGGCATAGAACCTAGTCAGTGCTCACCCGATTACCAAGGGTGGGTAATCTTGCGCCTACAAAGTCATGAGCAAGAAAGTAGTTGTTAAATGATCGAAATTGGAAGACTAGACGTTGACTATGGGACAAGTGCACTTTTTGGCTCCCAAAATTCACAGTAATTTCAATTTCAGGAATAAAATTCTGAAAAATTAACAATCCTCATGTTTCCTATCTTCTTATATGGAATTTTTTTTCCAAAACCTTGTCCTCCTCACCATCTGCTCTAAAATTGCTTAAACAATCAACTATTGGTGCTTCTACCTTAATCCATTTGGGTTCAATGGATCTACCTTAACCCCTAAATTCTCAAGGCCTCTTTTCCATGAAAAAACACTAAAAACTGTCATTTCCATAGCAAAGAGCAAAAACAAATTTAATGTTATTTTAGCATATCTAACCTTAGGATCTTAGGATTGTACTAGACTAGTATGAGAATGTGTGGAAGAAGTTTCACAAACTTTAACAATGTAGATTGCAAGATATTTGTGTTTCAAGTGAAAGAGACAAGTTTAATTTTTTGTACGTTGTTCAACTACATTTTTTGGCTTTGAACCTTCTTAACTTAAAATTTTTGCTCTACAAAATCTAAATTGTTAATAGCTCTAAGATGGAATTGAAATACACTAATCTCAATGGTGAGATTGTTCAAGCAAGAGGTCTTAACCCCTATGCGTCAGAGGGGATGTTTTTTGGACCTTGAGAAACCATGATTTCTGAAATACCATATTCATCAAATGTTATAATCTTGAAATCCACATAGTGGATTCTCTTATGAATTGCAGATTTGCACTCCTTAGTAAGTTGGCTTTAAATTTGAACCGTGAAAACTTCAACAACCAAGTACTTCTCAAATTATTTTATATTTTTTAAATCCAACCAAAAAAAGTTCCCACCTACGTTATTCTCTTTGTGACGCAAAAGGGTTAACCTTGTGTAATTTTTTTTCTGGAAAAATTGTGAAAATTGAGGTTAGAAATGAACCCTACAAGTTATTTTTTCAAAATGATGCTCTAATTGTTCAAAAAACAGGATTGCCCATAACTTTCACATAACAATCCAAATGGAATGAAACCAAGCTTTCCATGTACAAACAAACAAACAAACAAGACAAAACAAAAAATTACTTTAAGTTTTTTTAAGGTTTAATTGTGCTTGCCAAACTTAAAAAAGGACTTTTTGTGCCATAACATATGTCCCAGGCTCTGATTGAAATAAAAATTATATTTTCAAAAAGCTAATGTGTTTTTTTGTCTTCACAAAAAAATTTCAGAAAATCACAACAAATATTGAGACCATAGGAGCTTGCCCAAAATCCATTTTGTCCCCCAAGGAACAATAGGACTTTAGAGGTTAATGTCTGATGAAGTGTCCGATGAAGGATATATTAACAATGGTTTTTTGGGGGCCACGTGTCAGTTGGTTGGCTCCAACTGCCAAAATTTGGAGGGACAGAGCCAAACTGGCTAGAAATCTATCAGATTGAGCGATGTATCACCCCCCAAAAAATGCTGTATATAACTAATCTCTTCAAGGAGAAAACTTTGATCAACCCAAAAGATGACCAATTAAGATTAATATACTTTGTACCCGATCTCAACAGTTTTCCAACCAACATCCAACTGGCCATGACATACACTGCATGCAAGAGCTGATCAATCATCAAGCGAAGCAATACAAGTTCCCAAGTCCCGTCGATTGGAGACTAAGTAGATGAAGTCCCAATAAAGTTTTAAAAATTAATCGAACAAATGTGATCAGCAGGGATCATTCCAAGACCACTTCTAC
Organism: Antitrichia curtipendula; assembly: GCA_951230915.1. NCBI lineage: Eukaryota > Viridiplantae > Streptophyta > Bryopsida > Hypnales > Leucodontaceae > Antitrichia > Antitrichia curtipendula. Next base: position 54,518,890 of record OX579634.1, on the reverse strand, counting down.
TAATAGATAAATTTGCTCAGAAAGGTGAGAAGGTGCGTCTTCACCATTCTGGTGTCACTAACTTTGTAATGTGACTCCTAATCCTGACGATTGCTGAGAATCTTAATACTACAACAGGCCTCTTAAAGAATTAGTTGATGAAGGCTGGAGATACCAACAGCACAAAACATGATGGCATTCTCACATTCGTTCACTCCCATAACATTCTAGAACTCACTCCGACATACACCCTCAAAAGTTGGGTCCTGTTCTTTTTCTCCCTACCCGTAAGCAGAACAGCAAACAAAAAGTAAAATCCGACGGCAAGAAACATGGCTGTTTTGTATTGTATGAACCTCCCCACATGGTAGCAATCCGACTACTTTTTTAAAATTCCAGTAGGCACGGCAATGATCATGATAGCCGCAGTGAAGTAAGCACATGTATCAAGAGAACATCTAAGCCTACGGTAAACATGTGCTGCTTCTCAAACACATCAACCAGAGGAATCTGAATTGCTTCCCCATTTAAAGTTTGGCAGCAGCCTTAGTTAAGAATGGTCTGCTCTATCTGTAAGAGAAAGAATGATATGCTCAATCATTAGTGTAGAGTCTAAAGAATGTAGCGCTTTCAATCTGTGAAGAGAACAAGGAAATCTCCATAGTCCAATTTGCAAATTCAACTAGAAAAGAATGGATTGTTCAAGAAAAGAAATGGACTTCCACCTCAAATGAAGCTTTAGAAGTCATCTATGTGACGCTCGTAATAGTTCATGTTCTGACGCCTCCGCTTCCCCCCACAAGGCAGCCACTCCGGCTTGAAGAACATCACAAGCCCCAACGACACCAAAAAAGCCAGCGCCACGCCCACGGTCGCGCCAACCGCGACTCCAGTGCTGGAGCTTTTGGAACCTTTCGAGCTGCTCGCTGCCGAAGCAGTATCTGCAGGTGGTGGAGCAGGTGGCCCCTGGTACTCAGCAGCAGGAGCTGGAGTGGGAGCTGGAGTTGGAGCTGGAGAGCCTGCCTCCATAGCAGGACCAGGAGCAGGTGCTGGAGACACTTTAGAAGCTGGCGATGGCGATGGAGACACTTCAGGAGTTGGCGATGGCGATGGAGACACTTCAGGAGTCGGCGATGGCGATGGGGAAACTGCGGATGCTGGCGTTGGCGATACTGCGAGTACTGGCGCTGGCGCCGGCGACGGGAAACCAGGAGTGGGAGCTTCGGATCCAGGCGAGGGAGCCAGCGACGGCTGTGGGGACGAAACGCCGGGTGCTGGAGCTGCTAAGGGCGTGGCATTGCCTGGGGCCGGGGCAGGAGGAGCTGGTGGTGAAGGCGGTGTCGCAGGCGACGGGGATGGGGATTGAGACGAAGCTGGAGCAGGAGCAGGTGGTGGACCTTGTTGGAGGAGGCTTCGGCGAGATCCATGGTGTGAGTACTCGGGCAGCTCTCCGAAGGCGGAGATGGTTGTGACGGAAGCGAGAAGTGCCAGGAATAGGAAACAAGCTCTCGTCGCCATGGCGGTGATGAACCTCACTGCCAACAAGCTCGCTCGGGAGCCGTTCTTTTCTACAAGATCCGACTCACATTGCTGGGCGGGCAGGTAGTGTCGAGGGTTGGGGTGATGCAAATGGCGGGTGGCTTGCGTCTCCACGGATCAGTAACTTCGGCGCCAATTCTCGCAAGTCGAGTTGATGGAAACGCTCGTCTCTTCCGGTGGCTTGCTCCACGACGCAATCACTTCGGCGTCTCCGCGTTACAAACCTAAAGCAAAACAGAGACGGATCGTCAAAAGCAAGACCAAGACTGTGACATTTCAAGACCCCATTACAATGCTGTCCCTCTCTCTCGCTGGCAATGCGAAACCCTAACACGACCATACGACCCAAGATCTCAGATCTGTTACAAACTTCTTGGAAATCGTACAATCATTCCCCAGGACGCGCTTTCCATAGGCTTCGATTCTAGCTACTCACTCACGCAGCGTGTCTGTACCCGTGATGAAATTCAATGCACTGGCATACAATTCAAGAGCCACAACGCGTTAACGGAGACCAAAAGATCTCCTATCCTCCCAAAAGCAAGAACCTCCATTCACCAAAACAAAACGAAATGTCCCAGATGGGGTTCAAGAACAAATCCCGCTCTTACACAGCACCAGCGGCACTACTGCCCTGTGCTTCAATCACAGCCTAAATTCTCTACGCAAAAAAAGAAGCCCAGATCCACCAAAGCGTCCCTCCTCTGCAATTGTGGGTTTTCAGTACCTTGTCACTCGATTTGAGTACCCAGACGCTTGCGCATCAAGTCAAGAATGCACCATGGATCGGTGGACGCCAGTATGAAGAGCTTCCAGACCTTCACATGAAAGCTGGAATTCCGTCTGGGGTGGAGTGAAGGTCCTTAAGTCAGTTGCAAGGGTACAGAGCAAGGGTAAGTGGAATGTCGAGGAGTGAGAACACGTCGTCACAGATCTAAAAATGGGACGATGATGAGAAAGCAAAGTGCCTGCGGTGCAGAAGTATGATTGACGACGGAAGAGTCCGACGGCTGGGATACACTAAGGTAGCGTTGAGGGTGGCACCGGCCTCCATACCAGTCGTGGCCCGGTATTACCCGGGCCAGTTTCTTTTTGCCTTTCTGATATCAACTGGAATACACGTGTTATTAAGGCCAGGGAGGATTGACCCCTGTATTGCCCCGTGTTTTACCCCTGCAGAAAATACCGAAATTTTTTATTTGTTGCATATGATAAAATTTTCAAATTTTGAATTCATATTTGCAATCAGAGGCCCCAATTTTGCAAGATGGTGCAATGAAATAATAAATTTCAGCGGCACAAAATAGGGGGGCAATTTTTACATTTATCCTTTGATGGGGCAATATCTTCCCTGGCCTGCTATTAATCCTAGAAGGACCCTACCCACATGACACCAAGGTAGTCACCAAAATACTATGATTATGGTCCGAAATGATCTAAAATTACCCAGGGTGATGGTCTAGTGATAGGAACTTCCAATGGAATCCACGAGGTTCCTGGTTCAAACCCTCATCCCCCATTGCTCATGTTGGGGTTCTTCGTGCTCGCACACAAAAAGAGATTTGTTCCTCTACTTGTTTCTGATGGGAATATCCAAGGTGTGTAATTCCCAAGCTTTGCACTAAATTGCCTTGGTTGAGTCGCGTTAGTCCAGATGCAGTCCTCGAACTCTCAAAGGTCATATTCAAAAAAATTTAATTTAAAAAAAATACTATGATTATTGGACCAATAGGTGCACTTTTTGTTTCTATAGTTAACCTTCAATATTACCTCGGTGATAAGTACATTAAAAATTAAAAAATATATATTATTTTATTTTATTTTATTTTATTGTTTTTCCAACCAATGTTCCTATTGTCAAGGAACTGACGGCCCTCTTCAACGCTCAAATTTCTTATAGTGTCATTTTTGAAAGAAATTATTTTATTCCTAGATAATGAATTTGAACAATCTGGACTAAAATACATGTATATAATGACCCACCCACCCTTTTAAGGTTAAGGTAGGATCATCCAATTCCAAATATGTTTTTCAATAGCAAGCCCTAAATAGTCCAAAGAATAGATAGATTTTAATTGAAAATGTTCAAAAAGTGAGCATAGGAATTAGGGCATGGAACTTCCAATGGAATCCATGAGGTTCCCAATTCAACTCCCCATGTTGATGTTGCCCACGTGGGAGCTCTTTATGCTAGTACATGAGGAAGAGATTGTTCCTCTATTTGTCTTGATGGGGATTAGGTTCATGGATTGCCATGGCTTTGTCATGAAATTTCATTTATAGGAGCTTGTTCCAAAAGTGAAAAAATCTATTGTAATCAATGAAAGACTTCAAGAGTTAAAAAATAAATAATTTTTTTCCCACCGACTCACAACACTCTTATTTATTAATCTTAATACCAAACATTATTTTAGTAGAAATCTATACAATAAAATAATATTTCATTATGCTCTAATTTAGAACAATGTGACTTTTGTAAATTTGTGTTGCATATACTAATAGGACAAATTAGTGTAGAGGAAAGTAATTTAATCCTCAAGGACAAGCTCCATTACTCTATGGTCAAACATCATTTTTGAGCTCAATTTAGCCTTTTAAATCTCACTCCCTCTTATATTTCCATTACAAGAGTTTACATGGTGTCTATCAATATAAATAATCTATGTTAGTTTTTTGAAAAACTGTCATTGCTGTTGATTTTGTTTTTTTAATTGGAAACAATTGATAAATAGAACAAAAATAATTTTAAGTAATTTTAAATTTCTTCATGACACAAAAGTAGCAATGAAGAAAGAGTGAAAAGTTCTTACGCAATTATTTTATTTTTTTGAACCAAACCAACCTTGGCACTAATTGTTAAAATTAATTATCACTATCAAGCTCAACTTAGCTTTTCATATGCTTGTTGCCAAAGGTCCACATAGATTCTCATGGTGACTTGGGATGAATTCAGTAGTGATTGAATTGATTTTGGCCCTATGGACAAACTCTAACTACTAGAACAAAGACAAATCCCACTGTCATCCCATTTTAGGATGATAGTTTCTCACTGAGAAATGTTATTTTGTATAACTTGGGAGTGCTTTAGCACTATGATGCCTTTTTTCTTGCCCCTTGTTGGTAGTCAAATGTGATCGATTTTCCAATGTGATTAAAAAAATAGATATATCCAAATTCAACCCTAGGTTCTAATGTATGGAGGGTGTACATTTTCAGCAAGATTACATAATGGACCTGCTTTGCAAACAAGTTATAATTACGTGCAGTTACCTTAAATTCAAATTTGATCATGTAGAATTTCCCCTCAGGAATGCCTAGAAACAACTTAAGGCAAAACAACCCATTGTCGTCAGAATTAGGAATTCAACCTCATGTGGTTATTGAAATTTTCCAATTTTTTTCCCACAATAGTGCAAGTGTGAGAAACAATGAGAGCAATTGAAATTATGTTTTTTTGACAAATATGAATTTGCTATTAATTTTTGAAGTGCTCAATTCAACATGGCCCAAAAGAGTCTAAAGACTACCTTAGGATCAACAAAATCTGAATCCATCATGCTCATTTTGCTCACCTAAAGCAATCATAGTATTTTCTAACATGGAAGGCCTAGAAAGTCAATTCTTACAATGAATTCTCACTGAAAAATTGGAAGTTCCTAATGAAGTCACTAATCACTCCATTCTTGTCACGTAAGACATGCATTGTAGCCAAAATTTCACAAACTAAACCCCCCAGAATGGGATCATTCCCTAGATGTCTACTATGGGCCATTTGACCACAATGGATAATGTCCACAATACTTACTTCAAAATGTCCACATTACCCATTGCATCTTGCTTCAGTCAACAACCTAAACTTCTCCCTGAACATTCTGCAAACTCAAATTGGTAATAAGGTAGTATGCTCTTAAAGTGCCACTGAGCTTAAACCGCCATCTATACCCTGTGTACATCTCCAGAATCAATTCTATACCTATGTGGAAGAAACGCTTTTGGAACCAAATTTTGTTTTTTAATAACTTTTGCATACAATATCCAAATGTCCCATTCTCTAGTGCGTTGGAGCCTCCTTTCACTTGCCAACAAGAATATATGAAAATTTGACCAGTCTAATAGTAGTAACTAGGCTCAGTAGCACAAAGTGGCGGTTTTGGGTGTACCCACCTTACATGTTGCTCAAGTTGGTTGATCACGAGTAGGATCAACAATATCTTAACCTTTCAACGTCACCGCCAGCCCCTCAGGCTGATTTTTCAGTGTATTTTCAAATACTGTGACAGTAAAGGCGAGAGTAAAGGGTTAACTTCAACAGCCCCCCTGATCGAACTTACACATGATCTCGAACTTTACATCATTTTCTTCAAACTGTTGCCACGGTACTGGGTAACTCAAATCAGGTATTAAGTCGTGTACAGCGAAACTCAAATCAGGAGGCTGATTGTGGAATGTAGGACATGATGATAGTTCAAGTGGAAAACTTATCCATACGGTGTCCAAAATACTGCAATTCTACTGTTAGTAGTAAAATTCTAAAAGCCGCGAGAGTGGGTTCCCTATCTTAAAAAAGCTGATTCACACATCAGGGTCATCATCCGTAAGCCACTTCACGTATCGTTGGAGCGAATACTCCACCCTGGCTTTCGCATCTTCCATCACTTCGTAGTTCCAAAACCCTCCATACACACGCTCAAACGCCCACGGCTCCAGTCGTGCAGCGATGCGGCGGACGTGACTGGCTGACAAGGGAATGTAGTTGGGGTAGGAACGCATCACACTTACAGTGGTGTGGTCCAACGCATTAACCTGCACAAACATTCAAGAACTCAAAGCATGACTGCCGTAGCTTCAATGTAACCCTAAGCCCTAAACCCTAAAACGGAAAACGGAAAGCTTTTCATTGCATCTCCATCGTAGAGGGGAACAAAAAGAACTTTGCTTTCAAATGGGTGTTCGAAAGAATATGACAGAATTTTAGACCTTGACTAGCTCCCCACATCTGAATTGTGGTGTCAAGTCAAACTTTTCATAACCCGCTGTGTCATGTAGGAATAGCAATAGGAACATTTTTGAAGCAAACAAGTGTCCCTATTAAACACAGTAATGACACTGCTGAGAGGGAAATCACAATTTTGGGGAAAAAAAGAAGTTGAGAGGAATCGTGTCACTTGTTCATGAAACTACGGGAACCATTTCAAGAATATTTCTCATCAACACTCTTTGAGTGAGTACAATCAAAAGCTCATCAAATGAGTCCGAATTGAAAGCTTACTTGTATAATGTCCCCTGTTAACAAGGCCCCTTTGCCACCCACGGCCTCCGCCCAATGGAGGATTTGGCCTCCTGCAAAGTGGCCTCCCAGCTGTATCAAAGTGGACCCTTCCAGCACTCGGAATGATTCACCAGACCAAAACTTCACATTCTCGTGCTCCCACATCACCCACTTTCGGTCTCTGTACCAGAAATTTCCATGTTCACAAATGGGATCCCCAAGAACAGTTACAAACAAACGAGAAAAAAAAGCCGCAATACTGTTCTCTCGACCCCTCACGGTTCGTTTTTGCACTAGTTTGTATGTTAGATTTCCCTTCAGCGTTTCTTCCTCAACGACCCTGCAAATGGAAAACCCTAATCTGGCCTTCAAGGTGCTCTGCAAAGACGCTCATGCCGAGAATTCACAGCCAACCAGTGCCATGACGGGACACTGTTTTGTGAAATCAAGTGAGGCCTCCTAAAAGGGAAGAAGCAAGCACAACAGGAATAACAGACGCAAGGAAAACTCCACAACTTTCATGACATTCAGGAAGGAATGAGATTATTCCACTGCTTACTTCTCATGAATGTAAACAGGGACATTGCCGAAGGCGGAACTCCACTGCGCATTGTTGGCATAATAATGCGGATGGGAAATAGCAATGGCCTTGAGTCCACCCAGTGCTTTCACAATGTCGATGGTCGCTTCATCCAGGAGCGATACACAATCCCATAAGATGTTCCCATCTGAAACAAGCAGTGCAATGAGATCATTGTCAATGTAACTTCCACCTGCAATCGCCACGCACCCAAAAATTGCCAACCAAAAATCTCAAACAATGGATAAATATTGAGGAGGATCAAGACCACATGAACATCTATTTGGTTCACGTGCTAGTTTTCATTGTCTATCACAAAAACTCGGAACTTTTGTAACTGTTCGCTTTTGGTATCCAAATTTTTTTTTCTTTGGTGCCTTGGAAACCCTCTGCCATTTGCTAAAATATCAAAATTCGGAATCACACACACTATGCTTCGCACCAAAAGTGGTGATTTAGGGTGTTCCTAGCTTGCACTGGCCCGCAGGCATAGGCCAACTTTCGGACATCATTGCATGAACTTGTAAACCCTAGCCACGAAATGCAAATTAAGGTAGGGACACCCGAATTCACAAGGACACCACCCTAGAATCTCAGATAATAGGCAAACATTGATTAAGAGGAACTACACAACCTCCACATCTAATGAAGCGAGAGTTTTTAAACCAAGACTTTGAATCTTCCTAACTTTTGCATATGGAATTCAAATTGCACATTTTACGGTGCGTTGGAACTCTCTTTCATTTGCCAACAAAAAAATATCAAATATTTAACCAGTATAAATATGCCTAACAGAAATTTTGGGTGTCCTTATGCTCCAACCCTAAACCCTATGAATGCAAGATCCAGAGGCGAAGGAGTTACGTGCAGTCTGCACGAGGAAAGCGCGCTGTCCGATGCCGACTTTGGGCTCCGTGTTGAAAGCGTACAATCCAGGCTCAAACTTGGTCCACTTGTTCATGTAAGTGCCACTCTTCAGCTGAGCGTGGCTCGTCCATTGCTGCCCGCCTCTGGTACAAATTCAAACCACGGGAAATAACTTCAGCACGCAGCAGGAATGATCCATCTCTTACAACCCCAGGAATCATGTCAACAGTGGGAAGTTCAGAGAAGTTCAGAAAGCCAAAGAACTTGCTCTTCAGACTAATCTTCCTCTCAATACAAAAATGCGGCTTCAATGCCAAAACATCTTTGATGCGTTTCCAAAGCTGAAAATCGTGACCCCACTAGCCATCAATTCAATTTCCAAATTTGTAAGAGCAGTAGAAGAAGGGACCTATGAACAATCGGAATTGACAGTATGTGGAGATTTCAGACTCCTCTTCCTCAAAATTCAGAAATATGGTCTCAATGCCCCAAAGCAGACTTTCCAAATCGTGAAAATCGCGACCCACTGGATGTCCATTTCCAAATTTGGAAGAGCAGTGGGAGAGTGTGTCACGTAGGCTGTGTTACTCTCACGATGAGAAGCTCCCAGGATGGAACTGCTAGCTCTGCAAAGGAAGACTGGGGGATGGCTTCAGCTTACTTGGGCACCGCTTGGCGTTCGTCAGAGCAGATGGGGCACAGCTCGGGCAAATTCTTGAGGGGCGAGAATTGCACGCCGCAGGCTTTGCAAATGTGGGCTTGATCGGCTGCATCCATGGCGGAGGTGTTTAGTTGACTCCTCCCCCAGCACGGGCACAGTGCTTCCCTTAAGAGCGAGGGCGCCTGAGGACAGAGGGTAGAAGACGATGACTTGGCAGATCCATCCACTGTGGCAGTGCCATCTGGTGCTTCGGCATTGCATGGCAGGGAATCAGGGGTAAGGTAGAGTCTTCCATCACCAACGAGCACCCCATAGGCAGTCAGTAGGGGGGCAAAAATGCAGCACATGAATTAATTTCCACACATGAATTCTTGATTTCCGACCATCAATTCCTCCATTCTTTTCATGACACATTTGCTTGGTTTGGCATGCCAAAGTGAACATGAAGTAGTCTCTTAACCCCTAAAGGACCAAGTGCCCATTCAACATATGCAAAAAATCTTGGGTAGGTTCCTCCAAAGTCATTTTTGGTCAAACGTTCATGAAATTTGGATACAATGTGTGAACATATACCTCTTTGGTGAAAAACTAGTGGCTTTTTTTTTTGGATGCCCAGATCAAAAGTTATACTGCCCTAAACTTTTGGGGCAGCTTAGACAATTTTTTAAATCTTTAGAGAATCTTTTGCAAAAAAATTCATCAACTTCTGAAATTTGGCATGTATGTAACTAAAATATGGCATACATGTGTCCAAAGAAAGCAAATTCTAGCCCTCAAATCACTTTTTAAGAGGTGTCAAACTTTGTTAGCTATGTTATGGCGGTTTCAAGAAAAAAACATTTCCTTCTAACTTCAAGTCCTATTATCTTCCAATCTGTAAAGTCAAAATCCTTGAAATTTTTTCCTCATATTCCAAATGTTTATTTCTAACTTCTCACTATTCGGATTTTTTTTCTCACATCAAATGTTATAATCTTCTGATCCGCATGGTCAAATGGTCTAAAACTCATATATTAACATTGAGAGCAAAATTCTACATTGTCCACAAGTACATTTTGACCCCTTAGCACTTTGAAGTCCCAATTTTAGACAATGAACAAAGAAATTTAGAGAGCTTTTTAGACTTGAAAGAACTTCTCACTCATCCAAATCAATGCTTGATTTTTTATAAATTCTATTACATCAAAGTTGATGAAATTGGAAAAAATAATATATATTTACAAAGATATAATACAAAAATATGTAGAAATTCAAGCCAAAGGATTTAGAGGCGAAATGGTCGGGGTCATATTAATTATTATTTTACACCATACGTTGAAAGTTTAATACATTCTACAAGGAGAGTTTAGAGCCAAATAGCAAGACTCTATAAAAAAAAATTACATAATAAAATTAGAGGTTTTGATGGAAAGGGAGAAGTTAAGGAAATCAACTAATTCTACCTTAAATTTGTAAATACACCAAATTCCGACTTGGTCACAAAATTGAAACCTACAAATTATTGCCTAAAATATACATTTTTGGTACACAAGAGCTAAGATCGGATTTCAGATTCATCTATAATTTGCACTTCAAAAATTCATTGCAAATTTTACATCAAGTGTTAAAAAAATGCATACTGAGAAAATTTAGAATCTTCTTACAATTATTGTCAACTGAATACAATAAAAACTAATAATTTATAATTCTTGGGTAGATAATAAATGTTTTGAAAAGCTTACTGCTAGAGTTGCATGACATCCAAGCATGCTTGAAAACAACCTTTATTTATTCTTCAACAAAATGAGTACCTTGATTCCACAATATTTTTGAGCTTTGCACAAGGTTTTGACTAAGTTCACATAAAGATGGAAAGAAAAAACTTGCAACATAATTGTGATGTTAAGTTGAAGTGTGAAGTATGTATTTGTGGAGCACTTGCTTAGAGGAAGTGAAAGAAAGAAAGATTTGATGCATCATGGTTGATATGGTCATCATTCTCTTTGATGACCTTATACTTTGAATTTGACATTTAAGGTGTCTTTTGAAACTTAGGCAATAAATACGGTGACAATTTTATTACTACATTATAATCTTTTTAGTAATCAATGACTACAACATTGTGAAGTCAATGAAAAGATTGGGCCTAGCCCCCCAAATCTAACTTTATTAGAAAATGATAAGCTTTGGATGCTCTCAAAGATCACTTTTGGATAAGTAGGTGCCATGTTAATTTGGAAATTTGGAAAAGAACATATGTTTTAGATTAGAATGTTTAGGGTAGTCATCATGTTTATTGCCTAAGATGTCAACTTAGCCACTTTAGGCAATAGACATGAATGCAATTTGTAAGGAAAAAAATATAAAATAATGATTTTGAATTTTTGATTTTTTTTTTCTACCTAGAAGTTAGGTTGAGCATTTTGAGCTTAGAAGAGCAAATTTCTTTTCCTAGATAACAATTGAAATATCTCTAGAAAGCAAATACATTTTGTTGCCTCTAAAATGAAGTTTCAAAAGATTATTGTAGAATTTGGCACTAAAACTCTAAAAGAACTTGCCTAAAATTCTAAAACACACACTTAAGGACAAAACCTTAGGAGTTAAGAATAAAAATACATTGAGAAGGTTTATTTACTACATTGGTTGTAAATGCTCAAAGTGAACTTTTCTTTTTCATTGATTTAATATCTAATTACTGCTAGTTAATCCTTAACCCATTAACCAACGTCTCACCTCCAAAAAATAAAAGCACAATCTTGTTCCTAAGTTTGAGATTCACAAGCAACTTTGGAATTCATATGGGGAATGCGTGAACCTCTAGATATGCATACTTTTTCAATGGTTGTCAACGTGGCTTATTCAAAAAATTATCAAGGGAGCTCCAATCATGGTAATTATGCTATTAGAAAATTGCATTCAAGGCAAAATAATATTTTTTTGTATGCAAGTTATGATCTTGGTCATGACTACGAGTCTACGACATGATTAGTTTTTGAAGAATACATTAATATTTGTTAGATTGTAAATAATGAAGTCCATCCCACAATTATAGATTGTCATTGTCACATCAGGTTTGGACGATGGCCCAACCATCAACCTAAATAGATAGACCATCTAAAAAAAAGTAAAATGTAAAGCTAACGTGAATCTGGACGCGTCTAAATGCCAATGGACATTCCAATGCACTACAAGAAAACGAGGGATTATGCAACTACTGTTTGCAATTGGTTTTGTAGTTGCATGAGTCGTTTGCAACTAGGTGACAATTTAGAGCCTGCAATTGCAATGGACACATTGCACTAGTTGCAAAGCAATTGCAAAAAATTGCAAAGTTGTTTATCATTTGACAGTATACTTGAAAGTTCATCGATGAACTTTTCTGATGTGGTTGCTTATGTGGAAGTCATTTGTGTGCAACTTGTTTGCAACTAATGTGCAACTGGTTTGCGATTGACTTACAACTAGTTTGCGACTGATGTGCAACTGGTTTGCCATTGATGTGCAACTAGTTTGCATCTTTGTGACTTGTAGATTTGAAAATTGAATTTCAAAGATTTGTAGATTCTAAATTTCAAATCTATCTTTTTTTTAGATCGCCAAATCTAGAAATATCTTAAACTTTAAATATTTATAGACTTTTGTAGATTATAAAAATCTACAAATTGTAGAAATCTACAAAATATGTAAATATTAGAATTTCATTATCAAAATTCATTATACAATACTGCTATAACTTACAATTCTTATATGTTCAACCTAATGGTATTCTTGACAATTGATGTGGGACAATCAATAAAAGACTTAATATTAGTTGCATTTTAGTTGTTTTCTAGTTGCATGCTAGTTTTTTCAAGCTAAAGTCTAGTTGTTTTTAAGTCAAACACTAGTCAAATTGTAATTGCAATGTAGTTGTAGTCTAGTTGCACTATAGTTGCAATCCAATTGCAGTCCAGTTGCAATCTAGTTGCATTTTAGTTAAATTGCTATCGAATTTAAATTACATGCAACTATAGATAGACACATTGGACTCTACAAAACGTAAAATTGTCCACATCGACAATTGTGATGAAGATTGGATGTAAAGTACCTCACATCAACTCTTTTGTTACATTCCCGTATCCGTAACTATATGTTGTGACTACTTTGCAACTATTTTGCAACTACAGTGTAACTATATCAAAGTTGGTGCAAATATAGAGGATTGTAGTTGCAGGGCAGTTGCATAGGACATGTAGTTGCATTTCAGCCGGTTGTAGTTGACACATTTTTCTTCTAGTGATGTGAAAAAGTCAATTTTTACATCGAGATGGACAACCTTGTTACACTTCCACACTTACAATGATTTCATTTCTTAATCTTGACTAAGGTAGCTTTTCTATAAAAATATGAAGCATTCTATTGTTGTTGTTCTTCTCTTGTTTGCTCATCTCCGGGTTGTTTCTTTTATACACGGTAGGCAATATCAATCTTCTTTTTGTGCTTGCGTTTGATTGCCTCACAAATGGCCATGGCTATTGCTCGGCTTTTTAATGATTATAGGTTGGCCAATCCATGGTTGACACGTTGTAACTTAGATTCCTAAACAACCATTTCAGTCTACAAAACCTATAGCTACCTAGACATGTTTTTGTGAACAAATTACCAAATAACAATTTCCTGTCATATAATGACGAGTTGTTCGGTGACTTTGTGCATTGGTTGCAGGGATAATATTTCTAGATCTTGCTGGTAGAATCCAACATCCTCTTTCAAATATTTTCTTTCATAGCCTATGATATTCTGGTCGGATAAATCTTGAAAACAACAAGAATTAGAATTGGCTTTACATGCTATACTATGTGGTATTGCAATGCCTAAGACATTGAATCTCAATTGCTTCAAGCAATTTGCTTACTTAGAAAATTGAATTGCCACCAAGGTTGTCCATCTTTATTCATGTCAACCAATTTTTTTTGCCTATAACGGCTTGGCCATCAACTGGATAATTCGACTATTGACAAGTCGGACAAATTGTCTTAGAAAAAAAAGTCAAAGATCTTGATGAATGCTCAAGTTAGATCTTGAATTTTTGTCAGAGTCATGTCCGTCCAAACTTGACATGATGGTGACTACCCTGATTGCTACCAAACTATCATTGGAAGTGTCACTTGCAAGCATCGCCGCAGTCAAAGTTTATTTTGTGGACACCTGATGCAAGAAAAATTGAAAAACAAGGATGAATGCAATTTCCATCGAACACATAATAAAAAATATTTGTTGTTTTTGGACTTCTAGGTGAACCATTTTCTTGATCTCAGGCTTGTTGGTGGGTCATTTTTGTTCCAAAGCTTGTTGACTAGGCCTTTTCCTTTCTTCTTCATGGGCTTGTCGCTGGACCATTTCCTATCCTACACAATAGAGGGGCGCTTGCTCTTCGAGGGCATCTGTTATTTGTGGGCTTCTAGGCAAGCCATTTTTTTTCCGATGGTTTCTATGTGGACTATATTATGTTCAATGGCTTGTTGTACGGCCCTTTCTAGTTGACAAAGTCTTGTTTTATTTTATTCAAGAGCTTGTTACAAGGCCCTAATCAATTGATGGATCCATTTCCATTCTTATTCAAGAGTATTTTGACGAGCCATCGCACAGCCAATCAAATAGAGTTGATATATGAACTTGATAAATTGTGCAATTCAACTAGTCAATCCCTGTTGTATGTCAATTAATTAGTCACTCTAAGTCCAAACACCTGGCTTGCGAATCTACCTTCTCAATCGATTGATCACTTGATTATTTACTACTAATTAATTAATGAAATTATTGAGTGGATGTATCTTCAACAAAAAAGAAATTGTTTAACACATTCGGACATCTCTTTATATACTACCAAGGTTACTAACATTATAACAAAAAAAAGGATTATATAGAATAATAAATAATAAATAAAAGATAATTAAAGTATATATATAAACTAATTTATAATAAAAGATAAACAAATCATAAGCCAAAAAAAGGGACTACACTACAAGTAACAGTTATTTAAAACATAAGCCCAAAGCAAAGGGATATGACAAAGAATTGGACAAAAGATCCATAAAATAGCTCAAAAATCCATAAATTTCACATTGTAGGTCCAAATGTCACAAAACAAAGTTTGTGCACCCCTCCTTGCAAAGACCTTTCTAAAAATACCAAGCCCATGACTTGAAGATACACGGTTCTATCTTGGAAAAATCACTCTTTTGTAATTTAAAGTATACATCTGAGTTAAGAGGGTATTTGATGTGGGGCTATTTGCCTTAATTATTGCATTTAAGATTACCATATTTTTATATAAAAAGCTACAAGGGGCATATATTTCCAATATCCTATGTTTTTTGTAAATTCATTTATGTGGTTTTTAAGTGGGTCTATCTTACATATAAAATTTAAGTGGACAATTTTTTTCCCGCCTCTATGCTTCTTCCCAATTTTTCCTTCCCTCTACTATAAACAATTCAACATGTATAGGGGATACATCATGAAACCAATAACAATCAATTTAATTCAAGTGTCATTGATCAAATGGCAATTTTTAACTCCTCAGATCAATTTTTTTGTAGAACAAACAATTGAAAATCAAAGTAGATTTCTATGAAGTCAATTTTGGTTGGATATTCATGAAATTTTGACCAAAGGTGTGAACATGTATCTTCTTAGTAGGAATATCATTTTTTTCCCAATTGGATGCATGAATCAAAAGTTATGCTGTCTTGAACTTTGATGACAATGAGGGCAATTGGGGCATCTTTTGCAAAAACGCTCATCAACTTTTGTAATTCGGCATGTGTGTATCTAATAAAACAAGGCATGCAATTGTCAAAAAAAATTTAATTCTCAAATCACATTCTAAGAATAGTCAAACTTTGTTAGCTATATTGAGGCAACTTTAAGAAAAAATATTTTCTTTTAACTTCAAGCAGCTACTATCTTGCAATTTGTGAAGTCAAAGTTCTTGGAATATTTCCCACATATTCCAAATGTTTGTTTTTATTTTTTTATCATTTGGATTACAAATAAAAAATTCCCTCATTGCACAAGAAATCTTCAAAAAATGACTAGAATATATTGCCAATGACTAAAACCTCTTTACATTTACATTGTAGGGTGTTTATAGTAAGGTAGAGTTCATATTTGCTTTTGTAACTTTTCATGAGTGAACCAAACATCATATACTTATACTTACGAATGGTCAAAATAATCATTTTTGTACAAATAAAAGATTTTACTCGTAAACATGAATGGTCGATTCGTACGCATCTTGTAAAAAGACTCCAACACGAACCTTCAAAAACCAACTTGTCTGCGCTAGAATGACTTCTACAATATTCAATTCCAGCACACGGCGCTCATCTTTTAGAAAAAAATCTAGCTCTAGAGCACTTCAGAGAAACTCAACGTGCTGCCAAGAATCGACCACAACCTTACCCATCGTGCTTCTACATGTGAAAAAAATTCAACAACTACTAAAGTATGTGACCTCCAACTCACGAAGTCAGCAAACTCCCTTGAGATGAGAACTTCAATGTTCATCGTCAATGCATCATTCCAGAAAACTCCGTCAATGTACATGGCTTCTTTTCACCCACATGATGCTAAATTTCTGGGGCATTGAGAAGCATCTGTTTTTGCTAAATACACAGAGAACCTGGAAACAAGGTAATTACAACGCATAACAACTGCACAATCAAGGCGTTGTGCACTCAACGGACATCATTACTGTTAAGTGGCTGCTTTCACATCCTCCTCTTTGGGCTTCCGCCTGTACTCTGGTTTCAGCTCGTAGGTACCTTGATTTGCACCTCTCTTGTTATAAATACACAGGTCGTTAAGCACCTCCTTCAGAAACGCCTGTGCACAGTAGACAGATAAAAGAAATTATATCCTGCACGATCTGTGTCTCCTCTATACCTTACATTCCGGGAAGAGAATCCAAGAAACCCTAAACCTCACCAACAAACAATCTCTCATGCGTCAACAAGCACGCAAAATATAGCTTACTGCTGCAAATTGAGCATAAACGACTGCATTCTACCATAAGAAAATCCAAAAATAAAATGGAAACAAAGCACATAATTGGCAACCGGTCACTCAAACTACTATTTCCGTCGCAACATCAGCTCTTCAAAGAAGGCTTACCACAGGCTGGTCTGTTTCTTCCACTAGCTGCTTCAAGGCCCAATTAGGACGCCGTTCAAAAAGATTGAAAACGATTTCTTCCAACTCTCTTCTGTCCCTCCGAGTTCTTTTTCCCTCGGCAGTCTTTACGGGATTACTGATTGGCGCTCTCTTCTTGTTGTCCTGTGAGCAAACGGTCTGAATTCAGGACTTGGCGAATGTATCCTGAAGCTACTCTAAGTAATCGTCTTCAGGTATGAGTTTCAAATACAGGGCACAACGACCAGACTACCCAAAAGCTAGGTCAGAAAACCAACGACATGACGACTTAGTAACCTAAAGACTAATATGTACTCAGGCAAAGCACCATGTGCTTGGCTAATCTGAAATTCTCATTTGTCATCGAAACTCAAAGTCATGAGCCAGACCGCATCTGATGTTAGCAGCTCGAGAAGCAGCACTGCAAGTCAATACTGCCGTGTTTCTTCATTGTTTAATGCTGCCCATGGTATGAGACATAACTTTTGACCACCTGCTCTGCAATTACCGAGCAGACATCAAAAGCATTGAAGGATTGCATACCTTTCCAGTGAACGTTGAACCTTGCCAATCGACAGGAGGCGGTCTCATAAAGCCACCACGATCATTTGATAGAACCTGAGCAGAGCCAGAAAAGTAATGCCATACACTTCAGAACATCTGCAACGATAATTTGTTCACGCGATTTTGTTTTCACGAAAGAAGCTTCGTGCCATTGAAAACTTGTAACTGAAAAGACATGTTGGCAAAGAATTCTAAATCAAATCAAGTCAATGACTACAGTTAGACAGCACGTCAGGCACACCTGTGTGGTCCTGGTTTTGACCATCGACTTGTTAAGTCGATCCCTGCAAAGTTTACGATACTCGTCATTGTTCCCAATATTTGTGGGCTTCATATCGAATTTATGCTCCACCTTGCCTTCCACTTTCAATTTTCCTGCGACATATTGCAATGTGGATCACCAAAGGCCTGCATCAACCACTTAACCTTGACCACTTCAATGAACCAGTCCCACAAACCGATCCAAAACTTAATGACACTGGAAGTGTGCCAAAACGTTACTGTCGGTGAAAATGACCAATATGTAAATAAGGCCGATTCTTAGAGGTTCTTAAACAAATTCTACCCTAGTCCGCTCCAAATTTAACTGCCAAAGTATTTTGTAGCGCAGAATTGGAATAACAGCCGATTGGATGCAAAAATTATGCTCATACCTTGAGGTGCCTCGGAGAAAATGTGCATGGGAACCAGGTCTTTAGTAACGTTCAAAGTATACGACTTGTGAGGAGCCACTAGATCCTTCTCTGGCAATGTCAACGTGAACTGCAAATACAAGCCAGAACCCTAATCTCAGGACTTCTAGTACTTCTTCTAGTAACAACGAGGCGAAGGATAGACCCAATATTGAACGATGTCCCTATATAAACCCCTAAAGAGCCCAGGATTCATTGCTTGAAACTGACAAATTCCATTGATCATATTGTGAACAGTATAATTCAGTTGAGGCTAAATTCTACAGCAACAACATCAATGGAGAACATTGCATGAGTTGGTCGAAAAAAGATTAATTGAACAAAAGAAAGTCCCCATAAGACCTACTGAAAAATGCTACTTGGTCCGTTCGGAGTTAAAGGCTATCTCCCAGCCATTCCATAGAACAAGAGAACAAACACTTCGGAGGCGAGGACCGCTGCCGTTGATAAAACACCCGCCTCTCTTCAAACACCGTTATGCTCAGTCAGCAAACCCTGAATTCCAAAAATTTAATCCTCATAACCAAGCGATGGCTACACATACCTCGAGGCTATCAGCGGGATTGGGATTCAACGGATCCATAGACATCGTAACCTTGGCAAGGCTAGGTCCGCCATCCTGCTGCTTCAACCACGAATTCCCAACAAGAGGCGGCACTTTGAGCAACCACACAGACCTGTCGTAGGTCGCAGTATCGAGCATGTGCATCCCTCCCGGTCCTCCAAATTCGCCATCCTTTTCTTCTTTTGCCGTCCCCGCCATTACCACAGACCTAAAAAGCCGAAGTCTGGACACAAAGAGAGCGCGTATTCAAGTTTTGTAAAAACATTGGCCAACACTAAAACGACCATTCCACGTATTGTAAGCAAACATTAGTCCTCACAACACATGGCCACCGCGACGGGGAGACACAACACTGGACCGAAATTGCAGGTACAGATAGTGTCACACGCTCTAAACCTACAAGGTGTACATTTTATCCCTCCCGTCAATTCCTCCATGACTCGAACCCTAACCCTCACGCTGCCAAATAGAATCATAAGTGCGCAATCAAATAATCTCCGAGTTAAAGTTGAAAACTGCAAATATGTCAAGACCTTAGAGTGAGTCCAACAAACCTCGACCGACCTGCTTCAAAACCCGGTTCACCAAAACCCTAAACCTCGAAACCGCTGCTTCAAAACGGACCTTCCCTGCAGAGAACTCTGTTTTATCAATGAAACAGACGAGGACGAAAGATTCATCCAACCTTCTGGGATGGATGAATGCGGAATGGAAGTGAGTGGTTCTCATCCGTCAAAATGCCTTCTATTGAACCTCTTGATTAGGAGTCTGACTAGCTTTGAGTTGCGAAAGTAGGGAGTTACTTGGTAATCTTAGATTTAAGACTACCTTGATTTGTATGTTTTTATAGAACAAATTGAGTGACATGTTTTTATGATGTGTATAAATAAACTTTGACAGGTTGCTAAAACAAATAATCGAAATCTACTTCAATTAATCCATAAATAATGTCCCAACAAGAAAGAAAAGAAAATACATGATGAGAATTTCATCATGATCAAGGAGTTATGGGGTGCTTAAGTCCCACAAGGCCTTCCACTCAAATTATTCCACTATGCACAACCAACTCTATCACTAGGATATAATTGAGTATGCTGCAAATTAAAAATCTTCAAATTTATCTCCTCAATTTAAGAAGTAGAATGCATAAAATCTTTCCATATATAATATGAATTTATCCACCTAGAATCTAAAATTTAAAATCAAACAAAGGTTAATTTTTTGTTGCCTATATTGGGATTTTCAAGCAAAATCTTATAATTTTTTTAATTTATAGTATTGAATACCATGAAATTTGAATCTCCATCAAATATTGAGCCATAAGAGCTTCCAAAAAACTTCCTAAAATCTTTTCATGTATAATATAAATTTATCCACCGAAAATCTAAAAATGAAAATGAAACAAAGGTTAATTTTTTTGTTGCCTATAATTGGGATTTTCAAGTAAAATCTTATAATTTAAAAAATTTAAGATATTGAATATCATGAAATTTGAATTCCATCAAATATTTAGTCATAAGAGTTTTAAGAAAAATCTCTAAAATATACCAAAATCACTAATCACATCATGTAAGGTTGTTAGTATGTGAGTCTGAGATTTTGAACCCATGAACTTAGGAGCTTAAGCTTCTATGTTATAGATACCAAGGTTATAGGCACCTTCCATGATTATAGTATAGTTATGTTTTAGGCACCTATACTTTAAGCTTTTATGTTATAAGCACTTTTTATGGTTATAAGATATTTATATTATAGGTGTCTATGCTCTAAGTATCTATATTATATGCACCTTCCATGGTTATAAAGGACTTATGTTATAGGCACCTTCAATACATGTAGAGTACTTATTTACACCTAAACTCAAGGCTCATAGGCTCGCATCTCTAGGCTCACATATTAGTGTCGTTGTCACATCGTATTCTTCTTCAAAGAGAAAACTGCAATAAAAACTAAAGATACAAAGTATAACCTTGATGAAATACGAAGGAGCGGATGAATATCATTATTTTGGAAAGCCTTGAGGCCATTTTTCTATCCAATAACACTAAAACTTGTCATTTTTCAATGCACACAACAAAAATTTAAAAACATTTTTTTTTCCATATCCAACCATATGATCTTGTACTGGACTAGTAGCTGTAAGAATGTATTAAAGAAATCTTAGAAATTTTGACCATATCAATCACAAGATATAAGCAATTAAAGTGAGGAAAACAAGTTTTTGTGTCCTTACCCAAATTAGATTATAAGACTTTTGAATCCTTTTAACTTAAAATTTTTATACTAAAAATCAAGAACTAATTTTTTTATACTGGAAAATTGAATTAAGGGTTGGAAAAATAAAATAAAATAAAAATTGTAATTTTCATTCCATAAAAAATGTTAAGTTGAAGTAGGTATAAGACAAAAGGAAAAAATAAATTGTTCATAGCTATAAGATGGAATTGCCAAACACACTATTTCAACAGTGAGAGTTTTTTTAGAAAATAAATTAAACCATGTACAACTTCTTTTTCTGAATTTTCTTAAAAATTGAGTCCATAAACAAATCCAATACATTATTTTCTCAAAAAAATTCTAAGATTACCTATAAATAAGAAGCTTCATAACTTTCACCGCACTTATCCAAATGCAATGAATCAAACCTTTTCACACTGAAAAAAACATAATCTATAGGAAAAAATTATATAAGAAATTATTTCAAGATTTTTTTGAGCTGCCTGTCGTCATCTATTTTGGGCTTATTGTGGCATAGCTTTTTTGCCCTAGAGTGATTTGAAATTAAAACAAGTATGTTTTTAAAAAGTTAATAAATTTTCTTATCTTGATAAAAAAATTCCAAATATCTTGTCAAAAATTGAAATTATAGGTACTTGTCCAAACCTTCAAGAGTCCAATGAAGGGACTCTTAGGACTTTAGGAGTTAAATAAAACTTGAAGATGAAATATCAAAATGAGAACTTAACCAAACCATGTGACAAAAGGTTATGACCACATTTCTTTTGATAAAGTCTCTCTCTATAAGCAAATTTAGGTAGTAAATTTATTATTTTTAAACTTATTATGAAGCCTATATAAATCATCAATTCACCCCTAACTGACTAATTGACTATATATGGTTGATCTAAAATTTCAAGTTCATTTTGGTGTAGGCAATTAAATTCCTTTGACAATTTAAAAACTTTTTATGATCAGTTTTGAAGGTTAACTATTAGAAGCTTTTATTTTTCACTGAAAAAGGTAAATATTTGATTTTTGAGAGGTCCTCAAAAGCATATATGTACCATTAGTGAAGAATAAAGCTTGTCAATTTTACTTCATTTCCTTGCTTTAAGCAAATTTGCCAATTTTACTTGATTTAAGATCTAACAGTTGAAAATTTAAACATGCAAGTGTTGATTTGGAATTATTTGCAATTTCTACTTATAAAATAAAATTGCATTTCAACAACTGCAAGGTGGATTGCATGTGTAATGAATTTGATAGTTCTTCATTTTAACTTAAAGGTTTTTTGAAGTGCATTTTAGTGTGCTAACACAATTTTTAGTTGTTCATGTCACCTCTAATCTCCAAAAGCCCTTATACGCAAATTTCTCAAACATTGTGGGAAGGGGCTTCATACTAAAAATAGGACAATTACATTTTTCTTGTTATAATCTCACAATTCCTATGCAATTTCACACTCAAAATTAGAGTACACACTAATAAACAAGCTTCATAAACATCTACGTGGTTAGATTTTGAAGGAAAAAATTTGCTTCATTAAAGATAACCATTAGCCCATGTTTTTTTTCTCAAGAAAATTGGCACACTTCCAGAGGCTTGGGCTTTTAGGATTTAAAAAATAATATTATAGTCAATTAGGAATCATTAAGAAAGATATTTAAAATACTCATAATCCCTAAAGAGTTTTGATGCATTTTGGCCAAAATTGTCCTAAATGACTCTTTTCTAAAACAATGCTAATCTCTTTGCTTTTTTATATATTTTGGTGGATCCAATTTTAGGAACTCTTACTTGCCTTACTATCCTGTAAGCAACATCTCTTAGCCTAATGGACAGCTCAAGGAAGACTTTCTTCAAAGTGGGACATTAGTCTTGCTCCTTGTCTAAGGATTGTGTAATTAGAGCATGTAGAATTGATCACTATGACTATGAATAGTGATTTTACTTTACAGCCTAAATGTAGTGCTTTTCAAGCTTTGTTCACTATAGAAGTGGGTCCAATAGGTTGAAATATTCTAAAAAATCCTAAAGCCACTTATGGTCAAATTTTTAATTAAAAAATGTGTATTTACAACTTGTAACCTTCAATTACACATTGCCATTTCTATATCGCAAAGTGCAAAAACTTTAGATAATTGATTGTTTTGCATATCTAGCCACACTAGACTAGTATAAGAATGTCTAGAATGTTTTTTAGATACTTGACTATGTCGATTGCAAAATATTTGTATTTGAAGCAAAGAAAACCATTTTTTTGGCACCTTGCTTGATTAGGTTTTAAAGCTTTGAATCTTCTCGGCTTGAAATTTTTGCACTATCTACCACTATATTGAAAGAAAAAATTATGTTGAAAAATTGAGCTGAAAGCCTAAGAAAAAATTTCAAAACAATACAGGCTTCATTTTCATTCTTCAAAAATTATTAAATAGAAGTAGGTGCGAGATTGAAGAAAAATCTAAATTTCTAAGAGGTCTCATGTGGAATTGAAACACAATAATTCCAACAATGAGATTGTTCTAGCAAAAAATCTAAACCCTAGACATCAAATTTTTTTTTTCTAAATTTGTAAAAATTGTATTTAAAAATGAATCTTATAAGTTATTATCCCAAGAAGATGTTTAGATTGCCCAAAATTAAGATTGTCCATAACTTGTTCACTCTAATCCAAATAAAATGAATCAAAAAATTTCATGCAAACAAAAGTGCTTTCTATATGAAACTAAATTTTAGAAAAAAAAATTGACTTTTTGTAAGTTTTTTTGTATTTTTCAACGAACCTTGATTAGGTATACGCGTGGGTATATGGTTAGGTATAGGGTAGCATAATTTGTGCTCAAGATACCAATTTGAATGAAAATTATATTCTCCAAAAATTATTGTCTTTTCCTATCTTCTAAATTTTTTTTAAGAAATCACAACAAAAATTGACACCGTAAGAACCTACTTGAAATCTATTTTGTCCTTCAAGGAGACAATTGAACTTTAGGAGTTAACAGAAATAAAATGATTCAAAATAATTCAAAATTCAATTTTTAATTCTTTACAAAAGAGATTTTCTATATTGCCTATAAAAGTCACTTCTACCTATACTAAATTCACTCACAAGTATTCACAAAGGGATTATTGCAATTTCTAAAGGGGAATGGTTTATGTTGGTTAGCAATATTATATATGTTCCAATTGTCAATGTCAATTCCAAATCCATTGAACCACTTTGATTTGGAATCTAGCTTCAAACTGATAAAGTAGAAGTAATGGTAGGTTTAGGATCGTCAACAAATATCTCAACGAGTATATTTTATCCTAAAGGACTCAAGTGTCCATATTCTAAACAATGAATAAAGTCATATAAAACAATTATTTGTAGAATGGTGTCATTGAGGCACCAAGCTCTAATAAAGTAGCTTGGTGTTGAATCATAAAATAACACCCTAAATGGGATTGTCAATTTTATTATAATATAGTGGCAAATGTTCATTCTCAGGGAATTTTATACTGGAATAGGAAAGATAATGAAGAAAATATAACTTTTAAAGCCAATCTTTGGCTAATTGTTGAATTTATAATAACTAAAACCAATCACTGGCTAATTCAACTTACATAAAAACATAGATAAGTATTACAAATAAATTTTTTATTTCAAAAAAAGTGCAAAATACAAAAATTACATCAGAGACAAATAATCACTATAAGCTTTCAAGAAAAATTAAAGACAAATTTATTTATTGTCATTGTGCAAGATGACTCTACATATCCTAAAATCCAAATAGTTATTGTGTCTATTTAATACTTCTTATTTCTAAACCATATTTGTCCTTTCATATTTTTCTATTAATTTTTCTATTTGATTCCTGGTCTTTTTTTTACATTGAAATGAAAATTAAGTCTAATTGACCTCTTAAAATTAAATTGAAACAACTTCTTTATAATTATTTACATTGAAAGACAAATTGTTAAAATATTCTATAAAAGTAAGACTACACTTGGTACCTCTGGAATACCATTCTACAAATAATTATATTATCCTACCAGTTTCTAAATCATGAGAGGTATTATACTTGAATCTTTAAATGACAATTTGGCTTCCTTTCAAAACTAATTAATAGAATTGAGATAAATAATTGCAAATATGATATTGAATTAGACAATGTGCAAAAATTCACACGACCAATAAAATAGGATTTCTCTAAGAGTCATTAAAAAAATTGAAGGAAAAAAATAAATCAAATACTAGGTTGGTCTATATTGATTACCACCGTAGAAATAGTAGATTAATTAAGGATTAAATGAAAGCTTTTACATTATTCCACCTTATTCAATTTTATTTTATTTTGATACAAGTAAAAATAATGTATCCCTTGACATCTAGAGTCTTTTCCAGAATTGACAATTTGAGAATAATAATCATAAAGTACTCTCTAGAAGCATATTTTGGAATTGATGAACAAGTAAGAGATGTAGACAAAGTATAGTTAGATTCACCAATGCTATCACCCATATTTTTCTACAAATTTTGAAAGGGAGACTTCAAAAATCCTTTGAAATTCAATTACAAGCAAAATATTGTCATTTTTAAAATAAAATTTGATGGAATGGATTTGAAATGAGGTTATTTGGATGTCGGGATTAAATTTTTTTTTTCTTCTTTCATCTCTAAAGGACCAAAAAGCCCACTTTGGGCTTTTTGAAAATTTAGGCAAGCCCTATTGACTTTATAATTTGGAATTTTTCCTTGAATTTCTAAAGATGAATGTTTCTCATCAAAATCTATGTGTGAAGCTTTGTTTTTTGTCATTCCAATAATCATAGCAAAAATTAAAAGTTTTTTTAAATTTCAATGTCAATTTGGGTAGCAAAAAACATATTCTAAAAAAATATTCATTATTTTTTTGAAATTTTATAGATTGATACCTACTCAAAAAAAGTTTGAACCATTGAATTCCAAATAATGAGGTAAAAGTTATGAGGAGTTTAATTTTGTAGGCAATGAAGGTAGAAAAAACATATGTAGTTATTTTTTGCTCTCAATTTTGAAAATTTTCAAATAAAAAACAAAATAAAATGATATTAATTATTTACTAGAACATCCTTATCATTTAGATAAACAATTCTAAAATTATTCCAAAAATTATTAGTACATTAGCAATATTTTCATTCAGTAACACCTTCCATTAAATTTTTTTTTTTAAATGAATATAAAATATTTTGGTTAAAAATTTTAATATATATTTTCAATCCATATTCCAAATTTTGACTAAAATGCACAAGTTATAGGACATACATGTTTTTTTCTAAAAGAGTTGAAAGACAAAACTTCACCTTTTGGGAAGACTAGAAAAGTCTACATTTTAAAGTTTAGGCACATTGAACTCTATCCGGACAAGGTCGATACTTTCCTCCGAAGGTTCGACAATGTGTGGCTACAAACTAGCTTCTTCGGGATCAGACGGTAGCAAGTCATCACCTGGAAATTCGATCGGCCAAAGCTTGGATCCTTTGATTGAGAGGCGTACTGTCTCCCTTTCTGCTCGGGCTCTGGCTTTGAGTTTCTGTTTGGTGGTTGCTGCGCAGTTTGGTTCTGATCGTTTTAAAAAAAAAAAAATATAGACACACACTCGAAAATAGTTATAGCGAAGGGCTCTTGTGTGTGAAAGTTGTACAAAAGGAATAAATTTCGCCGTGGGCTGTGCCTGCTGGTTCATTGTTCTGTTTCCGTGATTAATGGAAATTGTCCATGTTCAAAAAAAAAAAAAAAAAAAAAAAAAAGTTTAGGCACATTGAACTTGCAATCGGTGGGGATGTTTACTCTAAAATTTTGGGATAGTGTACTTAAACAAGTAACTAAATGATCCCACAATTGGATTTATTAAAAAAATAAATATTGATGAAGATTTAGACCTTGTTTTGGAGGCAAGTAGTTTGAAGCAATTTTGGGCCTCTAAACACAATGGTCCTTTAGAGGTTAAATCTATGACCTCATTTTTGCAAATATAGTTTTGAACTAGAGTCAATGCAATTTTAGCTTGATCAACCTCTTGACACTCTTCTACATTTGTAATTTTAGAAAAGTATGTACTA
The DNA here is from genome assembly GCA_951230915.1 of Antitrichia curtipendula. Taxonomy (NCBI): domain Eukaryota; kingdom Viridiplantae; phylum Streptophyta; class Bryopsida; order Hypnales; family Leucodontaceae; genus Antitrichia; species Antitrichia curtipendula. Next base: position 54,491,713 of record OX579634.1, on the reverse strand, counting down.
TAGTAACACCAAATCCAACCATTAGATAGGACAATAACTTGATAAAGTATCTGCACAAATTAGTATGACTTTCATCCAAGCACTGATTTTCAATCTGTTCGTCATTCATAAATTGGATGCCAAAGCCCTTCAAGGATTTACCTTACCTTGAAACGATGCAAAGGTAAAAAAGTTAGCGATGGACGACTTTCAAGATTATCGTAGAGATGAAGATTACACCTATTGATCCATAAATCAGATCAATTTTGACAAAGAACCTTAGTGATACGTCTCATCCTTTCATAATTAATCACTGCAAAAAAAAGGTATGCCTTACCCATTTTTTGGAAATGTAAGTTTCCAAGTTTTTTTTTCTGAGGAGCAAAACCTTCGGTAAAAGCAACAGGGCGATTAGTTATCGACTGACGACTGGCGATGGCGAGCCGGGCGGGAGTGTGGCTGCTCCGTGGCCAGGAGTCATCGTGTGGGGACCTTTCAACTGGATTGCCTGCCCTCGGAGCTCGATAGGGGCAAGGCACACAAATTCCATGGCGAACATGAGGTCCAATTTCATCAGAAACGCACGCAGTCGAAGGTTGTGGTGGATGTATGCTGGCCGCCTCCATCTCTACCCCTGCACTTTGCTCCCTTTGTAACATTGTCAGAGTTTCAAAGAAGCCGACATTTTTGCATGCCATGGATTGAACAGCTCCTGAGAATCGATGTAGAGTAATTGCTCAATTTGCATTTGGAATTGGAGTCGGAGCGGAGGTGGGCGCTTTCTGTAGCTGAAGTTGTTTTTTCTTAATTCTATTGCGGGCGCTGCAATTGGATCAGCGGAAGGATTTGTGTGTGATTGGGGTGTATTGCGTTTAGAGCGTGATTTTAGGTTTTTTCTTCCAGGGGAGTGGTTTTCTTGTCTTCCGGGGTTTGAATCGTGTGAGCAGCTCCTAATATGTACAGCTGGAACACGATTTTCATGTATTGAGGGATTCCTTCTCATTCTCGGAAAGAATTGCGAGCGGTTTGACGTGTCATGACTACTGGGGCATTACTGCTGAAGCTTCCCCCGATAGTAGTCGTATCCCGGGAGTCCGAAACCTCAAAACTTGCTTCATTCTCACGGGAGCAGGGTTCAAGTTTCAATTGTCGACGAGGAGAGAGCGCTCGGTTTGTGAAAAGGAGTACGAAGTGGACAGCATCGGTGTTACCGCGAGAGTCTCCCTTGACAACCGTTTCACCGCCACCCGCCATTAGAGAGGGCATGTAAGCTTATTACTGGTCCCGCTTCTCTACCTCTTCTTGGAAACTTGCAAAGGTAGTGGATACGAATTCCGTCACTTGAAGCAATTTGACATATCTGGGAGACAGTGTGGAAGATGTGGAGAGCTGTGTAGGATACTATTGGTACAATAGCCAATTTTACTGAGATTAGTTATTTTTCATTGTCATTATGTGATTTTCATACACAATTTCACAACGCCCGGGAGGTTTTAGACCAGTGTATGTGACAGTACACAACCCATTCATAGACGTGTGGCCAGTTATGCTTACACCACTTGCTAATTGAAAGCCAATCAAGTGTATAGGTCCCTAACTGTTTGAGTCTCGTCTACACACATAGAATTCTTCTGAACTCCTGGTGATGTAATAATTATGTAGCTCATTCGCTTGCTGGTGTTGTGTAATTTCAGAAATTGGACTACACTTGTATTGATCCTTCATCTTTAAATTTACTTCATGGATTTTATTGTTTTGATCTCTCCTCAGGTTCCTTAACCAGAATTTCCCAACGTGAGGCTTCGATTCGCTGATGTTCGCATACTAGTATCTGTGACTGATAGATTGTTATGTGCAGGGAATGTATCGTGGTGTTGCGTACAACCAGAGGGTGTGGACTGGGTGTGTCCCGATATCCGGATTTTGTATACAATGCAGAGGGAGGTGGTGGAAGTGGCAAGGCCGTGCAGATGGAGGATGGTTGTTGGCATGTGCAATTTGATGCGGCCGAGGTGAAGATTCCAGATGTTGGCTTCAAGACCACCACACTTTTGGGCATTCCCCTTCCTCCACCCATTCGGATCCAAATCGTGCCAGAGTCCTTGGAAGGCATTATAGATCGCAACACTGGCAAGGTGAGGGCCTCTTAATCTGGCTACTACTGTTTGACGTCAGTAAGAGTGGTCTTCATCTTCCACAAAATATGTTGTAGTTAGTCTGTCCAGTGTTTCGTACTTGGCAATCAGAGCTGTTATATTACGAGTTGCTTCTGATGGTTGGTTCAGTGGATTGTTGTTAATTTGGCAAGAAGAACTGTAACCCATGATATCTCCCTTGCACTCTCACAGAGCCATAGATCTCCACGATCTGGTTGTCCTGATTTAATGTGGAGGAGAGAGTTTTGTTTAGCAACCACCACCTCAGGCCTTCTCATCAGGTCATCTAGTACTTAATCAAGTGAATTTGGATTTGAAGCTGACATTCGTGATATGACTGAACAGGTGGAGATGACCTTCAAGGCCAAGTTCTACTTCTCAACTGGGCCTTTGTATCGACCACCGCCACTCATTGTAGATACGTTGTTGACAACAGAGAGCACACAAGGTGTTATCAGGGGAGGGACTGGAAGCCGGCTTGATGCCGATGGAAACTGTAAGCTGGTCGGAGTTGCCCGTCTCGCGCCCATCAACGACTGGTTCATGGACCATTTCCTGATGCTTCCTTCTGATTGCCTTGCCAATATGGCAGCCAACATCTCCTTCACCATGTAGATGAGGTACCTTGCGCCTGAATTTTCTCTGACTTGCCCATAGGTTTAGTGTTATTCGCCTGTACGGAATTTAAAAAACTTTTTCATGACAATTGTCTAGCCAGCAAATGATTGCACTTGGAAGAGTATGCGGGAATGTAGAATTATCATTCTGGCATCACTAAATGACGCATTTACCGACGTGGTTCTCCTTTCAAGACTTGGAGGGCAATTTCACAAATGCATGGAATGGTACAACCTTCAAAGTTGGGAATATGCATTGGAGCTTGGGTTCTTAGAACAGTTTTTGAGTCTCCTTTGTTGTTATGGTTTTGTCAACTGAATCTCGATAGAATCTACCGTTTGTTCCTTGAATGTATTTGAGAGTTCATTCTATTGAGGGAAGGAAACTTGCTACAGACAAGGCCCAAGGCTCCATGATTTGATCAGTTAGTGAAAATATAGAATCCTCGAAGCTGAACAGAAGAGTTAGGGAGTCTTCCAAGAGGTTTGGGGAGAGGTTGAAATCTTGGCAAAAGAACTGGCAAAGCCTTCAATGCTCCATCTTCCAATGCAATTTATTGTACATATCTTTTTCACCTTTATAGTATCTAATGAAGTCATTCACCAAGTCATTCTACTAGGTAACAACACCTAATTATGACCTATTTTTAGCAATGCTCCCATTTTCTCCATAAACTTGTTATGAGGCATGAGCTTATGACATTGATTGTGCAAGAGCATGGCATGACAAATGTAATGTTCATCGCATGGAGTGTAGGCTAAGAGAAATCACTCTTTGTAATTTAATGTATACATCCAAGTTAAGAGGGTATTTGATGTGGGGCTATTTGCCTTAATTATTGCATTTAAGATTACCATATTTTTATATAAAAAGCTACAAGGGGCATATATTGGTACATGTAATTTTGGGACATGTATAGGGGATACATATGATGGACATATTACATGGTTTCATGATGTATCCCCTATACATGTAATTTGGCATGTGTGTATCTAATAAAATCATGCATGTAGTTTTCAAAATAAAATTTAATTCTCAAATCACATTCTAAAAGGAGTCAAACTTTATTAGCTATATTGAGGCGACTTCAAGAAAAAACATTTTCTTTTAGCTTCAAGCGGCTACTATCTTACAATCTCTGAAGTCAAAGTTCTTGGAATTTTTCCCACTTATTCCAAATGTTTGTCTCAAATTGTATAGCTCTAAGATGGAATCGAAATACACTAATTTCAATAGTGAAATTATTCAAGCAAGAGGTCTTAACCTTATTTAATTTATTTTTTGAAAAATTGAAAAAATTGAAGTCAGAAATGAATCCTACAAATTATCTTTTCAAAAAGATGCTTTAATTGTCCGAAAAACAAAATTGTTCATAACTTTCACATAACAAATCCAAATGGAATAAACCAAAGCTTCTCATGTACACAGAAATATAATCTATACAAAAAATAAAAAATAAAAAATAAAAAATACTTTAAGTTTTTTTCAAGGTTTTTTTCTGCCTGCCAAATTAGAAAAATGACTTTTTGTGCCATACCTTTTGCTCCCGAGCTTTGATTGAAATACAAATTATATTTTCAGAAAGCTGATATATTTTTTTATCTTCACAAAAAATTTAGGAAATCAGTACAAATATTGAGACCACAAGAGCCTGCCCGAAATCCATTTTGTCTTCCAATGGGACAATGGGACTTTAGGAGGTTAAATAACGGGTTAATCAATATTACAAATTTCAATAGGTATAGGCTAATAGTTAGTTTGAAAGGGAGATTCTTTTTTTGCTTCACCATTCTGAAATTAGCATCAATTGAATTGAATTTCTTTAAATTCATGTTAAAAGAAATTTTAAAACTTGAACAAAAATCAAATTCTATTCCATTAAATTTAGGTCTTAATTTTTTGTAGAAATGGTATGCCACCTTTTCTTCAAATCAATAACTATTTTTTTTCCAAAATTTTACATGTATAATTATTTTGTGAAAGTGTGGAATTGTTTAAGAATATACAATTTTTTGCATCTTTTTTTCTTTATTTTTATATATTTTCTTTAATTTGCAATGGAATCAAATGTCTATTTCTTTTCAAATAAAACAAAAGAAACTAAAAATTAGTTTTGAACTGTATTGTTTTGATGACAATAGTAACTAAATTTTGGATGAATTTCAAAATTATATAGTTCATATTACATGTTTTTAATGTAGATTGACACTAATCTAAAGCACGTTTTTTTTTTTTCTATCCTAGAACATTTTAAATAAATAAAAAATTATTTTGAAGAAACCATAGCTTTTTAAAGAGATAATATATTCTTAGTTTGGAGTTTGGATGCAAAAGCTATAAGCTTAGACGCGGAGTAGTAAAGGATGCCTTTGATTTGAAGAGACAAAACTTTGACCAGCTATAAAAGTTGGACAATATCATCTTCTAGGTCGAAATTTGGAAAGTATGCAAGTTATTGTGTTAGTTTTCGATAAAAATATTACAAGATTATTTTGGAATTGATATGTGAAAGTTATAGGCTTGGAAGCAAAGTACTAATGACCTGTTTTTGAGTTGGAGAGAGTGAACTTCGACTGACTATAAGTCGAATAATATAATCTTTTGAATTGAAATTTGTAAGGTTTGTAGATATTAGTGTTAAATTTTCAAAAAAATTATCATTCTCTCAATTTGGAGTCTTGAAGCAGTTGTGGTACTCATACTAGTGGCGGGTACTTTTTAGAAGGGAATTTATGCGGTTTATGTGCAACTTCTACTATCTATATACAAACATGTGATATTTTATTTGCGCTTTATGGTACATTAATACATTATTGGGGCTATATGAGCATGTGCATAATTTTATTTGATCATAGGATCCTTCATTTTCTGGGCCAACTCTAATTGCAACTAGAAGCCCCGCATTTTTCCAAAGTAGGGCTTTTCTATCCAACAACGCTTTGATAATTTGATTTGGATTCTCGATTCTTATTCACTATATTCTTGTGATGTGGATGCGGGATATTGTGAATAACTACAACTGAATTGACAACTAAAAATTATACATTTTTATATGTAATAGAATTATAGAAATACTTACATGATTATCTTCTTTTGACGACCTCTGTAGGCTCTGACCTAAATTTCTAGTGTATATATAGGTGGCTCTCTAGAGGAAGAGGATATTATTGGAGTTGAGGTGGAGGCCAAATTTGACACATTGAAGTTGTGTATAACATCTTATATCTGAATGACCAATTATAATGTTTGTAGGATATTTCATTGATTGGGAACTTGAATTGCATATATGATTATCTCAATGTAGTCTGCAATGTCTATAGTGCTATTTTGTCCAGAAGAGGAACTTTGGATACAATGCTGCTTAGAATAAATATCCAATGTATGGTCTTTAGAGAGAATATAGAGGAGGTGGACAATTCAAAGAGTGGGTAGGGGGGGTCACTTCAGTAGCACTAGTAGCACTTGCCTCAGCAATCATTTCTAGAAAGAATTAGGACAAATTAAATTTTAGATGTCAATGAGTTTTGAAAAGTTGAATGTAACGAGATAGACTCATTTATGTCTCAAATTTGATTTTGACTTGAAGAAGGAAGTGGGAGTTGCAGTATCAATGTTAGCAAGGTTGAATACTTAGACAACATCATTTGAGTTCATAAGACAAGAAAAACATCTTGAACCTTGGCTTTGGGGGATGAACTTAATTGAAGAGCACATTCAAAGGATTTGGTTCTTGATTTATTTGGTTTACACTAATGTGACTTAGATCTTATGGTAAATTTATAGCGCATGTGCAAGTGACTCTCCGAAGGAAGAGAATGTTGTGGCCTATCCTAAGGTTGGTGATTAAAAATCAAAGTTCAGAGTATCTTTGAATCAATAGTTTACTTGAATATTAGGTGTCTGTAACTGAAATAGTAGACCAATACACATTTTCATATAATTCCAGGTTCAAAGATGGAGAAGTGTTTGGAATTGTTGAATGTTGAGTGCATTTGGAATAGACCATGTGCATTGCAGCTCGTTTGGTTGGAAGCGCACTTGACTGGGATTTGCCTCATGTCTTCTAAAATTTCATGTTCTCCGTTCCTATGGTTTTGGTGTAGCAAGGTTGTTTGAGCTGCTTGGCAAGACTATGGAGTTATATTCACATATGGTCCTTTAGGCAATTTAATTTTTCAAAATAACCTCATAAAGAGCTCAATCTTAGAAGTAGATATATAGACCAAGTTTTCAAAAGAAACCATTTGATGTGATGATAAATTCATTGCAAATATGATGAAAATGCAAAAATTCTTCTGATTGTGAGCTGGTTGTAGTAGAAGACTAAGAACTCAGTATTTAGTTGTAATAAGGGATTCTGATAGGCACCTGATAATAGTGGAGCCGAGGTGGGGGGCTAAATTTGGCACATGGAATGTGTGTCACATCTTGTATGTGAATGATGTTGTTGTGAGTATCAAATTAATACATTAAGTGTTTTGCATTTTTTTAGGATGGTTTCCACATCGTCTTCAGATTGATGAGGGTTAAATCACAATGATGGCATCATCAATATCTAGCAGGGCCTCTTTGTGGTAGGAGTAGCACTCATTTGGAGGCAAGAGATTATAGAGATGTCCGTCACTGTATTAGCACATAGCTAGGGATGAATATTGTAGTTTTTTTTGCTTTGTAATGGAGTTTTGTCAATAGAATATTTGTCTTAGTCATTCAATTTTTCACATTGTCTTCAAACTTCATCCCAAATTCCAAAAATTCATCCCAAATTTTCATCCAAAAAGATCATCCAAAATTTTTCATCTATAAAGTTTCATCTATATATCATCCACGTCATCCATTCAATGTTGCCAATGAAATTCATCTAATGTTGTCTATATTGTCATTTGTAAAACTAATATTCATCCAATACTTCTGGTGCGAATTCACTAGGTAGTAATTGTACATGCTAGTAAGTGGTACAAAAACGGTAGTGAAATGCTAGTGAAACCGTAGTAAAGATGGGCAACAAAAATTCACCCTACTTTTACATTTACAAGGTGAATGTCAAGTGAAATACTAGTAAAGTGATAGTGAATTCCAACCCTAAATTGTGTATGTGAACAGCCCAGGGTTCCCTATGAATAGAGAAGTAGTGTCATCCAGGATAAGAGCTAACCTAGCATACAACACTATTGGATAGCTAAACGGAGCAATGGTAAAGATGTGTTTTTTCTCGTCTATAGAAAAATACAAACAATTCCAATAGATGCTGAGGGGTGCGTAGTTTGGTTTACTCAACAACTCCACCATTTGACGCCATTTTGCACTTTGTCACGAATAGAAAGCCCCGTCTTGGGCTTTGAAGCATTCTACTTTTGTTGATCTTTTCTACTTGTCATAGTGTTGTTTTCTCCTAGCACAATAGTCAGCATGAGTCTGCCTTTTGTGTTGGTGTTTGCCCACCTCATAGATGGCCATGGTTGTTGAATTTCTATTGAGGGTTTGTAGGTTAGCCTTTTAAGAATGTATAAAACAAAAGAAATATTATGACTGGCCATTTCAAAATTGTAACTATCTGCCATAACATCAACTTTCAACCCAAGAGTCTGTCAAGATAGAATGTTGATGAAAACAATTGCGATCTGAATGAATAAGATTGTTTGTCCAAATGACTCAATAGTTTTCAGGGCCATCTAGATCGACAAATAAGTTTCTCAGCTTGACGGACACGGCTTCCAACTCGACAAACAAACCATCTAACTTGACAAATAAAGTATCAAGGCCATATTCATTAAAATGAGACAAAGTGTAGTTTCAATTTTATCTTCAACTTGAAGATAAATCGTTATAACTATTTAATTTTGAGACTATTCGGTAAGTTGAGACTTTCATATGTTAATAGATATAAAAACCTTTGATTGCCCAAAGGTTGCACTCGCATTTTATCTTCGACTCAAGGATAAAATCACTAGAACAGTTTTAGGGTTGAAGTCTCAAAAGTATCATTTTGTCTCAATTTAACGAATTTGGCCATTATCCAACTCGATGGAAAAGGCGTCCAATTTGATGCATGTGCGTCTTTGAGTTAGTGAGTTATAATCCCTCCTTTGTAATCTTCTCAAAAGCATTGTTTGAAGGGAAAAAAAGACAAGATGTTCTGCCTAAATTTTGACTTCTTAATCTCTTATGCTACAATCATTGGAATGAGATGACACACAAATTGTGCTCATATGAAGAATTTTGAAGAATTACCACAAGGAAAAGGCGTCCAAATTGACAAATATTTGACAAGAAGATATCCAAAATGACGATGCTTATGTTTTTCAAATGTGTCTATCATTTCGTTGAATTTCCTATCATATATGAGTCAATTATTTCCTTTAGATGTACCATTGTTGAAGCTTTGCATAGGTTTTTAGAGGGCCTAACATAGAAACACCAAGCACAAACCCTAATATCCTCACAGAAGACATAGTAGAATTCTCATGGGTACTCACTATTCTAAATTGATAGCTTATGGAAAGCCTTTAGAATCCCTAGTTGGAAGACTCTTACAATTATGTTCTTGTTTTTTTAATTTTGTTCCTCTTTGTCAATTGCTTATCATCGTTGCGTTGCTAAAACTCTAAAAATGATAGGGGTTTTTTTCCACAATTTTGGCATTAGTTTTTTGTTGCTTTGCGATTTCCGTAGCCGTCACTTGTCATGACAAAGAAATAGGCAGTTTCAGCAAGTGCCACAACAATTTTCACACGATGTATAGATGTTGTGAATGTAGAAGTTTTCACACTTAGAAGAGCTAGTGCTTTGTTTATACTTACCCTGCCACAAGAGTTTACATTTATAGGAGTTTTTTTTTTCTCTATACTAAGTCAAAAGCAATGCTAGAAAGTGCAATTTAGGATTTTAATGCTTGATCATGTTCAATATCTCTCCTTATTTTATTTTCATGGCCAATTTCCAAACAAAAAAGGTGGCACCATTAGTGAATTTTGAAGAACGTATGGGTTTATTTGAACATCTTGAACAATATAGAACCAAGTTAGGACATAAGATTATAATGATACATGTCAACAATCTTGAAGACATCATAAATTTTTCAGCAAAATATAAATTCAATCCTATTGAGTTATAAAACATGACTAGGAGAATCAAAGACTCTCAATTTGCAATATAGATTATGGTTAACATAATTATCTAATTCTTCCTTTCTTGTTCTTCACAAATGTGCAGCAAAAGATTCTATTTGTAATTGCCGAGTATACTTCTTTTCACAATGTCATGCCTTTGTCCAAATTAGAGCAATTCAATTTCATCGAAGACAAGATATCATGTACAAAAGGGCATCACCCACTCTTTTGAACCTAATGAGTTGTAACCCTCCTTGTCTAATTTTGCAAATGCAATTACCTTGTGATTAGACTATTTTAGGTTGATATGTGATCTTATGATTAGGGTTTATTAGGCTTGTATATGTTTAGAGTTTATTGAAGATTCTTTTATTCTTGAGAAGCTTGTAGTCTTATTTTATGGTTCATAATCTTGTCTTACCATGATAGCATTGATATAAGGGTTGCTTTGGAAAGATTTTATGAATGATTTGTCATTGTGATAACTTTGTTGATTCCACCTTTGAGGGGCCTTCTATTGTTCACTATACAAAAATCAAAATCCATGTACACAATTTGAAATGGCAATGAAAAATCAATTTAATTGGGCACCTTAAGTTTGATGAGATAACCATTGTCTTCGAGCTGTGAATTCATTGTTTTTTTTTACTTGGTGCTTTGTTGATTTGCAAATTATTTTTGGGAATTTGAGTCTTGGAATCACATAGAAGCTAAGAAGCTCATTTTTTTTTTATAATAAAGAGAGATGACTTTGAAAATAGGGATTCGAGACACGAAAAGATGATAAAGTTCTAAGAGATAACTGTAGAGAGTACAACTTAGTTTGTGCTTATTTATGTTTACAACATTCTTTTAAAGACTCTTGTTAAAAGGGTTGTTGTTCACTTACTCTGTGAGTAGAATGTGAATATTGATAGTTGCAGGTGACGTAAAAATAAAACTACTTGTGCACTTTTTTCATGTAGCTAGAGAGTACATTGGCTTACCCTTGTTCAAAATCTACATTATTCCATCAATTTAAAGGTACTTATGACTTCCAACATGTTAATTGGTGATTGAATTAAAACTAGGGCTTTATAATTTTGTGTTTTGTGTCGTTTGTCTGTTGTATCGGTGCAACATGTTGCTCAATTCTCTTTCAATTGAGCTATTGGATATGGGCTAATGTTGTTCTCAGTGAACAACTACTCTCATCTTATTTTATATGAAATTTTGTAAATATTTGTTGGAACACTCGTTGTTGTAGTCAATGCTTTCAAGGCCATACTCAAAGAATGGACAAAATTCAATTGTTGTCTAACGTCTTCAATTGGTTTTCAGACTCTCATCCTTGTAATATTACCATGGTCTAGTCTTTATTAATTGCTAGTGATGCACTTGAAGGAACTTTGCACAGAGTTTCTGACAACTCAGTACTTTAAGAGTTAAATGAAATTTTGGCGATGAATATCATACTATTTGTAACATTTTTATAGTAAATTACACATCTACACCTACTTCAAACCTGCTTTGAACTCTAAATTTATAAATAGACTTACATGTATGCTTAAAAATATTTGATATAAGAGGTAGGATGTACTATTGAGTAGTTGTAAGAAACACTTGTCCTATTCTTTGTCCCCTTGTCCTTGGACATTTACTTTTGGGCTCATAACTTTTGCATACTTTGTTCGGTTGGCGTGAAATTTGGAAAGAAGGTAGTTACAAAAGGTTCAAACATTCTATAATTTTTTGAATTTTTAATAAATTAGTTTACTATTTTTAAGCTGCCCCCCATTGGGTGTCTACCTTGGGCATTTTGGGGGATTTCAGTCCTATTTTTGACCCAAAAATGCAAATTGGAAGCCACAAATTGGACATGAGGGAGGTTTAGGGTCCTTACAAGGATTGACAAGGAGATTTTGTGAAAAAAAGAATACTAGAGTTGTTCACAGGAGCTCAATGTGACCATCCTTTGCATAGAAGTCCTAGAGAGGGAAAAAAAAATTTTAAGAAATTTTTGAGAGGCTTTTGTTGTCAATAAAAATGGATTTTTTTTTTTGAAATTTTCTAAATTTTTTTTCCATTTCTTAAAAATGAAAAGGGACATAGATCCTTTTTCTGCTATTTTCCGGCATTTTCGGAAGATAGTGCCTTCTATAGTACCCCGCAATAGTTCATAGTACTATTGAGTATTTGTAAGTGCTCCGCAGCGGGACCTCATTCTCGTATGCCACCCTGCTTTAATGCGCTTACTATTGTACCCGCCACCTGCCGAAATTGTAGCCCACATAAATTTGAAACCGACGGTGGAGATTGCCACTGTAGCGTGTCGACGCAGTACTTGTAGTATCAATAGTATAGTTGCTAATTTGTTAGTAGAAAGAAGACATCAAGTGTAAATGTCATTGGTGGGTTGTCAAAAGCATATAGAGTGTTACAATAGCCGTGTTTGAATTTAGTAAAGTGACTTGCCTCTATATATTTTTTTTAAGCCTATTTACACAAGGTAATGCTCTAATGCTAGCATGGTTTGTAATTGATCTCATATTGTGACCTTTTTTAATTTTATAGTTAACTTTTATAGCTTACATCAAAGATTGATTGAGAGGGAAAATCATAGATAGGATGATTAAAAACAAGTTGTCAAGGTACCTATTCATTTGATTGAATTTGAGGTTTCTCAAATTTTTATACATATTGTTCTAATGAAAAAAAATATAAATTGCCTAACAATTCCATAAATGTTACTTGAGAAGGTGCACCAAAACAAGGATGAAAGGCTAAGGGTCAATGATTCAACACCTTGCCGTTGCTCATGCCCAAGAGGAAAAAAGACAACTTACAAGAATTGATCTCTTTTATCAAGCCAATGAAAGGCGCACTAAGAGATTGATAGGTCGTGTAAGGAAAGGCAATAAATGGAACCCATCACCAACATATTATCAAATTGCAATTATCAGATTTTTTAATTAATTATTTATTTATTTTTATTTGCACTACTAGTCCAAAGTCAAACGGCCCTCTTGAGACTCCATTTTTTTCAAATGAGATACCAAAATGAAAATGCTAGATCATATCTTTAAGTCTAATTAAAGACTTAATTGTAATAGGAAGTGAATCAACTTAGCCAATAATGAATGCCTAATAGTTTATGCTATTTTTGTTATTTAGCAGTAATATATGAATATATATTATTCAATCATTGTAGAGACATTGATTTTTAAGGTTTAGAAGTTATTGAAAATCATAGAAGGAGGAAAAAAATTTGGAACCTATAGATAACTGTGAACCATTATTCTAAATTTTAAATTTTAATCTTTCTCCAAATGCTTTGAGTACCTCTTGTTTTATGGTATTCAAAATTTCTATGGTCTATTTTTACATTAGGTGTGTATGTGCTAACTAAAGAAAGTTTAAAAAAATATTATTTTATGTCCTCAGTATGCATACTAATAGGACTCCCTTGCATGCGTAGTTTTGAGCATTGAAGATGGTTTTGAGATCATTCTTTTGGTGAAATCTCTTCATTATAAAGTTCTTTCAAATGTTCAATTTTTAATTCCCTTATTAAAAAAAATCCTATTTTCTACAAATTAAGATGTTAAAGTACCTATTTTCATGAGATTTTACACTTTTTTAGTTTTCCTACTTAGAATTTTTTTTTTTGCTTTTCCTTTCTAGGGTACCTTATTTTTAAAGGTGTATATATTGGATAGATTTTTCATATATTTTAAATTTTATAATACTTCCCAAAAAATCATGAGTACTGTGCAAAACGTTATAAGAACCAGTCAGTCTTTTTTGCAACATCCAATAATGTATATCCTATTTTTACTTTAGTACTTAAATCTATGGTTGTCATTCTTCTTTTACTCATGTAACAAAAATATCATTTGACAAGTATAATTGTTATATAGATTTAAGCTTTGAAATAAAGAAGAAGACCTTAATGTACATTGTGAGACAATTAGGTGTAGTTACCTTATATAATACATTGAAAAGGCATTTCATTGTCACTGGTAATTTGGATATATTTCAAACACTACGAAGACCATAATTCAACGTTCAAAATGTCTTTAATCCCTAAGAGTCTTAGAGTATCTAGAAGGATGATAGGTGTAGATTTTTACAATTTTTGGTAATAAAAATCATGGCATGAGAAAAATCTAGACATCAAATCTTCATTTCTTTAAGTATTTTTTTTCTTTCCAAGTTCCCTATTGGCAAGAGTTTTCTACATTAAAACAAATTGAACTCATTGAGTTTGGACTACACTACACATTAGAAGTATAGGGAATTTTGATAAAATGGCTGTATTCCGTGTACCATTTTCAAACCGCCCGGTGTAACTATAAAAGTGTCATCTAGGATCGGTATAGATTTCAGATTGTGCGGTCTAAACCATAAAAGTGACATTTAAAAAAGATGTAGATTTCAAACATCTAGGATAGTTGTACATTTTAGCTGAGTTGTAAAAATTGCCAAAGTAACAAAATGGCGCCATTTTAACGAAACTGCCTACAAGTGATTATAAAGCCTGGTCATATATAATATGGGAGTTGTGTACCTAGGGCACCAAGTGTTTTATATTGTATTTTTCTATTTGAATCAAAGTTATTTAGAAACTTCAATCCTGGTCAAACTATAAGGTAACTCTGCCTATGACAGGCAGAATTTTGGACCAGCCTAATGCAGGCAAAAAATTTCATGAGCAGTACATTTCACAACACACATGTACTGCTCATGAAATTTTTTGCCTCCATTAGGCTGGTCCAAAACTCTGCCTGTCATAGGTAGAGTTAAGGTAAACCAGCCTATGACAGGCCAATTGTCTAATGCAGACATCTACATAACCCCCCATTACAGTCCATTTCAGGTTTTTGCTTCTACAATTTAATTAGGTTGGTTAGTGGCCCACATTAGTGTATTAGGTGATTGTGATAGAATTAGTAATGACTGTCATAGGACACTTACACATTGTGAGTGTAAACTCATCATAAAGAGTTTTTTTTTTATTCCTTTGTGTGATGGCCACATTAAAAATTCTTGTGGTTGTGTTAGGAAATCTGAAGACTGCATTAGGTGGTAAGATGACCATCATGAAGACATATTTTATTGATTTCAGATAGTCTACAGACTATTTTGGAAAAATACTTAAAATATTTATAACAAATTCCTACTTTGTCCCAAAACTAAAATTTTAACTACTTCTTTCATTTCTCAAAGTTATCTCTGCTAGAAAAAAATCTGATTTTATTTTGCTAATGGCAACATACCAAATCAGTCATTCTGCCTGTCATAGGTTGGTTTACCTTACTTTATACATCTTGGCACACCAATTCTTAGTGTTTTTCTTTTTTAACATGATTAAATATGTATCAGAGCCATCAAGCTCTGCCATTTTCTCTGACACTAGGCTAGGCGTGCACGGGCGTGAAATTGCAGATTATTTACTCTACAAATTATTTTATGCTCTTTATCCATCAGTTTCAATCCTCGGGGAGATAAGTACAATCTGATAGTGTTGCAGATAATATATTCTGCAAAGCGCGTAGGTATTCAATCGAGGGAGTGGGATAGATTCTCAAGGAGCTTGGACTTGTATCTATTCTGTAGAGTGACTGTATACTCGACAACATTCAAATCATTAGCTAGCTAGTTGTACCAAATGTTCAATCAATCAATTGCCACATTTCAGCCACCATGGCATACACAGATTCTCCTACCAAGATTCCAAACCCCTCCGTTAGAGATTCAAATCTCTTTCTCTGCCTCCATTACTGCTTGACACTTGTGGCAAGGTTCGGAATGTGACTTATGCATTACAAGGAGGACAACAAGATCATGCATAATTTCAATGCTCAATTTATATTCTATAGGGGATTTTGGTTTTGAATGGTAGCGCACCAGTGCTACTACAGCCAAAATCAAATTACGCCCATCTGACAGTCTACTACAACGTTTTTGATCTTGTGATCATTGGAGAGGAGCAAATGCTGCAAGACAAACCTCTGTTTCTCTACCTTGTCGCTCTCTATTTCTTGTTAAATTTATTCCTCTACTCCACACAGATTAGTGAACCACTCTGGAATGTGGAACAAGAAATCATACTAGCCTCGCAGCGTGAATTGAGTCGAATACGAAGCCGACGGTATCGTATGGTAGCTTGGGGAGACCCCGTCAGGGTTTTGGATCCAAACATCAATTTGGAATGGAATCTCATTCTCTTGCTTGACTATTTCCAGTGGGATGCGAGGATCGTCATGGAAAATGAACATTACGACTGTCACTACAAGAAAACGGCCATAAATGTGACTGCAAAATGTGACTGCGTTGATTTTGCGACTAGAACACCACTTGACCTCTCTAATTGCACCAGCGGGCTGAGATCCAGAGCGCTAGAGTCATTCTGCAGTCGTGACTGTGACTGCCGGATGAACAGTGAACACGCTGAAGTCTTCATCCACAGCATTTCGTTCACAGGGGCAACAATGCAGTGACGTGGCGAATTGGAACGCGACTGCAAGAGGCAAAGTCACCGCTGAGTTGTGTAGTTTCAATTTTTGCGACTGTAAGTGACTTCAAAGTCACTGCAAAGTGACTACAAAATGACTGCATCGCTAGGAGGAGTCACTTAGTCAGCCTTTTCTTTTACTAATGGATAAAGAAAAAGATGGGTCCTCGTGGTACATGAAAGATAGAGTGAGGACAGTTTCGGGTATGTCACTATAGTATGACTGCAATATGATTGCAATGGGTTTTCTAACAAAATACAAAGAGGCATGCAATAGGGGCATCTTTTAGAATATTGGAGTTTAGGAATGTCTGAATGAATGCAAGTCAGTTAAGCTGTAGTGCTAGGGAACCTTAAATTAATTAATTTTAGGAGAGCAAGGTGTACAAGCCTTATTGCACATGTTTTAGAAATTCAAAAACTAGTTGGAGAATGAAATAATTTCGTTCATTCCGTTGGGCTGCCGTGACTTGGACACATGCTGTACGGAATCATTTTGAGGAAACCATGCTATGGATAGCGTCATCCGGCGCTTCCATACCGGCTTGCTGTTAGGTTTAGGGTTTGCATTAGAGTACAAGGTATAGGGAAATGTTTAAAGTTGTTGAGGCCAGAACTTGTGGCAATTCAATAGAGCGTGAATGAAAAGAAGTGAACATGGCCCTCTGATTACCGAGGACAGGGACAAAATGTTGAGGTTGCAATTGCAGGCGACATGACTACAATATGACTGCGGTTTGTTTGTCATGTAACTACACTATGACTGCAGCGAGTCTGTCACATAACTACACAATGACTAGTACATGACTGCCCCCCCCCCTCATTCCATGTTTTTCATTTTCTCATTCCCTGTTTTTTACTTCAAAAATTGAGGCTATTTTTAGGAGTTAAACTTCCAATTTGAACTAATTCCATTGTAGAGGTCATAGTCAAAAGTGAGTAAACTATTGTCATATATTGTGACTGCAATTTACTCTAAGGTGACTACGTAATGACTTCCGCATCACTATACTACTATGACATTAACATTTTACAAATCCCACATGGTTTGTCTTGTCTCCTACTACCCACTTGTATAAAAGGCTTGTCATTTGAATTCTTCATATTCACACACTAAATGGCTTGAGAATCCATTTGACACATATGCAAAATTAAGTGTATTGTATATTATGTATTTGTATATGGTGTATTGTGCATTGTATATGGTGTATTGTGCATTGTATATTTGTATATGGTGCATTGTGTATTTGTATATTGTGTATGGTATATTGATATGGAATTTTGAATGTATTCATATGCAAATATAGAATAACTAGTCATTGCACAATTATCATTACACTCATTTTGCACATTTCACCACAATTTGAAAATAATCTTCAAATTTTTTAGATTTTAGGAAATAATCCAAGATTTCAAAAAATAATATTCAAATTTCCTAGATTTCAAAATATAATCGTAGATTTCAGAAAATTATCCTAGATTTCAAAAATGTAATCCTAGATTTCAAAAATGTAATCCTAGATTTCAGAAATGTAATCCTAGATTTCAGAAAATAATCCTAGATTTCAAAAATGTAATCCTAGATTTTAAAAATGTAATCCTAGATTATAGAAAATAATCCTAGATTTCAGAAGGGTTGGACACAACTCTAGAATGACTTCAATGTGACTGTGCTTTTTTTGTCCACATCAGATTTATAAGGGGTGAAATCTTTGTCCACTTAGTCCACAAAAGCCCTTCCTTTCCACATGGTAGTTGACAACCATCTTTCCTTAGGCTGTCTTTCTTTATCTCACTCAATGGAGCCTCTTCTCATCCAAAGTCTCATCCGTTCCCTCTTCGTTAGGTGATAATACCCTTGCAGTCATTCTTGTAAATGACTTGTCCGAAATGATTGCAGCGCCACGGAGTCATTCTTTCGTTTTGCGACTGCACTACGACTGTTTTGCAATCATTTGCGCAGTCACATTTTTCACTGTTTTTTTGTAGTGTGTTACGCCAGGCTCGTGTACAATCAATGTCATGGGCTCATGCTTCACGATAAGTTTATGGAGGCAATGGAAGCGCTGCCGTGGAGTCTGTGTT
This sequence comes from Antitrichia curtipendula, assembly GCA_951230915.1. NCBI lineage: Eukaryota > Viridiplantae > Streptophyta > Bryopsida > Hypnales > Leucodontaceae > Antitrichia > Antitrichia curtipendula. The sequence goes on along the minus strand of OX579634.1, from coordinate 54,473,270 downwards.
ACCAATTTCTGCGGTTATGGTGGCACATTCCCCAAATGGATGTCTGTGGAGTGAGACAGATGGTGGACAACCCTCCCGACAACCCTTTTCTTTGCTTTCCTCTCGCGCTCTTGGTCACGTTGAATATCGTCCTTTACTTCACAATCTTCGGAAATACTCTCTGGAACTTTTTTCTCAATACTGTCTGGAGACATCGCCGGTGACAATGTGTAGGGAATATACAATTTGATCATCTAGGAATATATATAGAACTCAATTTGAGCATGCCAGAGTTTGCAATTTGTTGTTGATGGAGATTCATTTGTGCCATTCAGCAGCTTGGAATAGAGAATGATCATCAGTATTTGATCGATCTAGCTTCGATGATCACTAACCATGAATTACCGGTGCAATTCATATCATCCTGTTCAGAAATGAAAAAATTGAAAGGGGTTTTGGAAATGGAATGGGTCTGCATGTAGACGACATCTGAAAATGACAGAATGTGATTGTTCGAAACAGAGGAATCATTCAATTAAATAATGTTGTTCGAGACTGAATGATTTTAGAATTTTGTGGTGTATATTGTGTTTGTATTTAATCCCGTATTAAAATCAAATTAGTATATCATTGGGAGGCATATGCATTGGCCACATCATAAGATCGACCTCATCAATATTGGGGAGTAATTAACTCTTAAAGTCCCAAAGTCCCTGTTGGGGACTTTTGGGATTTTGGGTAGGCTTGTGTGATCCCAATTTTTGACATAATTTTTTGAAACTTTTTTTTGAATATAGGAAATCAGATTAGCTTTTGGGGAATATAATATTTTTTTATGCCACTATGAGTCCAAAAGCAGCTCAAGGGGTAGCCCAAAAATAATCACAAAAAATCGAGTTTTTTTAATTTTTAGTTTTTTTCCCTCAAAGATTATGTTTTTGTTTACATTTGAAGCTTTAATTCATTCTATTTGGATTAGTAATGAAAAAGTTATGAATAATCTTATTTCTTAGGCAATCTAAGCATCTTCTTGAAAAAATAAGTTATAGAATTCATCTCTGAATGCAATTTTTAGAATTTTGCAAAAATAGTTGTTAGGAAGGATTGAATTTTTTTGCTAAAACAATGTCATTGTTGGAATTATTGTGTTTCAATTCCATCTTATAGTTGTTAACAATTTAGTTATCCCTTCAATCTTGAGCCTACTTCTACTCAATAATTTTTAAATGAATGAAAATTAAATGTTTTTTTGTTGAATTTTTTATCTTTAGATTTTCAATTCAATTCTTTACCATAAAAAAATAGAAAATCTAAATTAATATTAATGCAAAATTTTTAAGTTAAGATGATTCAAAGCCAAAAAATCTGGTTGATCAAGGTGTAAACAAAACTTGTTTTCTTTACTTTAAATGCAAGTATCTTGCAATAGAAGCCATCAAAAACTTTGAAAAATTTTCCACACATTTATATACTAGTTTAGTACAAGATCCTATGGTTAGATATGTAAAAAAAATAATTTTTAAAGTTTTTTGCTCTTTGCAATAGAAATGGAAGTTTTGAGTGGGATTTGATGGAAAAAAGGCCTTGAGACTTTAGGGATTGAGCTTGCATTGAAAAAGACATCACGTTGTAAGTTGATAGTAAAGTAAGTAATGTTGTGAGATAATTTTCCATGGCTTAACCCCTAAAGGTTTTTGACTATGTTTTCACCAAAAACGTTCCAAAACTGCCATTTCTAATACAAGTATCAAATTTAAAAAAACAAACATTTTTGGACACATGTAACCATAGGATCTTGTAGTAAACTTGTTTGGAAAGATGTGGAAAAAATTTCAGAATTTTCCACTGTGTGGATTGCATGATATTAGTGTTTGAGTTGAGAAAAATCCTTTTTTTGTCCCTGCGAAAATCCGGCCAGCTGCACTTTACAAGGTCACATTTATATGAAAAAATGTCCAAAACGGTGGTTACTCTTTGGGTTCATTTTTGAAGTCAAGTTGGCTATATGCTTGAAAAATTTCAGATCATTTGGATTTGTACAGCATATAGGAAAAAAATAGTAAGTAGAAAGAAGTAGAAAATGATTCAAAACACTAAATTGTTAAGAATTTAATCATAGAATTACATAATGCCAATTCCAATGGTTATAATGTTGTAAAGACCTATCTACACCCAATGTTTTTTATTTTTTTCAAAAATATTGAAAATCGAGTAAAATAAAAGACTTCTAAGTTTATTTTAGAGTAGAGATTCCACAACTACTCTCAAACTAAGAATCCTCATAACTTTTGACTCATAGATCAATATGGAATGATTCAAAGCTTCCTACGTATATATAAATCCAAGATGACGGACCAAGCAATGCGGATGTGTATGTGCGAATCGGACGCCACAATATTGGACGGTTGGTTGGACCTTCGGATGGGCAGATTGCGCAGACAAAATTTGGCGTCCGTTGGATCGCACGACCACCGTCGAAGGCGGACAGTCGATTGGCCCGTTGGACGGGCAAGTGGACGCCCGGTCAGACCTTCAGGCCCCCTCGTTCGCCTGCCTGACAGTCAGTTCGCGCACCCGACGGCTTGTCCGCCCGATAGTCCGCAGCCCAATGAGCCGTCCGTGCAACGCTCCGTCTGACCGTCCACTGGACGGTAGAAACTGAAAATCATGTATGTCAAAAGACATTTGGGGTCAGCACCTACGTCCGTGGGACATCCAGACGTCCTGTCAACCCTGGCGAAGGTAGAGGTCTAAGAGCTTCGGCTTCTTTCTGCATGGACTGACGAGGAGAAACATGACATGCAAAGCAGACTAGAAAGATTACAACATCTATATACATACGGATCATGAAAAAATCATTCATGGCTTCATGTTTGAAGATGAGTCAGTCGCAGCAATAGTTCTAAGAATTATCAAGATTGGGTTGAATAAAGTGTTGAATAATTTGCCTAAGCAAGGCCCATCTACTCTTGCTACTGCAGTATCGCCTATACAAAAATTCCAACAAGCAACTCCATGCTTGCAAATGAATGTTTATTACTATCTAATGAAGTAATAAGTACAATTATTTTGTGTTTGTTCACTTTTATTTTGCTTGTATCTGCAAGTCTTTTATGGAAGTCCAACATTTTCTTGACGCTTACAATTGCTTTTATCATGTAGAGGAAATTTGTCAAGGAATTTACTACGGTACTTAACACAACGGCTGAGTAAGTGCTCGCTGGAGATTTGCAATCCATTCACAATATGGGTTCATAAAAAATACTAACATCTACTTAGACAGAGTCTTGCGTGTGTACAAATATTCTAATAGTGTTGTGTTGACTTTTCAGGGAGGAGTTTTTGCAGATTAAGGCAAGCAATTTAGTTCCTTTATCTTTTATTTGCTTTTAATTGTCAAGTTTATATATGCCTGAATATAATGACTGATAACAGAATAACCCCCTTTGCAAGGAATCAAACCAAAAAGGGTTGCTCATGTTTTAGAGATGTGGCAAAAATGTTTGAACCCATTTAAGGATTTGCATGACTTGAAGAATACTGGGATAGGGCAGAAGGAGATCTTGTCAGAATTTGCGAAGACCATGGCCTTTAGCTTACATGTAAGATTTCCTAGTCGAGACCTTGTAGCTAATGTTTTCGTTCTGTTAAGAGAGAGTGAAGCTCGGCAATCTCATTGCCGACATTGAGAGTGTGTGTCCATCCCATGAATAATCCAAACACTGCCGTATCGCAATATGAGAGTGTGTGTATCGCAATTTTTAGCTCGGGGGACTAAGTCTGAAACATTGTTAGCACCTCCAATTGCTCTGACAACAGACATAGGTCTGTGACACTTTGCAAGAGAAAAATGAAGGCCAAGGCGCAGCACCTTTACAGCAAGCCTTGTAGACGAACAATAAAATTTTCCTCACTTTAAATGTTTTAGCTAGGGTTGTCCCCGTCACGTCTTGTCCGTCCGTCCGGATGTCCGGATGGACGTCAGGATTCAACCCCGGTGTCCGTCAAGATGAAATCTGGATGAGAAACGTTGACAGAGGATGAAAACTATGGAAATGGATGGACGTTCATCGTCAACGGGCGAGCTTCCGTCAACGGGCACGGCACGGGCGTGATGGACGGGTATCTGGACAGGTATTTGGACGGGCGTGATGGACGGGTATCTGGACAGGTATTTGGACGGGCGGGATGGACGGGTATCTGGACGGAAAACTGGACGGGCATGTGGACGGGTAACTGGACGGTTGTGTAGACGGGCATGTGGACGGGCATGTGGACGGGCGGGTGGACGGGCATCTGGACGGGTATAGGGTCGGTTCTGTGGATGGGCATCTAGACGGGTAACTGGACAGTTCTGTGGACGGAAAAATAGACGGGCATCTGGACGGGGTTTTTGCCTAAATGCCCGAGGCACCCAAATCTGGTGTCGGCAAAACTTTGAAGTTAAATAAAACCTAACCATGTTGCTATTTTTAGTAGTATCCAAGTTGCTATTTTTAGGAAGTTCTTCTTGAAGTCTAGTTATAGCATCAATACTCAATAGTCTATTCTGAAAAATAAATGATAGTGATTTTTCGTTTCAAGACTTTGTGCAAGGGTACCCATTGCAATCTTGACTTCTTGTAGCATTCAGAGCTTTTGGAAATGTGCCTCAAAAACACTAGATCTTGGAGAAAAAATCACATTCAAAATTTATTTAAAATTTAAAAAAAAATATAGAGCATATTTTTAAAAGCCATAAATTGATTGGGATTATACATGTTAGGCAATTTAAACTCATATTTTTTTGGTCAAAAACTTTTTAAATTTGACTTGTGAAAACTGAAAAGAGGATTGGAACTTTGGAAGACTTTACATCATTTTTGTAGTTTTAACACCCTCATGTTCAAACATTATAATCTTTTACTCTATAAGTGATATTGTTGTGTTTTAGCAACCTATGAGATTTGTAACATGTCTTGTTTGAATTTATATGGTTACAATTTTCTTTTAATTGATACAACTAGTCACCCAATCAAAATGTTGACATTTTGTTCAATTTAGAGCAAATTCGTAGAAGCTCAAAACATGACTTGGGCATCTAGGATTCTAGGGATTAAAGTTCGTTATTGAATTTCTAATTAGAGAAGTTGCTAAATTGATTTTACACTGACTATATGGCAAGAAATTCAAAAATATTAATCTATGTAGGCCCTATGCTAATTATTGCCAAAAAAAACTCCAAGTTGTCATTTCACCATGTTCATCTTGAAATGAAATGAAAAGAAAAAATTAGAATCTATTCAATTTAAGACTTTCAAGTATAGGATCGCCATTCATAAAGTCATTTATTTCAATTGATTTTCAAATAAATTTCATGTAGCGTGACCTTATCAAGTTAGCAATTGCAAGATATTAGACTTTGATCATTTGATTTTCATAATGCCATTTGAGAAAAAATGGAAAATGTTCAATACTTTAATTTGTACACTTTGGATTCAAAAATAAATATGAGGGAGTAGTCAATCAATAGTCCAACTAAAAAAAGATTAAAACTAATAGAACAAAAGTTACAAAACGTGAATTATTTTTTGGTTTAATTCTAAAGACTTAAAGGAGATTTCATCAAATATGAAGCAATAAAATAATTTGTTAATTATTTCTTGCTTTGGTAAAGAATTTCCATTGTTTTTATTTCGTAGCCCCTAAAATAACATACTCTTATTGTCCTTGCTGCAAGGGACAAAATGGATTTTCAATAGGTTCCCATGATCTCATTTTTTACTGAAACTATTGAAAACTTTTTCATAAGAATGATAAAATAGAATGATAGATAAACTTATGAGTTTATTCATAATACAATTTCTATTCCAATTGGTGCCTAGGAGCAAAAGGTATGCCACAATAACCTCAAACAGGGGAGATCGGGACATCGGGCGGTCTAGGACTCCGGGTAGACAAAAAAATCTACAAAAAAATGAAATACAAATTTGTATATTTTTTTCCAGTTGGATTATGTTTTCTTTTAAATGGGAGGCTTTCATTCATCTCATTTGAATTAGGAATGGAAAAGTTATGGATTTTTTTGTGGAGCGGGCAATCCTAGCAACTTCTTGAAATAAATTTGCTTCCTTCACTTTGAATGCTAATAACTTTCAATCCATACGGTCAAACATCACAAATTTTTTATCACGTCATCTAAGACAAGTTTAAAACAAGATCCTTTGGTTCGGTTCAAAAGAAAATTCGAAAATTTAATTTATAGGTGAACATAGCAAAAGTAGTGGTTTAGGGTGGTTTGGGCCAAAAAATGGACTTCGGACTTTAGGGCTTCACCAAAAATAAAATAGAACAGTCTTTTACCTACCATTAAGCATACAAGCTTCTTCTATACTATTACAAAAAGGTCCAATAGATTACAAAAAGGTCCAATAGACAAAGGCGAAGCAACAATACACGAGGTAGAAAGAAAACAATAAATGTACATATTTTATAAATTCGTTGAAGTATATGGTAAACTAATAAAGGCTTTACATAATTACATATGTTCGCTTTGTATAACTTCCAGTATTTAATTCTACACATCTATCTAGTTATACACAATCTAGTCTACTTCTTTGATTACAGCGCCTCGTGCTATGCTGCTTCTCAAAAATTGCTGCAATTCTTGTCGCGATTGCAAAGTCGTCAGAAGTTGAAATGCGTCTATATCGTATCTATTATGTAAGTGGGAAAAAATGTCACTCACGAGCTTTGGCTCATGGAAGGTATTGTCTTCAATGTACGCTATTTGTTCCTCAAAGCCCAATTCACCCTCAAATTCGTCTGGCTGGCCTTGAGAGTTAAACATGATGCGTTCTGGATGTGGTGCACGCACAAAAATGAAGCGGTCTGGGTTCCAATGTCCACCGGCAATCTGACCAAAATATAGTCGACACCTTGGATCACTATCTCCAAACACCCTCCTGATCACCTCTGTCACTTGGGCGTCATTCGTCCATTGTATGTCAGCAACCGTTCCTGCCAGGAGGTGTCGGTTGTCGTGGCCCCACTTCCAAAGCCATGTCATGTCGGATCCCCAATGTACTCTATTACCGAGCCCCGGTAAATTTTCTTCATTGTGCTCGTAATGTGGAGGCATGTGGTCTTGAAGGCCAAACATTTTGTACAGTCGTGCATGAAATGGAGCCCTGCATTGCGCACATCTCTTTCTGGTGACCATGTGTGGAATGAGACACACGGGGTGGAATAGATGGCCACATGTACCAAGATTCCATCCACCCTCGGGGCCAAACGGTTCTTGGCACATTATACATGTTGTTTCATCTTGTACAAAATCTGGAACGGAAGGCCACACTAGGGTGAATGCATGGTTGAGTGGTTCATTTTTGGCAAAAGTCCAAGTCCAAAAAGTCCTTTTTTGTGAGTAAAATGTTTAAGACTGAAATGCTTGGGAGTGAATTCTACAAATAACAAATGTAAAAAAAATCTAAAAGCACTTAGCTTTTTGAGCGCCCCTAGACTTTAAAGTTTTATTATACTTTAGAAAATAATTTTTGAAAAAAAAATATTGGCTAAGAAAAAAAGACTTCATAAAATTTGGTGTTTGAAAAGTCATTAAAAAGTCTTTTGCAAGTGTTCAATACATATCTGCACCACAAGATTATAATTTTTTTTAAATTACTCAAATAGCTACTACAATTATAGTCCTTTCTATGATATAAAGTACCAAAACCATCTTTAAAAAGTCCTTGAAAAATTTGCTGATAACAGATTCGTCACACCCATGAATTTTTAAAAGTCCCCTATACTTTTATAAAATGCTTAAAAAAATATTCAACAACAAGGTTGTATTTAGAATGAAGTTCAAGCGTCTAAAATGAACTTTTTTCTTAGTTTTTAATTTTTTCAATGTACCTTTTAGGCATTTGAAAATTGGTTTTGTGTAGGAATTAAAAGTTTGTCACATTTTTGAGCCACTCAACCATGCATTTACCCACTAGTGGCATAGTGCCATCGCAGTTGGGTGGCCCGTACCGTTGGCGCTCGATATTATATTGGAATTCCAAGTCTGGACAAGCATTCCAATCGATGCTTGAATTATCGACGAACACTAGCAAATCATCGGTGAACATTTCTTCTACCTGAGGCCACGAGGTCAAGCCAAAATAACGTTGACCACCATCATTGAATTTCGCAGCCACTCTCTTCACTTCACGCTGCATTTGCTTAGCCTCGTTTAGTGCTAAGCTGCATGTCAACTTCATGTTGCACATTTGAAGCAGCATCTGCTCTTTCTGAGGATTTTGGACCAACCGCATATTTTGAGCACTCATTGCAGTCATGGTCTGCTCCATGTCTGTTCGAGTTGCAGTTAGCACCACCACATCTGCCTTAGCGTTGTTGGCACGAAGTTCCAAAGCATGCATGGCGTTTGTTAATTCTTCCATGCTTGTGCGAGTACTTCCAACCTCTGCTTCAACTCGCTCAGCACGTGCATGCATAATATCCAACGTGGCACTTTCTGCACTTGGAAAAATGGATCGTGATCGCACCACAAACTCAGATGTGTTGCTCGGGCCTGGTTTGTCTTCGTCTGCACCGTATGTAGCACGTTCCACTACAACATCGAGTGGTGGAACTGAGTCTGTGCTGAACCGCCTTTCACGCTCTACAAGCTCGGCTTCACGTGCAATGAGGCGCACATTTTCATCTATAAGGGCCCGCATCCTTGCACTCTGAACTTCCAAATCTGCACAATGTTGTCGTAGTGCTTCTTCTTTTTCTGCTTGCAATGTTTGTACTAATTGGCGCAAGTGAATTACTTCTTCACCGTCAGCTTGCACTCTACCAATCACATCTTGCTGGTTGACATCTGGACCGCTGCCCTGACCAACTTCTACCTCCATCAACTCCATCCCTGGACACTCCGCTTGTGGAACCACGTTCATTTGCACATTTTGGACATCAGCCAATGGCACGGCAGGATTTGGTGCAATGTGGCGAGTTCGATTTGGAAATTCACCATTCCGCTGTCTGCCCAAAAAGGTTCTCCAATCCACATCCTTGCCAAGAAAAACCTCCACATATGCCATTTGGCACAATAAAAGTGTCCCGTCTTTCTTGGATCTTGAACCCCAAAGTGCCAATGACACTTCAATCAGCCTCTTCTTGAAGTGCGGATGTTGGCACTAGTCAATATTTACCACGCCAGATTTTACGTGCACCTTGTATTGGTCGTGTGGCCAATGGCAGTTGATGTGGGTCCAATCTACATACCGTCGACATGTCGCTCTTGTCCATGGTGGATCTGCCTCCATCCACCCAGGGTTTGCCATAATTGTTGGGGCATTAAGTGTGCCCCAATCCAAAGTTGCTCTGTTTCCTCTCTTCTTTCTACTTGGGGGTTCACTTCCAGGTCCCGAACCTCCTACTACATCCTCTGCGTCCATTCTTGATACCTGCACAATGACACACACGATACTATATGCGAATACAATGACAATTTGCTTTGCCTTCTGTTGCGTAAAGGCAACTGAAATGTGGCAAAACAATGCCAAATGTATAACACTTCTCCTCAAATTGCAATGCGAAGCTTTCTCAAGCTAGGACAGTGCAACTCAAAAGAGGAAACAAGGTCAACTGTGAAAAAAACTTCACTTATACCCCCCAATTACCGACCCGGTTAGGAAGGACAATTAACACCTAACCAACCCTTCCCCCCCGAATCCAGACCGTCCAGGGCGTGGGACGGCCCTGGAATGGACGGCTGATCCGTCCACAGAGGTCTGGCACAGGGTTGGAACGCCATCATTGGGTTTGGGGCGCTGTCAACAGGTTTGGAAAATTATTACATCGCCGCCCGAAAGTTCGACGGACGACCTTTTCGTCCTCTCGACGAGCTGCCTATCCCCTCGACGGCCTGGATCTGGGAGGGGACAGGCTTTATGTCCCCTCGACGGCCTGCCTGTCCCCTCGACAACCTGGATCTGGTCCTGGACAGCCTTTCTGTCTCCTCGACAGTCTACCCGTCTCTTGGACGGAAAGGCCGTCTAAGAGGACGGGCTGCTCGTCCCTGGTCAGAAACGGCCTGCCTATCTTCTCGACGGCCTGTTTGTGGTCTGGGACGGCCTGCCGAAGGTCCTGGACGGTCCTTCAAAATTTTTATTTTTATTTTTTTGAAAATTGATTTTTATTCGAAGTTTCGACAAAATCACATCAAATAGAAAATTAATTTTTAAATTTTCAAATTTTCACCATGTGTATATATCACAAGGACAATGACATTAGAATCCATCATAGTGTAAACTTAATTTTCATTTCATGATATATTTAGAATGTACTCAATGTAGTAGACATTAAAAACACATTCGAAGTTCAAATCGCAATAATGAAATTTCAATTTACGTTTGTGTTGGGGAATTTTACATAAAATAGAAACTAGAAAAAATGAGCTTTTGTTTGATAGTTAGATTCAAACTCAGAAAATATCAATTTTGGGGAGAAATTTCAGATTTAGAGTAAGGAGCAACAACTTCCCCAAATACACTAAAGTAGCATATTTTTATTTTTTTATTTTTACTAAACTCTAAATTACGTGGAGGCAAATATTGGAAAGACTACAAAATCAATTGGATACACTTTGTAACTCAACATGGAAGGTCCCAAAAAAATGAAATGAACGCTTCCAAATTCTTTCCATCTCATTGAAGTGATTGAACTTCCATCAAATTGGCACTAAATGATGCCGTTGGGCGTTCAGAGGTTGAAGTTTATTGTAAACATCTTGCAATCTACAATTCTACATAGGCAAAGTTTGTGAAATGTCTTCCAGTCAATTGAATACTAGTCTAGTACTCTAGTATGAGATCTTACATACTACAAGTAGATGTGCACCTTAAAGGCCTAAACACATACATTTTTTTTTTTAATTCTTTGCTATAAAATGGCAATTTATTTCAGATTTAGGATGGAAAAGAGGCCTTGGGACTTTAGTCAGTTTAGTGGCTAACATACGGTACTACATAAGCAATTAATAAACAATCTATAAGAAAAACTATAGTAATTCACCGCTAGTTGCATTATAATTTAGAAGCCATAAAAAAAATATAGAGACCACAAAAATGTCAAGTTCATGTACTCAATGTTGCATTTCGATTTTGAGAAAAAAAATAAAAGGCAAATGCCAGATGTTACTATTTTAGAGTTTTCCTTTCTGTAGAAGACTACATGGAACATTAGAATCCATTCGTCTCTTTTTTTCCTTTATCTTACAGACTTACACCAATCCTCTCTTATTTGCTATAGTTACATAAACTTAAACATCAAATACTCTTAAAATTGCAACAGTGAAGAGGGTTTAGGATTTAGGGTTTAGGGTTTAGGGTATAGGCTTGTAGGGTTTACTTCAAAACCTAGGCTGGACTAGAAACTACGAAACATGTCCTTCATTTTTTTAGTTGGCATTACAAGTGCAAAACTTGATCGAGATGTAGTCTTTGAAGTTTGAATTGGAAAAAAATAGATTAATGATTTAAATTCAACGTTTTATAAAACATATTGAAGACACCAAAAAACGGCATAACAATATCTTTAAAAGGTAAAACATTCTTAAGTATAGATGTATAGGGCTACATTTTTTTTATGTAATGTACGAATGGAAAGAAGAAACAATGTTTTACATTAATCAGTAATATGCATATGACATATGTTGTTTATGAGGTCTTTCACTTATCTCATAATTAACCATTTTAGAGTTTTAATCTTACTACCTTTAACTAGAGCATTTAGAGGGTGGTTTTTGTCTTGGTCTTTGTATATTTGATCCGGGCTTAGTAAGTTATTGAATGTTTATACATTTGAGACTTTCAGTTGAGTATACTAGTGTAGGCAGGGTTTAAAAATTCAACAAAATACTAAATTGTCAGGTGCACTTACATGCAAGGAAGGATGGAATCAAAATACAATAATCCCAAAGGTGAAATTGTTCTACGTATAATCGATAAAACTCATTTGAATTCAAATTTGAGCCCTACAGAATATAAATTATTTTAAGGGATTGCGAGATTCTGGGATTTTTGTAATAAAAACATTGCCCAATGCCAACGACTTTTGTAAAAATGGGTGCAATTAGAATGAATCAAATGTTAACATGAACATCCAAATAGAACATTCTAGGACCGACATTAAGAAGTTTTCAATTTGACCTTCTATGATTTTTTTCTATGTTTCTCCCATTATTTACGTGCAACAAGATAGAATTCCATTCTAAATGAGCAGTAAATCTCGTTTTGAGCATTTGAATGTCATCCCTGGTATTAATTTGCCCTCTAATTGAAACAAATGTGAACATTAAGTTAGCACTCGTAAACTACCCGCCACCGTAGACTAATGCCCGATTGAAAGGAAGGACATCTGTCATGACAAGTCCGAGAGTGCTAAACCACATAAATGAAAAATTCTCCGAACAAGGATTAGAAATGAATTACACTCGGCCAGCACTGTTTTGAACGGCCCGCTCAATGACCTTCCCGCCCTCTCGACGGCCTTCTCGTCTCTCGAAAGTCTTTCCGTCCTCTCAACGGCCAGTCCTCGGGCTAGACGGCCTTCCTGTCCTTTAAATGGCCAGTCCGCAGGCTGGACAGTCTCCCCCCCTGGACGGCCTTCCCGTCCTCTCGATGGCCAGTCCGCGGGCTGGACGGCTTGGCCCCTGGACGGCCTTCCCGTCCTTTGGACGGCCCTGGATGCTCTGTCCGTCCTCTCGATGGCCTCTCCGTGACGTGAAATGGGTATATAAGACTGTTTTTAGGGTACTTTCGCCACAATCTACCCTGCTCTGACAGTGCTCTCTTGTCTTGGATTGGTTGCAATCCTTACTTGCAAGCGCGGGTGTTGGGTAGAGGCTGGTTTGAGGAATAAGGGGGGCGGTTTTTCACTTTGTAGAAGCTAAATTCCTAATTCCTTTCATTTTGATTATTTGTTACTTGTTACTATCACGATGGCTGGTCGCGATTTCTCAAAGAGAAAAGTTGATGATTGGTGGACAGGTGTTGGAGATGCACCAATTATGGACCCGGATGCGGAATCACTAGAGCTTGTTTCAGAGGCCGTAGTTGCAGAAGGGTCCGTAGTTGCAGAAGGGTCCGTAGTTGCAGAAGGGGCTAGAGCTGTTGTGGGGGGCGGAGAGTCTTCGAAGGGGAAAAAATAAATAAAAGGAGGCACAAGGCTGCAAATCCAGAGAAGTGGCCAAGCAAGGGTGCAACGCAAAAATTGCATGAAGTGGCGTTGGATTTTTTTGAGCAGTATTTGATTTCGCAGTTGAACACAACATACATCTCACGCGGATTACAGGGAGTGGATGTCATTAAACAAAAGTTCCACCACATGTTCTGGACAACAATGAGCGCGGATGAGTGGCATGAAGACCGCACGAAAGAATGCTTCGATCATTGGTTGGAGTCACAAGTGCAAACGTGTATCTTCAACCTTGCCCAAGTTGCGGAAAAAATAAAAGGCTTTTAGAAGAGTGTAGTGTCCAAACAACAAGCATTGAATTTGTTGCACAAGAAGGTGTATTGGTGGCATGAAGCAATGTGTGGACTGTCTTCAAACAACATCCGTTCCGCTCCATGGTTTCAACAAAGTCAGAATTTGGCCTTTGGTCAACAAGCTACAGGAGGAGTGGTTTTCCTTGAAAGAGGAGTGGTGGTAATTCCTTTGTCTGGCCATAGCAAACAAGGGGGGGCATGGGAGGGTGCGCAAAGTATGTGTTCAAAATTCAAAACATATTCCCGAGAATATGGAATTAGTTGGAAAGTCAGCCTTGCGCGTGGATGAATTGAAGAAGTCAAGGGAGAAGTTGTCCATCGAGGCATTGGTATGTCCATGCGAGCATCCAGAGGTCATCAAATTCTTTGCTATAAATGACATGACCATGGAGTGTTATTCGCAATGGTGGAATGGGGGTACTCTCGGTGCCATGTTTACCCTTGATGAGAAGAATCGAGATCCAGATGAAATTGGAGAGGTAGCTTACGATGCAACTCCACAAACAATGCAAGCTATGAAACGACTCATGGCATATAGATGCAAGCGCACTGAACTTGCGTGGGCAATGATTTGCATTGTGGATGCAGTGCAACAGTGCTCTGTATTGCACAACGACATCACACCGGAGAACATTATGCTTCATTTTCCGAATGATGATGGAAGAACCATGTGGATTGGTCTATGTGATTGGGGAATGGGTAGCCGCATCAACAAAGAAACCCCTTCTCTTTACCAATTCAATTGTCCAAGGAAGTTGCAGGCAACCCGAGCGCAACGTTGGTAGGTGGCTCCTGAGTTGATGTACTTGATTGGAGAGACAAGAACTTCATCATCTCCTACTTGCAGGGTTAAGCCACCGTGTGTTAGTATACACACAGATGGATACTTCATAGGAAAATTGGCTATGAAGGTCTGGAAAAAAGATCGCGGAAGTGTAAAGATGATTCCGAACCATATGGCATTTGGTGCGTTTCAAACCATGTTGGGTGAATTGTGCAAGGTGGAGTCACTACAATGATGCTCGGTGACATATGTCGTGCAATATCTAAGTGGTGCTCCAACGTTTTGGACACCACCCGTGGATTGCTACCGCGAGGCCGCAAAGAAGAAGACCTTCAAGAAGAGCAGGCGCGCAATGAAGATTAGATAATAGTGTATTACCATATAGTTGCAAAATTAGTGTTTACTTAGCACATGCGGTTATTATAGTATAGGCTTGAGGACATCCGTAGCAGTGTAGCACACTTTGTGGCTTCAATGCATTTTGTACTCATTTTGGTTTATATAAAGTTATAAACGTATTTTACCTAAATATTGAGTTGTAAAAAACTTCTTGTCTTCTCTAATTTTACCATTTAAATTGAGTTTAAATAAAAATCTTATATCTTTAGTACTAAAAACTTTGAATTGTATATCACTACAAGAAATTTCAATTAGTTTTGTGGAAAATTGTAACTATCATCATTTTTGTTGCACTTCATGCCATAAATAAGTAAAAATAGAAAAAACAATTCAAGAGATTCTGAATTTTTAGTTTTTTACAAGAGGTACAAATATCAATAGAGATTTCTAGTCAGAAAATTTTCCAATTGGTTATTTTATTTTTCACACCCAAAACTAGTAAACAACCACAAAGAAGAGCTTGAAGTCAAATTTGACTATCAAACCAAATTTATATTTTTATTGAAGATCAGCATAATATTTTAATATTTTTCCCCATACGTAAGAATTCATTTTCTATTTATGTTTTTTTTTTCAGAAAATTTAATGGAAAAATGAATTTATTGTGATTTTATAAAGCTAAACATGGAAATCAAATTTTATCAATTATAATATGTATCAGAATAATCTGAAACTCTTACCATAAATGAATGAATGAATGAAAAACATAATTTTATAATTTAAATTTAAATTAAATTTGAAAAAAAAAAACATACATGAAAAAAACACCAGACTGTGTTATTTGAATTTTAACACAGGGAGATTTCAATTGCAATAACTCTTTCAAATTTTGACCTCGATTCTTGAATATTCAAAAAAAAATAATTCAAAAACAATAGTGCCCTGAAGGCCCAATTTTCCATAAATTGCAGTGAAAATTAATCTGAAATTGCAAAGCTAGCATTCAGAAAACTAGTTTTTCTAAGTTTGAATGCTAATATTTTTCAATCTATTCGGTCAAACTTTATGAAATTTTACCACGTGATAAAAAACATGTGAAGTATAAGATCTTACAGTTAGATGTTGTAAAAAACATTTTTTCCGTATGTTGAGGCAAATGCAAGAGAAAAGACAGTTTTGCGTTGTTTTCTGTGTAATGACTTTGGGACTTTAGGGATAAATAGTTCCATGAGAATGAAAGGAACAAAAGTCATATTTCATATTAATGCTCATTTCAATATGCAAGGTATTGAGCCTCTATAACCATTGCATTTGAAAACATGAAGACCCTATTGTCTTTTCAAAAACATTCAACGTCTTCCATACCTAGGAATGCGCACAGAAGTATTTGCATTTGCTTCTTGTACTATTGATTCATTACCACCAATTTCTTTAAGTGGACCTTGTCGAGGCACCGGCCCCCTGTAATTACTATCTCCTGGAACCTCACCATCTTCACCTATAGTACCACCGATCGATTCACCATCATCATTGGATGGTGCACTACCACTTTCGCTGGAGGCCTCAGAATTGCGGTTTTGTTGTGCTTGAGCTATAGAAGACAACGTCCGAAGAGGTCGTTGGCCCATTGCGTCCATAATGCCATCTGTATTGGGCCCTTCTGTTTGAACTTCTCTTAAAAATGGTTGGGAAGCCGCTTCTTCCCTCCTCAGCCTTCTACGCGTTCTACTACTCACACGTTCACTAGTAGTACCTTGTGGTCGTGGACGCTTCCCTCGATTATTGGCATGTACAGGTGGCCGCAATGAAGTCATATTTCTAGTCGCACGTTGTGACACCATACCAGCCAATCATGTACCTATCGACGAAGTTGGTTCGTGTGGACGAACTTCGGAACTAGACGGCCTTGATGAACTTTGGATTTGTAGATTTTCCAATATTGGCATTTGCTGTTGTGCAACCGAGTCTCGATTTGGAGGGGGCATATGTGCTTCTCCACCTTGAGGGGGCCCTTCTCTGCGGGTGGTCCTCATAGGCAATGACGGTGGTACTACTACGTCTTCTTCACGTCCTCTTTGAATGTCAACACCATCTCTTTCTATTGTAGCATCAACTTGTACATCCATAGGGTCTGGACTTAGTGGTCTTGGTGCCACAACGTCCTCATTTGTACTAGCCCCACTTGGCCCAACATTCTACGTTTGTGACATTCATGGTGGACTTCCTTGATGTCCCTCGTAGTCATTGTCGTTATTATCCCCCTCTTCAAAGTCAAATACGGATGCATCAATTAGAGGACGCACTCCTCCTGACCCATGAAATCTATCAAACGGTGGCTCATCGTCATCATTGGAACTATCATCTGAATCGTCATCATTGGGATCAGAGAGAACCAAACCACGGTCTAGACCATCAGATTCATCTGTCATGGAATCCTCTGACATCATGTTTTCAGTGTACCACTTTATCGGATTTGCTGCAACCCTTTCTCTAAGAGTCTTGGAATTGGTATAAATGTAAACCAATTCCTCAGCACGCTCTAATGTCAATCTATTGCGTGATTTGTTGTGGACAAACGAATACATGCTCCAATTGCGTTCACAGGACGATGCAGAACACACTTGCGCGAGGATCTTTTTGGCAATCGGTGCAAGTATACGAGCACCGGCTCCGAGAGGGTCCCACCATTCATGAGGCTGCAAATTCAAGGTGTTTACATCAGGAAGTCCACCAAAAATGCCTTGCCGATCTCTAAATGCTTGGTACTCAGACAAAGCTAAAGCAAATGCTTGATCTTCAACAGCCAATTTGCGCAAAATTCTCAATATGGCTTCTCTTGCCTCATCATCATCCATTAGCAAGACTTTGTCAAGTAAAAAAGGATTCAATAGAGCCCCAGCGTAATGCAAATCTGTCCTGAGCATGTCCCAGCGCTTGTAGAAATCATCGATGGCGGAAATTGCATACCGTGGCTCTAATGAAAATGGTGGATCTTCCAAAGATAAAACATGCTTTTCCACCTTTTTCATCACAAGTTATGCCTTGTCCAAGCACGGGTGCTTGCCATCAAACTCTCAAAGAGCAATCAAGACGAGCTCCACTATGTACACAAAGTTCAAACATCTCCTCCAAAATTCATCCATTCGCACATATCGTCGCACATTGTTAGCTTTTCTTTTCTTTTGATTGGATGCCAATCTCCGCGTGTACTTATTCCACTGTGGATCGTGGACTGTCGATTCTATCACTTCCTTCACCTCCACCAAACGTTCGATCATGAAGAACATGGTTGCAAAGCGTGTTTGAACGGGATTTTTCAAAACGTGATTAGGAGAATGTCGTCGAAAGATTATAAGTGGCATGTGATGCGTTCAAATGTATTTCACAATTGACTTGGCTTTCTTGACCATACTTATAATCCAATCTTGTTTTTCCCAATCTTCAAGTAGAAGGTCAAGTGCATGTGCTGAACACCCTTGAAAATATATGTGTGGAAATCTACAAAGTAACAGAGCGCCAGCGGCCAACATGTTTGCTGCATTGTCTGTACAAACTTGTACCACGTTCTGTGCCCCTACCTCGTCAATGTAATCACCCATGCAATTAGCCACGTAAGTAGCATCTTTGCATTCGCCTGTTGTATCTATCGATCCAAGAAAAACCTCTCCACTTGTACATGCCAACATGACATTTATCAATGGTCGATGTGTAACATTGTCCCATCCATCAAAGCATATTGTAACGCCATACTTGTGGATTGGTGTCCTTGTCTTCTCTGCTATAATTGCTACCACTTCGTCTTTTGTAGATTTTATGAACTTTGTATGAAGTGCATGGTACGCTGGAGGTTTGTAGCCAACTCTCGATTCCGATATTGATTTCACTGCATCCAGAAAAGCAGGATGCCTCACTACATTGAATGATATATTGGCTTCATAAAAAAACTTAGCCCACTCCTTGTCTAGTACTTGCTTGTTTGATGCGTTCATTCTTTCTTGTACAGACAGTTGCCTCATTAATCGACTATGGGTCAAATTAGGGTTGGGAGCCTCCAATGATTGTACTTAAGAGCTTTGCCCCCCAATGTTTTCTCCTCCATTGTTTGCTAAGATTAAAGCATCAGGTTGTTGTTCGCCACGTACTACACTTGATAGTATCGTTGATGGTGATGTCACTTCCACGTCACGTCCAGTTCCATGTGAAGTGTCCGTAGGTATATGTCCTCCATTATTAAAAAACATTACCTTCACGGCTGCATTGACTTTAGTGCACGCTCTCACTCCAAGGAGGGTGTCATTTCGTCTGTATCTCAAATGGAAAAGCAACCGATTCTTTCGATAGCTTAGCAAACCTTCGCAAAACTTGCAAACAACTTTTCCATCTAGCCGTAGTGTGTACCAAGGTTCCCATTGTGATCTTCCTCCACCCATTGCTCTTATCTGTCCTCCTCTACCTGCCCTTGCACCAAAAAAAAGATTAGTATTCTGTTTGAAATGTGATGTGGAAACAACACTTGTTGCTCTCTCAACAAGTGCCACCACAACACACTCTTTTTGGACTTCGCTCTACCGCAATGGTTGTACTCCAACCAAGTCATGAAAGGCAAAATCAGCAAGGGAAAGTAAACTTGAATAGGCGGAAGTCCTTAATATACACCTTGAAGCCCTCCCGAAAACCCTAAACTCTAAACCCAGCTAGACGGAGTGACGGCTGATGGGGTGGACCCTAAACCCACAGCCCCGCTAACAAAACCGTCCAAGCGGCGACTATCCCATCCTGCGATATTCCGGTCCAGGGGACGGGACAGATTCCCGTCTAGTGGACGGTTTCCCGTCCAGAGGACGGATTACCGTCCCGGAGACGAGAATTCCATCCAGGAGATGACCTCTTCGTCCAAGGGACGGCTTACCGTCTAGGAGACGGCCTCTTCGTCCACAGACGGGCTCTCCGTCCAGAGGATGGCTTATTATCCAGGGGACGGCTTACCGTTCAGGGGACGACTTACTGTTCAGGGGATGGCCTCTTCATCCACAGACGGGCTCTCCGTCCAAGAGACGGATGTCCATTCGGCGACAAAATGACCGTCCAGGAGACGGCCCGACGCCGTCGCAGAATGGACAGACTTCATCCGCGTTGCGGATGGTCCCGTCAGTATCAGCGACGGGCTGTGACGCATCAGGACGGATGCGTCATGACATCCGGACGTAAAAAGCCAAAGTCACGTCCGGATAGACAACCCTAGTTTTAGCCAAGCAGTTACTTCGCAAAAGTTTATAATGTATACTACTACCAAACGTGATGATCACTTGCCTTGCAATTTGATATTTCTTCAATTACCGTGTCCGCATAGAAATTAAGGACTCCCATGAAAAGCAATTAGCAGCACATAAACAAGTTCATCATGAGTTGCCCTTAAAAACACAAATTATAAAAAATACGACTACCTCTAATTCTTCAACATTTCATTCCTACTGCTTATTCCTCAAAGCTTTTCAATACTATAATTAGATAAAATTGGCACTTCACAAAAATACATTGAAACCTGGAAATGAATTTGGTTTTGACATCCGATCAACTTCAAAATGTCCAGTTTCAATATACAACTCACAATCTACAGTAAGACATCTATTGTATTCAACAACCAACAACATGGGCACCATGCATGGACAAGTAGGCTTGGGCGCAACATGTGTAGATAAATCCAGACGCTTGGAAGCATTCTACACAGTACCCGATGAAGAACCACCATCATGCCATATGGATCTGTTATTGAAAGAATAACCACGCCAGATCTTAATTTTTCTACTTCGGTCTCTAGGGGAGCTTCACCAAAAACCAACGATGCTGAAGAGAAGGAAACAATCTTAAACCAATTAAAGTCTCCATCTACCACAAATGCTCACATCTCCTTTCTTATGTTGGAAAATCTAGAATAGAGATCTACTTTTGGATGGAATGTTTGTTTGAGGCCCTTGCGAAGCGAAGAGCAACATAATTAACACACCTTGAGACTCTGGTGCTGTACAGATTGTTGCATTGGATGTTTGACCAAGCGCACTTGATACTGGCACGCAATTGCCAATGATTCGGGGACTCAATCGCGAAGAAGTCAACAATTGGTGGTCCAGGTAAGGAGAATTGGAGAAGGGGCTTCAATCCAGCTTTTAGAATGGGAATTCCATGCTGGATGGGACAAAATTATAGTTTTAGTTGAGATCTGCGCAGAGCAATAGCCTTTGTGTGTCTATTTACTGGATTGCATTGTTGCACAAGGGTGTCATTGGTCATCCGCAACAAAATTTATTAGGGTTTGGGCATATTGGAGATGGGGTTAGGGTTTGCTTTACTTTTGTCATGGCCCCAATGAGGGATGCGGATTGTCTCGCATTAGTTAGCCTCTGGTGGGAATTCTTGCCACTCTCAATAAGCCAGCTAATCCTCATACTTTGCAACTCTTGAAGTCTTTTTGGATCTCCTTTTCTTGCAAGCCTCTCTTGTGGAAATGAATGACTCTCTCAATTAGCTAATTCTTCTACTGTTGCGAATTCACTCAGTTCTTGACAATGAGCAATATTCATGTGGAAAGTGATGTCTCTGAATTATTGAATTCTTATTCTTTTGAAAATTCATTCCGTCTTTGGCTTCTTGATTTTCGCGAAGGACTTCTTCGGGAAACTAGATGTGAATGAGTTTGTTTGGTTTGTGACTAATCTCGGAGTTGAATTGCAGGATTTGGGGCTATGGCAGGGGCTTCAACTCTGTTTGCCGTGTTTCCTATTGCGTGCGCCCCACCAGCCTTTTCTCCACGGACTCGATGCAGTATGCCCTGACATAGTAGCATTTCTGTAGGAAGTGGTTCTATGTAGAGGGCGTTCGGAATCCAAATGAATGGTCATGTGATGGCATTGAGGCCAGGGCTATGGCGTGGGGTTTGCCGAGCATCAGACCCAACTGTTGATGGCATTGTGGCCTCTCCACAACCTCTTGAGGTCTAGAATCCTTTTCTTATCCACCAAGTCTTTCTTCTTGTTCCGTAATTTCTAGTCTATTTTCGGAGGCTGATTTCGGGTATGAATTCCTTGCAAGAGGTTTATGATCCACAATCGCGGTTCGAGAAACTTGCCATGGAAATCAAGAGCTCCTATTCAACTCTAGTCTTCAACTTCACCCTTGGGAGCTCCCAATTCGTCACTTGGGCCTTATAGTTTTCTTTTTTTTCGAATTTCGCAATCTAAAGAGGTAGAAGTATGCAAAAAGCCCCCAATAGGGCATAAAGTCAAGATGGGCATGTCACATGCCAATACAGTATTTGGTCTCTAATAGGGTCTTAGACCTAGAATATCGTAAATATCCACTTGTACATAGGGATCAACTCCCATAAAGGTGGAAGTTAGCCAATTTGAGTGAAACCGCTTATGATAGCTAAAACCCGCTAATCTTGGTGACTAATCTAAATTGCATTGGTTGAGGGGAGTCCAGTGAGGTCCTTAGGTAGATCCTTGAAGATAGGTTCAATTTCCCATCCCATCGACAAAACTGTAGAACCCCACTTGTTAGCTTGCAAGAGTTACCACATCAAAGACTGGGCAATAGAGGAATCTACTGCCCAAGGATGGTGATTCTGGGTTGAGGTCATGCCAGGGGTTCATAGGCGCAATCCATGCGCCAAGATTCCCCTCGGTGTGAAAGATTCTTTAATTACCCAAGTTTATCATGGAGGTGGGATCTTATCCTCCTTTCCTGAAGGTGTAAAGTAAAAAGATGAGCTTGCACGCCTATCCAAGAATTCCATGACAAGTTCCTCAGAAAGTCTCGGATTTTTTTGATAGTCAGAAGATATTCTTCCGAACGGTCAAACCACCAAAATCTACGACAGGAAATTCATAGAAATTCCCTAGGGCCGCGGTAAAATCTCACTATAATTAGACTAGCTTTGTTTATGTTAATAATGTGCCCCACCAAGTTTCGGGACATTCCGATAGTCAGAAGACCTCGCACCGACGACATTCTCCGGCCGCCAACAAAATTGAAGGAGTACGGGGAGTTTGACTGTCATCCCGAGAGCATACAACCTCGGAATGAAGACCAAGATAGGACTTTTCTTACCCCCCTGGATCATCTGAAGACCCTGGGCTAGTTGCTTTTGTCAAAAAACTCAATCCCTAGAATTTGGGTTTTTCACCTAACTTTGGATTTTAAACAGTGCTAGGCCTCTATAAGATTTTGGAGTTAGGAAAAGGAGTGGGGACTTGCCTTCTACTAAAAATGGCCTTCTAGGGCCATTGGCGCAATCCATTTGCGATTTGGAGTTGATCTGCAAAAGTTAGCAAGTAGGTCCTGCTAAAAAACAAGAACCAATGTGAACGGGCCCCATGGACAAAAAGATAAAGAAAAACAACACCCAAAAGAAAAGAAGAGGAGGCGGGCCCCTTGGAAAAAATATAAAAGGGCACTCCTCCTCTCTCATTCTCTCTTTCTCAGCCCATTTACTTTGGGTCCGTTGGGTCCAATTAGCATTGGAACTCTTGGCGTTTTTAGCCAAGAAACCTTGAACGGTGTTTTTTGAACCTTTTTTGCCCTTGTTTTTTGTTTCTTCAAGATTGTGGGAGGTCTTGAGGCCTTTTTGTTACATTGCAATTGCTTTTTTACCTTGGTTTAGCTTTTGAAAAGGGACATCGGAGCTCTTGTTGTGTCCTTGAAGTCCATTGCCGTGTGAGTTTTTACCATTGAAGTTTGATTGAAGGGTTGTGGTTTTTGTTTAAGTGTGAGAGTACTAATCCTAAAGTCACCCCCCACCGTTCTTGGTGATGCCGCTTTGGGGGCCTGTAGTGTGAGGGTTTAAGTTGCGCTAGGCATTGGTCTTACTAACCCAAGTAGTGCCAATGTCCCTTAAGGAGTACTAGGCCACTTGTTAAGCTAACCTTGTCCAACTGTGTGCGCGTAGTCATGTGGGTCCCACCTCTCATGGCGAAGCTTTGAACCCCCTTAGGACCTCAAAGTCTTAGATTGTGTGTTAAAGTCCAACTTATGGCAAAGTTTTGAATCCCCGTAGGGTCCTTAAGCCTTAGATTTGGTGTTAAATCCAAAACTACAACGAAGCTTTGAACCTCCATAGTACTCAGGCTCAAAGTTTAGTTTCCAAAACACATGGGAAACTAATTGAAGTTTAGCATCCAAAATAGGTCCCAATCTCTTCCCCTCATAGGAAATAGTGTTAGAATGGGTAGGCCATTCAAATAGAGTAACCTTAGGCATTAGAAGAAATAGTGTTAGAACGGGTAGGCCATTAAAATAGAGTAATCTTAGGTGTGAGAGGAAATAGAAAGAGAATCGATTCTCAACCCACCAAGGTTGCTAGCGTGCGAGCCTGTGAGTGGAATTTTTTTTTTGAAAAAATTGGATGATGGACCTATGACCATGGATGAACCTTATTTTGATTTTTCAGAAAACTGTTCATTATTTAATATCAAATGCAATGCAGAAGTGTGAAAAGCAAAAAAGAATGCACAAAATGTAGCCATAAAACACACAAATCCAATCATATTGAAATCAACAACAAAATATTTTGACTCACGAGATATGTCAATCTCATGAGTCTAAATTGCAGTAGACTCGGTAGTGGAATCCTTGTTAGTAGAAGAATCTGAAGTCTCTCTATCCTCGGATGCACTAACATCTAAAAACTTTAACACATTCAAAGCGTACGTTTGTTTACAAGATTTTGATTTAGAGCAACCAAACTCCGCAAACGCCGATGCCATCTGCTCGACATACACAGGAAGATCAAAAGACTTCTCTGGACTCAACAGAAAACTCCCATAAATTGGGGATTTGGGGAGGACAAGTGAGGGGATTGGTTCATCCCAACCCACAAAAGTGACTACATGCAACTTCCATATTGGCATTGTCACTATCATGTTGGCCATTGACTTGTCAAAACACAGAATCCAATGACAACAAGGGGCCATGAAGGTCCCTTGTACAAACTAAAAGTCTACTAGGGTTTAAGGTTTAAGGTCAAGGGTGAATCTACAAGCCCTGCGCCTCTACATATGCAACTACAATGCTGTTGGGGATTAAATTTCACCCAGTCCCTCCAGCCATCTCAAAAATCCATTTGGCAAGGCTGTTTTAGCGGGCTGCAGGAGATGCTCTTAGTTCTTACCTTTTTAAGAAGATTGATTGCGTGGAAATTCAACTTTTAATGAAGTAAGCTTGCAATCAAATTCTTACCACATGTATTCTAGGGAATTGACCCCTGAATTCGTGAATAGGCTATTGAACACCAAATTTTGAAATATTTTTCTTCGCGTCCTCCATGCCGGGTACCTCAAATCAGGAGCCTGGTTGAAGAAAGTGTAATGCACTAATGCCAAATCGTTCTATGCAATCGAGAATGTCCAGATTTTTGGCTGTTGTAACTTAAGGATTATCATGCAGTTTACAGAATTTGCTTTCTGAATTCAGCATTGAAAGTCTTTGTTATTGAAACGTCTCATTCCACAAAGTCTAAAACCCACTTTGGAAGCATGAAGAAATCAACGCTTATCAATTGAACCCTCACTGCATCACTAAAGATAAGTCTAAAATGAAAAGATCCACCTGGAGTTTCGAGGATTTCCATATTGGCTCACTTTAGTCTGAGCGTATGATAAAGCCAACCTTCAACAACATTTCATGCAAACAAAGCCTATACGGTGATACACGTACATCCAAATTATGCATTAGATCATTTTCGGGAAGTATCACGAAGAGCGTTGAAAATTTATTGCACATCACGACTTAACATGATTTCAGAATCCTCTCCTATCACTTTCATCGCCACAAGACACCTGGCGGTTGAACAAGAAGAGTCTCAAAGTCATGATATATATACATTCTCAGCACTCTCTCAGAGAGCTATAAATCTCCAGTATATTACGGTTCTATTCAGTCAGTCTACAAGCGAGAGTTATATTTGATAACCATCTCAGGCCGTCTAGAACATAAAAGGTAGGCTTTGCCATCTCTCTTAGCCAAGCATGCATGACTTCGGGATGACTAGAAGCATCTAAACCATTATAATAATTAAGCTCCATCGCTACATGGAAAGTGCCTCGTGATGAATTCATCAGACATGCACAAGTGCGTGAAATGGGAGTCGCTCGCAAAACTTTCACCTTCACGATCATTTATGAGAAAATTGGATGAACTCTCACCGGTTTCATAAACTGCAGTATCTTCCATAGCGCAAAAGTTCACCGCAATATTCTCCATCGCCAAATGACAGTCACATGAGTTCTCTTCTAGAACTCCCGTCGCACTGCAAAAGTCTTCTGCATCTGCATCTGCAATTGTCATTTGTTCTACTGTTACTAAACGTCAAATAATAATTTCGGAGAACATGCTGAAAAGAATTTCATGGAGAGCATAAGATTTCCAACCTAAACGTTATCACTCGCACAGTATCAACTATCCGCATGAAAATTATATATATAATCTGGTCCTGCTTCAAGTTTCTAAGTGCTAGCAGATTGAGGTGCTTTCCGAAGTTACAGAAGCATGCCTTTAAGAACCAAAGCAAAATACTGGTACTCATTCAAGAATGAGATAATTCCTGTTGAGAAACATAATTAGTGCATAATAGGATCTTTTTGAAGACACAGAAGCGTGCCTACAAGAATCAAAATAGAGTGCTTCTACTCTATTTAGAAAGGATCTTTCCAGACATTACAAGCAAGACACTAGAGGGTGTAAGAGCTTGCCAGCAGAAGAAAGCAATTTCTGAATTACATTTCAAAACTCATCCAAGGGACTAGTACTTTAAGGAAAACAGAATTGCGTAGTGTCCAATTAGGTCACAAATTTGCAAATCTTGGAGAAGTGATCGCAAGATCTGACCCCTAATGTGGTAATAACCCTGAAAATCACAGAGCAGCAGTCAGACAACCCCTATTTGTACGCTAGCTTTTACAACACATAAGACTTCAGAGTATATAGAAACACTGGGCCTTGTGATGAAATTGTTATTGCGAGGTGGACCACATCACAGCACATGGTATGCAGGCTTGCAAGTAAGTCCAACAAACACAAATATATTCTTGAAAATCAGGCCGCAGTAATAAATCGCACACAAACAGTATTTGCCGTGATTGCTTACCATGATTGGGGCTCTCGTCATAGTCTTCCATACCAGCAAGATAAGCATCCACCCACGAGCATTCAACAGGGGTTTCAACAGGGATTAAAGCACTTTGCAATCCAGTGTCGCCCATATCAAACCCAAGAACATGCGCATTCAAGCCGTCCACATTCCGAGTTATCCCTTCATGGGATGCTAGAACCAAGGGCAGATGCTTCGGACCATCTACTTCCATAGATTGGTGAGATTGAACCTCCTCCTCCTCCTCCTCCTCCTCCTCATGTTTCCCTACACTTACAGCAAGGACATTCTCATGTCTGAATTGCTGTAAAACCCTCTGCACTTCCACACGCTTGACCTCTTCGACCGCCAGCTTCTTCACGCTCTGTATAAACTCTTGCCGCTGA
Organism: Antitrichia curtipendula; assembly: GCA_951230915.1. Classification (NCBI taxonomy): domain Eukaryota; kingdom Viridiplantae; phylum Streptophyta; class Bryopsida; order Hypnales; family Leucodontaceae; genus Antitrichia; species Antitrichia curtipendula. The sequence continues at coordinate 54,446,114 of OX579634.1, read as the reverse complement.
GATTTAAGGCCCTTGGCTATGGACACCGCATACTCGAAGCACATCTCTCGACTCGTGAGCGGTGTCGAGGTGCCTTCACACTCTAGAGGGGGGAAGTTGAAGTTGACGTTCTGAAAGTGGAAGCACGGATGGCCGATATAGTAATACACCAGGTCAGCGATGAATTGAGCGTCTACGTAATTGTCAATCTGGCCAATCCAAATCGACTGCGGCCATTTCGTAGGGCGGATATTCACAACGATCGATTTGTAATTATCAGGAGATATGATCCCACCTTTCGTATGCACACTGCAAAACACACGCAAAAACGTAAACAGCTCAAGTCTCACCGACTAAATAGCGGCTTTCGCTAACTGGAATTAGTCACTGAGTGCCTACACTGCCAAAGTAGGGTTCAGTTAGCTATGGCGCTAATTCTCACGCACTGCTGCCATCCTGTATTTACATTCTAGAGTGGTCCCTTCTCCATTGTAAACTTAAAGACTGACAAAAGATTTAAAGCATTGTAGAGATCTCTCTCACGGAGTCAGGGCAATTCTAAAATATTGAAACACGGCATTTCAAGGACAATTTTGAGCTCAAAGAATCCAGATTCTTTTTAATCAACAATTTGAGGTTGCTGAGGCAGCTTCTAAGAACGCTGTGTGCGCATTCGCAAAGTAACTAACAGACATGCCAAGCATTAGAAAAGAGCCACATCTCCAGAAATACAGACGCGCAAATCGAGGCAAAGATCCCCTAGACCTAGCAATTTTGGAGGAGAACTCATCCAACTAACTTCAAACCCTACCTCTACTTGCAAAGACAGGCATCACAAAATCGTTACCAGACGAGAAGATTGACGAAGAAGAATAGGAGCTTACCGTGGACAACGACCCAACGTCGCTACATTCTGCTCAAAGTTCTTGCCGGGACCCCGCAAGTCAGTAATATCCGGCATCTTGGAGGAAACCCAACACTCCAATCCAGTCTATGAGTGATACACCTCCAGTAGCTGCGACCTGTGAACCCCCGAATCAGCTCCTCAAAATTCACTTAGATACTATCGCCATCGCCATCGCCAAGCTCGAGCTTCCCAAAACTCGTTCAGTGGATTTGACTCACACCTCGCTTCCCTGATGCTCTCCGAAAGTGCAATTCGTACTCAGAATCGTGCGCACATGCTCGACAAAACAGGGGATTGATTTCTCTCATGCCAACGATCAGCTCCATGAGCTTCTGGGCTTCGATACTGTGCAGCGGAATGTGCACTCAGAGCTCGCACCCAACAAGGAAACACTGCAGTTATCCCCGTTGGACTCCGATCGTGAGGAGGCATTGCTCTGAAGGGATGACTGCAGAGCTTTCTAAGCTCACTACACAAAACGAGCGAGGAGCCAACCTGTTGTAGTGACAGGGCAGGACAACGTTCGAGGAGGCTTCCAACGATGTTGATGGATGAAAAACAGTACAGACACTCACTCCCTCATCTGGGCCGCTTAGTCACTGATCCCTGTGAGATTTCACCAGTTACAGAAAACAAAGGTAGACCCGCTGTTTGGTACCAGGTTGAAATTCCGGACGTCATCCTACTTTTGACCCCAATTCTGTTCAAAAAATCATCCAAATTCATTCATTTTTTTGATGAAATCATTGCATTAATGTCAACAAGAGATAACGTGTCAATCCTTGGATATATGGGAGAGCGGTGATGGGTTGTTTACACGATGTTTATGATTTCACTGTATGAATGGCTTTGTAATTTCAAGCCATACCACTTCAAAAAATTCACCTAAATTATAGTTTTAATTGAAAAATCATAATTCCACTCGAATTTGATTCATGAAACAAGCGTATACCTCTGAGAAATATGTGTCCTTAGAGTTGTCCCCAAGATATTTTGATTGCTAGTTTGCATGATAATAGGCTTGTTTACCTTGAAGCATTCCCACCAAGAGGGGGGAAGGGGGGAGAATCTCTATTCCTGTCCAGATGAAATTAATCTAGACTATCTTAAATAGTACTCACTTATTTTAGCACTATCTGTAGATTATTTGAGCAACATTGGTAGGGAGAACATTCCCTTTGCTCCCCTTCCATGCAGATGGGAATAGAGATAGGGGAATAGCTGGTGGGGATGTTATTATTCCTCTACAAGAGGTTTTGTACTAGCAACGTGGAATGACAAAAATAGGCATGTTGATGAAGGATCAATGTCTCTTTTTATATATTTTTTTATTCTTGAAAGCAACATGACTTTTGAGGAAAACAACCATTCAAACATCTTCACTTAACTTTTGTCAATGCAAAGCCTGCATCCTTTTGATCCAAAGCCTATAAATACTAATGTAATACTCGTACTCCAAAGTTCCAAAGTAAGTCAGTAGTATCATGGGTTCCAAAGTTCCAATAAATATTTGGGAATCACGTGGTCAACGATGGTGGAGCCTTGACTGATTTGTAACGATCGGGAGACGTGGCCTGCGCTCAAGCTGCCTGAGTTCCTTAGCTTTGGACAGTTGGAGGACATATGGCAGGATAATTATGATTGCCTGATGGAGGAGGTAAGGTAACAGGTCCAGAAATCGCCCATTTAAGAGCTGAAACTGAATTTTGGGAAGGCGAAACTTCTTGAAATATTTTTCAGTAAATTTTCCTTGAAAGAGAAGTGGCTTTGGCATCTAAACTAAGTCGTTTCATATTTTTTGGAGCTTTTTAAAATTAGTTATGAAATTTTGAAGTAGAACTAGCATAGGGCTCCAAAATCATCCACCTCTGAAATGTACACTGTTTGTACAACAGTGAAGGCTATGAAAAAACAGCATGTACAAATCGTGTACATTTTACAGGTGGGCGGTTCTTAATGCCCAAACTATTCTAGAGCCTTCTACCTTAGTGTCCAAGGTGCCATGGTTTGCTCCTCACTTATAAATGAAATGAAATGATGCTAATTAAGGACGTTGTCCAATCGATGAATGACAAAGAATCTTTTCATGATAGATAGAACTGCAACTAAGGTATGTGTCTTTAAAAGCAACCTGGCTCTAAAAGCGACCTCTAACAACGAGGTACATTTTACATTCTTCAATGTACCAACATTTCAGGAGGGGGTTGTTTTTAGAAACCATTGTGTTTCAACTTCAATAATTTGTAACTAATTCCGCAAAGGTCCGAAAAATACAAAACGACTTGGATTAGATGCGAATTCCATTTTTCTTCCTAGTAAAATTTACAGAAAATTATTTCAAGGAGTTTAGCTTCCCCGAAAATGCAATCAGCTCTTAAAGGGTTGCTTTATGAGCCTCCTATCTTATTCATTCTCCAAATTTTGTATAAAAAGGAAAGGTCTTCTACAATATTTTGACTTCTAGTGTGTACTTTTGCATTCTTTTAAGCCAACAATTCACACGGTACCAAAACAGATGATATCTATAGTGAATGACTTGTCCTTTAAGGGTTAAGCTAGGGCTTAGATTAGGAGTTATGGTCCTATGTTTTAGGTCCTTGTTCAAGTTCTTTCTTTGATTTTGGATTTCCATTCTAATTCTTTTTTTTGTAATCCGATTAATTAATGCAATCGCAAGGTTCATGTCTTGGAATTCATTCAAATTAAATAATAAGAATATTATAGCTGGTGGGTAGGGTTGACATTCTTTGCCGAATGTTTATGTAATTGGTTTTGAAATTGCGGGACATGAAGTAGATATCAGTGTAGAGTTTGAAGCTTAATTTTTTCAATGTTTGCAACCTGTGAATAATTTCAAGTTTCGCAATTGCAATCTATGATAGTGCAAAGAGTTGAGTAGAGTAAAGGCGCCAATGAGCTAGTGACTACAATTGCTCTGAAATGTGCACTTCATATTGTCCTGCAGTACGACTTAGAGTTCAAGGATTCTTTTAGAGAGTATCTCACCTTATGCATGTTGGGTAGCCATATTACTATTGCATAGTGTGTGGATCCTCTCCCTCGCCCTCTCCCTCTCCCTCCCCCTCCCCGTCCCCGTCCCCTCCCAACGGACAATGGGGTTGACTCTTGATGTTTCGTCAATCTAATGGACGTCTAGACGTGACGTGACATTGAAAATCTTGGTTCACATCTATATTCATCGTCATATAAAAATCTCACATGGCACCTATTTGTCAAGGCTAATTTATTAATATAAATGCCTATTACATAATATTTTTACACATCCTAATTTATATATATTAGAATATGCACTATTTCATGGATTCTATAGTAGCCCTACATATTATATAAAATTTCTCCGCTTCAAATCAAATGAACCCTATCTTTTAATTCATGTAGTTTTGTAAAAAACTGATAGTGATTTCTTTGGGTTGTGATTTCTATGAATAGCGTGGATTCAGGGAGACTGTCACATTGATTGAAGTGAAGAATTACAACGACCAAAATTGGGATGCTAGCTTTGAGGACTCTGGGATTGCTGCCACCACAAAGGCAAGTGAAACGAAGTTATGTCAAAGGCCTGTTTAGTCTCTCAGTCCTCCAATTGTATGGTATCCACAGCAACCTTTAATGTCCCACTTCAAAGCCCCACATGGCAATGAGAGTTTCACTAGACCTACTTCCCCTATTTTCATGATTGCATTGCAAATGAACAAGTCATCACCACACCATCCAAATATATGATTGTTTCTTTCGATGCGCAACGGATATGTCAGGGTGTAGCTCCGCGATTTTGAGCTTGCAAAGCTGCATTGGAAAAGTAAAGTCTGTCACTTGGAGTGAGTATTGAGGTATCAAATATCATTTTGAATTGTACGATTAATGGAGATTTGATTTCCACCCGCTCTATGACACCTTTTGCATTGCATTTGCTTCAAAGGATCTGTTGGAGTGTGGTGTTGCCATTGCATTCTAAGACATCATTTGCAGGGATAGACTCTCTGGCCCACTTCAATTACAGTTGGCAAAGATCATACCCATTTGCTAACTTGGTGCATATTTTTAGAGAGAGTAAATTGGTTGTGGGAATTGTGATGTAGTTAATGGCCCCATGATGAATTGCAGCAGCATTCTGAATCTATGTGAACTCAGGTATAGTTTGTTAGAGCACCTCACGTGGATTTTATGTTGCGTTCACGTTGTATGTTGTTGTGAGCATGGATACGCAAGAAGTGGTTGGTGTTCTTTGAACTTCTAGATGGAGGATTTGTACAGTTTGTACGGGGAAGTAGAACGCCATCATTTGCGCCAGTGATTGTGAGGTGTAAAGCAAGACCATAAACTAGCTTAACAAGCTGGGTGTGCATGTAAACATGTAGATTAATTGCTCTAAGACTCCGTTTTATCATCTCATTAATTAGGTTCATTAGTTTCTTGAGGAATTGATTGTGACTGTGATTGTGTTGAAGGTAATTCGGGCAAGTATTTCAATCAAGCGAGCAAGGTAGATAGATTTGCAAGGAGCTTTGAAACTCGGATTCCGTGGAGTGACTGTTGCTAGGTACAAATTATCGCTGAAGTCGCCCAATAGCTCATCATTGCACAACGGGATATGGAGGACATTGTCCAAGTACTAGTTGAAATGTCTGCAGTCTAAAATGAGTGGAGAAAATCTGGGTTGGCCATCCTTCAAGCCCTTGAAAGTCGAGCGGCAGCTATTTGGATACAAAAATGACGGACGAACGGGAACGCAAGAAGAAAAAGGATGTTGCTTACAGAGCACACAAGAAGCAACGCTAGGACGACCAAGGCAGAGAAGAGCACCAACGCTGGGACAACCAAGGCACTGAAGAGCTGCAAAAGTAGACCCCATGTGTTAAAATTGTTGTGTCATTGTATTGTTGTATCGTTGTAATTCATTCATGTAGATTCATTTGTACCATTAAACAAGTAATAAATGTGGGCAGGGCCAGCACATGTTTATGTAATTGGTCTTGAAATTGTAGGGCATGAAATAGCAATCGGTGTAAGAGTTTGAAGCTTAATTTCTCCCTACGTTTGCAACCCCGGGAGTAATTTCTTGTTTCACAATTGCAATCTATGATAGTGCAAGGAGCTGGGCAGAAGGGGGGGGGGATCATTTCCTTCTATATTTCTCGCTCCAACTCCAATGTGGTTGCAGTTTCTGTGAATTGCTTGGATTCGGGGAGACTTTGTCACGTTGTTCCAAGTGAAGAATTACGATGACCCAAATTGGGATGCTAGCTTTGAGGACTCTGGGGTTGTTGCCGCCACAAAGCCAAGTGAAACATCATGACAGAGGCATGTTTAATCTCTCATTCTTTCAATTGTATGATACCCACAGCAACCTTTAATTCAAGGTCCACAGGGCAATGAGAGTTCCACTAGAACTACTTACCCTATTTTCATGATTGCATTGCAAATGAACAAGTCATCAAACCATTCACTTCGATTACACGATGGGCACGTAGAGGACAGCATGGAATTCTCCGAGGGCGTACGTGCCGCAAATCTTCTTCCATTCCTGGCGGGGGCAAATTCAAAAGCCTCAATCTGCCATGGAAAAAAAAATTACAGTAGCTATTTGATCAAGGTCCTCACTACCATGTATACGATAATTGATACAGCTCACAGTGCCTATATTTCTTTACAAATTTGGAAGTTTAAAGAAGTTGGCGTGCTTGTTCAACAAATCAGCTAGGTTCAAACCTGCAGGCCTCTAAGTTCAATGAATAGCTGTTTTCACATTGAAAGACCGAGCACAGGCAAGCTCCTAGACATGACTTACATTGCATTCTGTTGATGAAACCCACCTAAGATGTCACCATTACTGGCTGGAGCCTGTGTGTAAGCAGCAAATTAAAACTGCTCATGATGTCCACATAAAATCAGAACCTCACTTTTTAAGTACTTGCCTGCCGAGGAAATTAAGCATTCTAGAATACTGGCTAGAACATGTTTAATTATGATGATCCTACATGGAAGGTCACATTCTAACCCTGGCCAGGAGATTGAATCCCACCCCTACTGGCTCATGTCTCGAGCCATGTCAGTAAGAAAAACAGAAATTAGTTAGTTACGTGCCTGGCTAATGTGTCAAGGACTAGGGTCGTAAAACATGCGTCAGGTGATGTTTACGGAGGTTGGAAAATGTTCCAGAAATCTCCCACAGTTTGATAAGCAGACGGTTTCGAAGGAGGTAAGAAGGCTGCCTCAGCACCAGCTTCAGTAGTACGAAAATGAGGCCAATCAAAGTAGACTTGGCGAGAATAGGGGAAGGGGTGATGAGGTAAGAGAGGGTTGTACGATTGGCTGGGATGGTAGTCGTAACCGGGGAAACGGGAGACCAGATATTCGTACGGTGGATACTGCACGGCTTGCACTTCGGGAGGGGCTGGTGCTGGTGCTGGTGCTGGTTCTGGTGCTGGTGCTGGAGGGGGCTCTTCCTTGGGCTTTTCGTCTTTCTTCTCTTCTTCCTTCTTCGGCTCCTCCTCTTTCTTTTCTTCCACCTTCGGCTCCTCTTTCTTCTCTTCTTCCTTCTTCGGCTCCTCTTCCTTCTTGGGCTCCTCCTCTTTCTTTTCTTCCACCTTTGGCTCTTCCTTCTTCTCCTCTTCCTTCTTGGGCTCCTCCGGCGGGGGTGGAGGCGGCTTACAAACAACACATTGACAGGCAGTACAAGTCGGAGGGTCAGGCGGAGGCGGAGGAGGGGGAGGAGGAGGGGGTGGGGGTGGGGGCGGAGGGGGAGGGGGAGGCCAATAATCAGCTTTCTTGTCCACTCGCCTGGCCCTTCTCAACACATCCGGTCCATATGGTTTTCCAATCACAGTCACTTTCTTTATGACATAGTCGATCTGCACATCCATCACTCCTGCACAGACATTCAACACCCGTGCACTAAAGATCCATTCATTTGCTTGCGAGTCCACGATAATTCCACAACACGTACTCTTCGACCATCACATAAGGTTAAATTAAATGGTCGGTAATCAATCATCAATGAATGAATTTGAAAACTTTGCAAGTTTAGAATTGGAAGAACTCTCAGATCCACCATCATTTGTTTATTCTTGTGAAGATTTTGAACAGTAATACTCACCAGGCACTTCTCTAATTTCTTCTGACACAATCTCCGCGCATTTCATACAGCACATTTCAACTTTCAACTCAATCTTCTTCAGTCCAACCATCTGCAAGCAATGATTCACGAACAATGGGGCATATTGTCAAACTGAATCTTGCGTTAAGGTTTGATTCGTGGCTCTGAAACTGCTATATGAGAGAAGCAACTCACTTGGAAGCTTGCATGGTATGAACTAAGCGTAGCTACTATCCACCCGCCTCAATGGTGGATGTCGTATATCTTCAAGAAATAGAATCTTTATGACTCGCAAACCACTCAAGTAGGTTCTATTTTGGCCATACACTGATTTGGAATGTACATTCAAATATGATTCTACCGAAGGTAGACTTGAGCTGATGCAAAGAGACAGCAATCAGACAATACAAACGAGGATCAGCGCATAGAGATTCACATATGATTACCGGCATTGTTTCGGCTGGGGCAACCTGGACTGGAGCAAACCATGAATGTTTTTCTAGCCAGTTGGGGGGAGGACCACCCGTGAACACGAATACCTATCCATACTCACACGCCATAAATTGATTAGTCCGTACAAATGTTCCAAGCAAGTAAATTGGTCAAGAAATAGACGAAGAACACTGGGTGAGTACAGACTAATCTCTCGACGTTTAAGATTGTACGATGTTTGAGAAATCGTTTCAATCTCCAAACATCAACTAAGAAGTTCACTGCCAAATACCTGCTTGAGCAAAGAAGTTATTCTAGGCAACAACAAGACAACATTATCAAAAGAAGAATAATGGATTGAGTTCAACGAGATAGCAAGCAATGACTCCTTCAGGTGGACGATGATGTTGTAAACCACGTGGATAATGAAGGAAAAAATTGAGTTACACACAACCACTGGCTTGTTTTCATTTGACTCTTAAAAGAAGCATGAATTGAACTATGGGTCAGTCCGGATATGAAATTAGCAACGCAAAATAATGTTGAGGACGTGAGGCGGGGCAATTATACCTCTTCATTCCCCATTTTGACTTGTCAACAGATTTGCAAAACAACTTCTGGCTACGAAATTGAGTCTGTTGGGCCACATCACAAACAAGGAAGATGTAATCGTCAGACTCGCATGAGTTCTGTGGGAAGGAATTCAATACCACAAAACTGGAACAATACAAATTGGACACCACAAGTGAGATAGGAACTAGATTCATTTACCTCTTGGTTGATGAAAATAGACAACGAAGTTGACTTCAACTCTCTTACGCACCAAGCTGCTGCTTTGCAATCATTGGCCCGCAAACAGCTTCAATGCAGTAAGTTCAGCCAGCTAGGGAAACTTCAGGAGCGAACAACTACGATTGATGTTGGTGTTGCCTAAGCCAAGAAGAAGGCTTTTGACCCACTATTTATCCGTCGGGAGCTTGCGCAAGCCAACTCTTGAGCCCAAGTTCAAGTGCAAAATCTGTTGTGAAATAGCTCACGGTCCAAACTGTACGATACAAATTCAATGAAAAATTGGAATTCAAACGCTTCCCATCTAATGCTAGGAGATCAAGCACAATGTGTTGACTCTCATTGAAAGTGTTCGATGGGTATTTAAAACAATTGTACCCAAGAGCTATTTAAGCAGACCCAAATCGGTCTTCAAATCCACTTCCGATGTAGAGAATCAGTGCCCACTTCAAACTTCAGAAAATTACGTTTAAGACTGAGGTATAAGGTTGGAGTAATATGTGACGCCCTCCTTCAATTCATCCAGTGCCAAGGCTAGCTTTGTAATGCTGCTACGTTTCTTCAGAAGGGCTGCTGAGAAAACTGCTACCCATGCATATTCACATTACAATAAAACACGACCAACAGCAATGCTCAAGTTAGGCAGCAAAACCTACACAAGTCGAAGCTTCACAACTGGTTAATACACCTCTATATATACCTCTATGTATAAACCTCTTCTGGTAAGTCAGAGAATAAAAGACGACGAAAATTTGTATTGTTACAAGCTAGGAAAAATACGGAGATAAGGTTCATCACTTCAAGAGTACATCTCTGTCAGATTATGATTATTGTGCACTTTGACGCATCACCAATTAGTTTAAAGCAATTTCGCCAGTCCTTCGAATAAAATTAATTTCAATCTTTATTGCCGCACTAGATTTGCACATTACAAACAAGTCGTTCGACCATTCAGTTTAAATACACAGTAACCATTTAGACGACAAAGCACTCTCTGAGAGGGTGCAGTGAACAAGTCTTCTTCAATTCCTGGTGATGACAATTCAATAGCCAGGCTGAATGATGCCATTGTAAAATTTCGTAGCTACGTAATGAAGGGAATAGCAATTATATATTAGGTAATGATCAAGTCAATTCACAATGCCACAAATTTTCAACGTCTACAACATCTTCAGACTTATATGATCTGGTAGTGCCTGCTTTGCTAAACTGAAGCAGTGGTTTAACCATTTGATTTTTCTTGCCGCTTAAGAAACTCAAATCGAAACAGCTAGAAGTACTCACTACTCCCGATTCAACTATATGGACCTGTGGCATATTCGTTGGAATGACATTTGAGTTTCAGAGCTCCAAAATTGTGGCATTCAAGTGCACAACGCTATAGAATCTAGGACCGGTATAGATCTGGGGCTCTAGAGGGCATCTGAAAAAGTGCCGATTTCTAGAAATTGAACCAATTCAACGAAATTTATTTAGCGATACAAGAAATCAGAGGCTAATGAACCTATTCGAAGAGACTTGTAGGTCGGCGTCTGAAGTCAGAATGTTAAATTCCTTATTATGCTAGAGCACCGTCGGTAGGTTTAAATATAAATTGAGTTTAATTTAGTACTTCCAAGCATGATCAGATTTTTCAATCTTCTTGACCGAATTCCTGACATCCGACTGAACATATATGACTAAGAAAACTGTCGGTCAGAGTGCTACTTACATCAGCCGGGCCTGCTGCCGGTGTTGCTGAAAATGTGAAACGTGAGCTGCTTCTCAACCTTGGAACCTCCATGCTCGCCTTGGTCATGTAACCACTGGCCAAATTAGCGAGCTACGAAATTATCACCCGTTCTTGTCAACTTCAAAGCTCAAGATATCCTCCATGAAAACCACAAAATTACATCGCTAAAGCTATTAAAACCTCAAGCACAGTATCTGATCATGAGCAACAGCATCCACTTTTCGCTCATTCAACTGGATACATTCGTGATTTGAAACCTGCAGTCAGAATCTACTTTAAAATCAACAAATAAAATCTAATCGTCAAGTAAACAAAATCACAAAATAGCAGAATGGGAAGTCTTAATAGATCGACTCACCACAGGTAATTGAGATCGATATGGCAGCTGCAGAGCAGAGGAGGACGAGCGGCATGTGAGAATGACAGAGCTTCTCCACAATGTACCATCCACTTGGCCTTGGCTGGCTTCTGTGGTTCTCCTGTTCACCAGCGACTTCTTCGGATAGGGATGCCTGACTAAGTCCGCTGCCGGCCGGCCCATCTCTGACTTTGTCCACATGAACAGTTCCCTTAGACCTGTCTGAAATGAGAAGATCAATGAAGATGCACTTGCACATTTCTTAACGACTTTGGTACCACACATGGACAGGAAACAGTCATCGACGCCTGCATACACGCAACGCAACGCAACGCAACGAAGGCTTTTTTATCTTTAGGTCAAGCATGGGTCCCCAATAATAATTTCAAATAATTTCAGGCTTAGGTGGGCTCAACCTCGAACGGCACTAAAGGTCAGCTTTTAAATTGCGCAGGTCGAGGCAACAAATTCGTGACATTAGAGTTATCCTTCGAGTCATAGTGTACGTTTTCAACCCCATTTTCCAAAGGAAAGGCAAAACGACCCACAAAAAACTCTGCCAACAACCGCAAGTTCAATCAGGGCCACCAATTTGTTAGGCTATTTTAGATTGATCCTTACCTTTCTACTGCACAGGGTGAGGATCATCATTTGACATAATCTGAAGGATAACTCTAATACACTGGCAATATTTCATTGAGCGTAATTTCAAATTGCACTTGGAACTGCAAATCAAAACTTATCCAATTCAATCTTGATTGCCCATCAGTTAATTTTAGATGACCTGTGATCTCTGGTATAAAGAAAGTGATTAGCCTCTGTTGTCGAATTTGACTTAATTTCTTCATATTACAGCCGACATGTGAGCAATTAACCAGGTTCTTCCATGAGTACTGATGCACAGATATATATGACATGCTGTCCCCCACTAATCTCAAGGAGAGAAGAATCAGAGTGAATGATTAAGAAAATGATCAGTGAAGGCTTTGAACCAGGCTTTGAACCAGTAGTTGTTTTCGAGTGTGGATGTCACGCTCTGGAACATTTTGCTGTCTGGATTCCACGCAGACACATGGCAGTGTGCACCGTTCCCATGAAAGGTTTGGGCATGAAGGCTGCTCGGAACCCAGAACCCAGGCATCAATGAATCATATTTAAAACGTTCCTGGAAAAAAACTCAGTAAGAAGAGTGTAGCAAACTAGTCAACGCTACTCGATATTTTGGGACCGGGAATTCGTCAACGTGTTGCTAACCATGCTTCACGGCAATCGATTTCGCCATGACCTTGAAAAGCTTTCGATTGTTAACCAGCTGTTGCCAATAGTCATTGCACTTCCATGCCAGCTCAGCTTCAACTGCCCATGCTTTCCATCCTGCTTGACAATCATGTGGTTCACATGAAAAGCGTATTTTGCTAAGATTCTTTCAACTCTCGTCAAAGTAGTAGTAACCAGGCAGCAAAACCTAGATGGACTGACCTCATGACATTCTTGAATATCCTCCCGACTTATCACCAAAAAACTTGCACTTGGGTCATTGACTCCTGGCCATTCCCCTTTTGTCATTGAAACTTGAATCAAAGAAATCCAGAGAATGCAGAAAGAATTCCCAAGAATACAATATAGAAAGAGACCTTGCAACGCTGCTTCAGAATTTTTTATGCTTGGGTCAAGATTCCTCCATCTAGTTCCGAAGTCTGAAGCAGTGATGCGTTGGTTACCACTCCAACCGAGTGTGTCCATGTGCTCAAGCAGCTCAGAAATCGCCTTGCAGTGCCGCATGAGAAACCACTGAAGGAAATCATTGATAAATTCACAAGAATGTCAGACCCAAAGACATCATACACGTAACCATATTCGCTAAAGTGCTGAGGAGGAGCACATGTAAACCTAGAGAAAAAGAAGCAAAACCTAATCAACCACCGTGCATACTGGTACTACACCTAAAAAGGTTGAACATATAAGGTCGGAGAACCCCAAATCCAACAGTGTCCTAATTCAAACAAGTACATATTGATTATGAAGATGCACGCTGTATAAACGTTTGATCTTGGGTTGGTTTAAAGCCGTGAACCAAGAAAAAACTTTCAACCCTCATAATTTTAACATATGGTATCCAAAACACGGGGACTCGTACTACGGTAGTTTTAATTTCGGATCGGCATTGGCTTGTAGCGCAAGAATTTATATACACAGATCATGAATTTACACAAGATCTCCATTGAAACTAAAATGAGTGACATCAGCAGGTTTCAGGGAGAAGTGGGCGTGACTTACAAGGAAGAATTGAAGATCCCCATCTCAGAAGCAAATTTCGGATTCCAGCGTTGCTGACTGCGTTCAGTTCGCATTAGTTTTCAAGCCTTTCACCTTCAGGGTAACCCTGGAATGCAACTTGGAGGGAGAAAGTTGCCTTAGGAAAGGGAATGCCAAGAGTACCTACATACCGGTAGTGATAGTAATACCACCTCCAACCTTCTTTATGAGCGGCCGGCATAGGATACCTTTTTTTGAATTTCTGCACATTTTGGATTATGTCATCATACAAATACATTGTGTGCCAGTCCTGTATTTCATCCAATTGGTTGTAATTTGGTCAAAATAGAAGGTATAGGTATAAAGATATAAACATCCTTTTGGATGAAATAGGAAGTTGTTTGGTTGAAACATCACCCTAAATCACTCCATTCATCATCCCAAAGATGAATATTGGAATAGCTAGGGATTAAGAGTACATATTATAGAACTTCTCTAAAGTGACCTCTCTAAAGTAATAAACCTCTCTAAGGTAATATTGTCAGCTAGTCCCAACTTGGGCCACATACAAACGTCATGAATAGCAATTATCTTCTCTAATGTAATATGTTAGATTGGTCCCGGCCCTATTATATTGAACATCCTAGTGGGCTTGAAATTTCTCTACTATTGGATTAATCCTTCTAACATCCATATCCTATCCTCGAAATCAATATTTTCATCTTTTTCACTTACATCTTACATTAATTATTTCAATTTCATCAAACTATTCATAAATGAAGGTTGCCATTTGAAGATTCAAGCAATACTCTGGATGAACGATTTATAAATTATTTAAAAAAAAACATCATCCTGAAGCACGTTGTATAAACTCTGAACTTTGGGACTGTTAGTGATAAAAGCACTGAAGGCAAAAAAAATCACTAAAATAATTTGAGAACTACAATCCTCCTCTGCCTTGTCCTGATGGCACTAAAAAAATTAGGTGTTGCTTTTTACACTTTGAAAATTCAGAAATAATTCTCTACTAAAAAAGATAACTCCTAAATTTAACATTTATTTGGTCACGATGGAAAGGATTAAACGGGGTAAAATGTACTTTGATTTGAAGATTTCCAATCTCGGATATAGTAAGCTTCATCCTCAATCACTCCCTGATTCATGTACAGCATTGAAAGAGTCGTTGGAGAATGCAAGTGCAAGACATGACCTTTTTTTGTCCAACGATGGAAGTAGGCTAATCAGAGACCCACTACCATGGCATTCGCAGTCCTCAGCACTTCACAAAATTCAGCTTCGTAGAGATGCTGGAGCTGCTTGGAAGACACAAGAATAATTTCAGTTTCACAATTAGAATAACAAATGTATGAGCACATAGCAAGACATATCTATCTGGACATTCACTCCATTGGCCCTTGTAGATCTGCAACAAAAAATGCGAAACTAACTTCGTGCTAAGCGCATGCATTTCAAAGATGCAAGTTAAGCTTTCACACGTAAACAACATACAACATTCATATCACTCAAACGTAAGATCATCACTTGCTAACCTCTTATCTATCATGAGCATCCAATTTCAATGCAGATTTCACTAGAAAACATGGCAGGAGCGAGTGTGAGGAGTTCCTCGCGGATGTTCAAAATCAATCAGGCAGCATTAGAAAAACATTTCTAACATAAACACAAACTCAGAAGCATCGATTGCATAAACGACCCGGCTGTGTCACACCACTAGGCAAGGCAGGTATACAGTTATTCTACTAGGTTCAATTGTGAAGAATTTCTCTCATCTCCTCACATCCGCTTCCCTGCATACTTGAAGGTTACCAAAGGACTTGCAATGAGAAATCTGGTCATTGTTATGCAGCCAGGTTCTAAAACCTAGTCACCATTCATGTTATGGGGATAAACCCTGAACCCAGCTCACTAACGATGAGCGTGATTTGCATGTACTTCGTTCTTCCTCAGTGCGGAAAATTACATATTTCATCCTTAAACAGCATCACTAACATCACTGAACACCTTGGAAATATGCTCATCGTCCTCGCTATGACAGACGACTCTAGCTCGGCCACCACGACCAAAAGCACTCTCCACGAGCGCCACAAAGCAAGAAATCACTCACGCACTTCTTCAATCTACCAAAAGCAGCAGAAGATTTTACGGACCCATAAGGCCACATGCACACTCTCCACATGCACTCTCTTCGAGGGAGCGCCACAATGTCTGCAATGCTTAGCGTACTTCTTCGGTCATTGCGACAGCAGAAGAATTCCCGGCCACACACGGCCACATGCACTCTCTTCGGGAGAGCGCCACAATGCGAGCAATGCTCAGCATATTTCTCCAGTCCTTGCGACATCAGAAGGTTTCCCAGCCCCACACGGCAACATGCACTCTCCTCACGAGTGCCACAAAGCGAGCAATGTTCCGCGCACTTCTCATCAAGCATGAATTCCCCCAGTTCAATTCCTGTTTCTCAGCAATCATCAATTTCCTCAGTTCAATTCCTGTTCACAGCCAGTTCTTCCCTGCGACAATTCCACACTATCCCGCTCAATTTCCCCAACGTGAGGCTCTATACTCCAAGAATTGCTCGTGGCGCACGCATTTCGAGTAGAGCTCATCCTTATTCTTTGCTTCCGTGAGAACAAGTGACCCAAAGAGCTCCCAACTAGGAGGAAGGGCATGCTCGCTCGTCCTGCATCACGCCCATGTCCTCAAGATGCACCAGCACATCGTTTACCCGGCCGAAGAAATCCACCACTCTCTCACTCTCCTTCATTCTCAGCTTCAAGAGACGACTCTGGAACTCGAATTCGCGGTCAGATGTGCTGGGTGCGAATCTGTTCTGCAAGTAGATCCAGCATTCGCGTGGGTCGGTGTGGAAATGGATGTGGAACGCCATGGCTGCGTGAATGATGAACCTGGCCTCCTTCTTCCTCTCTTCTGTTCCATTTGCAGACGCTGTATCCACCTTCGTGTCTGGATCCACGACGTCCCACAACTCCGCAGACACAAGAATGTGCTTCACAGTGCGTTTCCAGTACACGAACTTGTTGCCTGACTGCTCAAGTTTTTTCTCACAGGAACGCCAAGAACCATCGCCATTTTCCTTGTGCTTGACATCTTGCCCCTCTGCCCCCCTGACAAGCACGCCACACATACACAAACGGTCTCTTTCTTCTACAGAAATCTGCTCAATGCGCACAAGAATTTCAGAAACACCTCCTTCATGGGTACAGGCCACCTCCCAAGTCCGTCTCAAGACGCCTTGCAGCGGATGAACTCAAGTCCAACGACATCCAGACTCCATTGATGTTCATCCTCGGTAGATTTTGACTTCTCTTTTCAGTTTGTCTTTGCAGGAGTTTCTTGCCCTTGCGCAGTGCCGTCGATGAACAATTGATCCACGGCAAGAGTCAGGAGTAACCAGCAAGTGGAGAGCCAAAGTGTAATCGGAGGTATTTTTGGCCCTGTCTGAGCTTCTTCTTATTAATTCCATTGCAATAGGATTGAATTACTACTGCAGGACATGAAATGGGTTTTTCGGTTGCGAGTATTCACGCTTGTTGCGGGTTGAGAGCTCGTTCGTGGGAAACCCTCTCGTGTGTTGCGAGGTCCGAGTCGCCTAGGAACAACGGTATCTGCTTGTGTGTGAATTCCCGCAGTGAGCATGATGTTAGGGTTAGTGGTGGTAAGGCTGCCGTCACTGTAATTCGAAGCGGCCGGAGAGCTGCTAGAGCAGTGAGGGTGAATGCGTCGGCGAAGGGGAGAGATGGCTGGTCGCCGATATCGCTCGACAATGTATGTCGCCGACTCCATTTGTGCTTCTTTGAGGTACGGGAGGAAATTGCAGAGGGTGTGCAAGAAAATGCTTACTCTCAGCAATCGAATGTGTTTCTCCACTCGTTTCTTGCTTGACTGAATTCTGTCTCAAGTAGTATAGATTTGTGTGCGAAATGGTGTGCAAGAAATTGCTTACTCTCAGCAATCGAAATGTCCCTTCACGTGTTTCTTGCCTGACTGAACCCTTTCTCAAGTGGTACAAACTTGTGTGCGTAATGGTATTGAAGAAAATGCTTACACTTAGCAATCGATGTGTATCTTTACTCGTTTCTTGCTTGACATTGAATTTTCTCTGAAATGGTGCAGATTTGTGTGCAAAACATGGGACGGTCAGCAGGACAAGCATTGTATGAGTTCGTCTGTGCTGCTGTTGATGCATTCATGGCTGGTTATACATTCGACAAGCTGAATCTGCAGATGTTGGTCAGTACTTCGGACCCTGTGTTTGAATTGTAGATCCGACTAGTATTTGCAGTAGTTTGAAGTCTTTGAAATGAGCGAGTCTGAATGCACCGTGCTGTACTATCTCAAGAATGTGTCTACCCTGGGATGGTATTGTGAAGGCAGGGCCAACGCAAGGCTGGAAAACGGACTGGCAGACGACTGGGTAGATATTAGAAGTCTAGTTCTGATCTGTTTGCATTAGAAATAGGTTGAATTCTGAACTCTCTTCAAAGGGACAGTCGTGTGTCATGTGTTCCGTTTCTCGGTAAGAATGTCGCAATTGGGACCTTCCTTACAGCATGCATGGCACCCCATGGAGGATGTCTCTAACTGGGTCATCCTCAGCCAAGGTTTCTGCTTGTGTCCCTAAATCTTGCATAAGTGTTTTTGTTTCTCCTGTTACCGAAAGTCTCCAGAGCATGTGTGACTCAGGGATGAGGGGGGTTCATAAAATATTTCCTATGGCAGCATGGTGCAGGTGGTATTGAAGAGTTTAAGATGGAAAATGCTGGCTATCGATTGACTGCTTCTGAGGAATATTATCGAATACAGTGGTTGAGCACGGTACGCACCGGACTGCAGAAAAGCAATCAGTTGGATCGACCTTTTACATTGAGCAGAGAGCGATCCCCGTTTGTCATATGATGTGATGTAAGCTGAAATTTAGAGGATTATGTTGAATGTCCGGGTAACGTCTAATGTAAGGTAGTTGAATCTAAATCCGACACGTTCTGTACTGAGCATAGTTCCTACTATGTTCAATTCATTCTTAGTAGGGATTGACAGGAAATTCCAACGCAATGAAGTATCTATTGTTTGGACATCGCATGCAATAGTTATGAGGGTTCAAAGTTATATTGGTAGGTGACCTTAACTGACACAAAATGTCTAATATCCAGGTGCTGTAAATTCTCACAACCAATATGTACCTATACTCCATGGGTTTTCGGTGTCGGAAATTGGATCCTGGCTTAATTGGATTCTTAGCTTTCATCTAAGTGATAATGCGATAATGGTAATGGAATTAAAACAATTGTTTGCATCATCTTTTTGATATCTTGGACATGAGGCTTTCTCTTTGATGTCAGTTGTTCATGTCATGGGCTGCAGATCTATGTGACATTGCAGATGATGAAATTCGCTGACAATGAAGCATCGAGATCCTTTGTCACCGAGAACCTCCAGCTTGTACAGATTATTCACGTAAGTTCTTGGTGTGAACCTCCCGTACGTACTTGTCGTAACTCTAGTTTCAATGTTTTGGGGTCGCATGGAAGGTCTGGTTTCAGTAGGGTCTAATGTACGAGGCGTATTGCTCGGCAACCCGCAATGGTAGAAATGATTCTAACGAGCGGGCTTTCCTAGCTTGGAGAAATGACAGCGAACTCTAGAAGGGCAACGGCATGGTGAAGAGCAGGTGAGTGACTTCGCCCTGTCTATTCATTTAGGTGTATGCCCATTGTATGCGAGTCATATGCCTAGTGACGTTGTCGAACACTGTGACTAATTGTGAAAAGACAAGACTTCTTGAGCTTTTGAGTTTCCAAGTAAGGTAATGTAGGATTCCTAACTGTTTTCGTATCCTCTGTCTCAGCTGATCTCTGATTCACAGTGTTCAATGTAACTTGTGTAGAGCCTTGTGAAGTTTGATAGAGGTTTGGCTACTAAAGGAGCATCTGGGGGTGCTGTGTCCGAGAGGCTTGTGATTTCACCCCAATGGGTGCCGGTCACCCAGATTGTACTCTTGACTATGAAGGTGAGTTGTTAAGATGCTGAGCTAGACGTTGCATTAGGTGTTCTGTAATAGTGGTAAACTAAACTGCAGCTTGGTAGAGGCTTCTGTGTTTCATTTCAAGTGGCTTTGTATTGGCTTGTAAGGACTACTGCACCCAAAATTGTAATTACTGTGGCACTACTGATTATGAAGAAGTTGCTTTCCTTTGTAATTTGAAGACTTTGCAACGCTCAGATAATTTGTGACCCAGTAATTTCAAATTCACATTAATTACAAGTCAAGTATCATGGTCATGGATTCCTTTTCTTACCAGGAAAATTATGTGTGTCGGATGCAGGTTGTAAATGAAAATCGATAGTCCCAGGAATCACTAGACGAGGTGTGCTTATTGAACAAAACTTTCGAGATCATTTCTTTTGTAATAAGAAGATACGATCTATACTAATCCTAGATTTTAGGACTATGAAGTTTCGTTGGGGAACCCATCAGAGCACTTGTAATTTCAAATCTTCAGCACTAGATTGGGTGGCTCAATGGATGTCACCAAAATAATGAATATCACGAATATGAAGTTTCAAAACTGTACATCTTGCAGATTGGTTCCGTCTGAAAACAGAATAGACATAAATGCTTCAAATTGAGGCTAGCCCTGCTGCAAGGGAGAAAGAGATAGTAGGCATGTCTACTATAAAACATTCACTTGGGAGTTGGGGTTGATATATTTACCGTCCTCAAAGCTACTCATCCACCTCCCTCCACTATAAATTTGTACCAAATCTAATCTAACCAAGGCTTCAAAAAATTTGAATATCCCTTTGAGTTGTCATTCATTTCATTTAAAGAAATTATTTTGTAGCGATAGTAATTTTGCATATGATTCTCACTAATAGGATAAATATGTATGGTAGGAGAAAGAAATGAGATGCTCCATCTTCTTGCTATGTGGACCAGGGTCTTTGTTGAAAATGGACATTTAAACAAAGTCAATAAAATCCTTGATTGAACTAGAGAAGGGTTAGAGTTTAGACACTAGAGAGTATTGCATAAGAATGATCTTCACCATTTTGCATTAAAAAAAGGTACCACATTTTATATGGGCGTTATCCTTTTTTCTTGAAATTTGATCACTATTGTTTTTTCTATTTTTTACAGTTTTCAGTGGCCTTAAAGTGGATCCATTTTTCCATCCTTTGTCACATGGCTTGTTGGATGGCCATTTTGTGTTTTGCAACTAGGACACAAAATGACGGACTTCCAAGGTCTTTAGTCCTTACAATCTGTTGCTCAACTATATGATCCAATACCCTAGGATTTGTTGATGGACATCAATTGAAGTTTATGATTCAATCTGGTCACTCTAAATCAACTTCTACACTAGACCACATTTGAATTGGAAAATCAATTATTGTTTGTGATCAAGCTTATGCAAGAGATTGAAAACCTTTATCAATCTTCCATAAGCCCTAAACCAATTCAAAAAAAACTTACAAATCATAGATTCTAAAGGATTGTTTTCAAATGATGAAAACTTCTAAATACACAAGATTATCTTTCACAATATGAAGTACACACCCAACCACCCTAGACCAACTTGACTAGTTACCATACATAGGGGATGTATACAGTGCCAACTTCCAAAATATTGATATTACATAATCTTTTTTTTTATGGACACATAGAATTTCCATGTTGAATCAAATTAACCTCTAAAGTCCCAAAGTCCTTATAGCGGACTCTTGGGATTTCGGGTAGGCTTGTGTGATCTCAATTTTTGACATGATTTTTTTGAAATTTTTTACGAAGATAGGAAATTAGATTAGCTTTGTGGGAATATAATTTTTATTTCAATCGGTGCCTAATAGCAAAAGTTATGCCACCCTGAGTCCAAAAAGTAGTTCGAGGGGCAACTATATATTAGAAATCACAAAAAATTGAATTTTTTTAATTTTTAATTTTTTTCTCAAATATTATATTTTTCAATATCTAAAGCTTTGAATCATTCTATTTTGACTAATGGTGATAAAATTATAGACAATCTTTATTTTCAGGGAATCTAAGCATCTTCTTGAAAAAAAAATATTTTTCTTCACTTTAAATGCAAATATCTTGCAATCCACATTGTTAAAGTTTTTGAAATTTCTTCTATGCATTCTTACACTAGTTTAGTACATGATTCTATAGTTAGATGTGGAAAAAAAATAGTTTTTAAATTTTTTTGCTCTTTGCAATAGAAATGGCAGTTTTGAGTGGTCTTTGATGGAAAAAAGGCCTTGGGACTTTAAAGGATAATCCCAAAAAAAATCGACCATTCCAAATTTTGTCATCACTAGAAGAAATCTCCATTATTCTAGCTAATGCTTTTTGTTAATCTAACACAACTATGTTGAAAGTAACATAGATTTACAGAACTGTAACTAAAATAATGCTGAAACTGCGTTATTTCCAAAACAATTGTGTTAGATTTAACAAAAAAAAAAACCCATCAACACTGAGAGCTAGAGTTCAGACTCCACATAGTATGATATTGCACAAGATTGATTGTCACCATTTTGCATTAAAAAGGGTACCACCCATATAGACAAAGAATGTCACGTGAGCCACTTGGAGCTCACCATGAATTGAGGATCAATCAGTCTTTACAAAAGGGCTAATCCCTCGTAAGAAGTCGACTCCAAAATCGACTTCCAAAGACTCCGTGTCAATGGGCGAGTTTAGGGTTCCGAAACTTCTTTGAGGTCAGAAGAATCGTGCTGTGCCCAATTCGGTAGCAAATTTGCCGACCTGATTGCGGAGGTTTGCCATCCTCTGATTGAATTCGCCGCAAAATCTGCCATCGAGACTGAAAATGCGAGTGCTACAAGAATTTGCTCAGCCAGGTCTTCCAGCTGCTCTTCGCACTGACCAGCTTCGGATAGGCAGCCGTGCTGTCCTCCTCCTCGAGAATGGAACTGCAAGGCGCACTGCGGAACTGTTCGCGCAGCAACGTCTGCACTTCCAGTTTGCCGTCGGATTTTTCCTTGATGGTGATGCGCTCGTAGTCGCAGCAGTCGTCCGAGTTCAGAAACAGCTGGTTGGCGTCGTCGCTCTTGTCCTGCACTAGAAACTCCTGGTACGTCCAGTTCACGTCGATTTGCATCCGGTACTCGCCGCCCACTTTCACACTGGTCAGTCGGGCGTAGCAGTGCCGATTGCCCACTTTCATGGTGAGCCCTTGCTTTGTGTTGTTCACGATCACCGTCGTCACCTTGGTGTCCATCATGCGAGCCATCAAATCACTGACTACTCTTCAATTCTGAGCTAAAACGAACTGTAGTAGCGACAACGTCGAAATTCTCACTTGAGCTGTGGTCGACTAGAATCGCAATTGATAACAGCAAGCGCAGTCCTGTCTGTGGAAATGAAATTATAAAAGCCGAGTTGGAATTGAATCGCTTCACAAGCTTCTCCGAGAAGTTGGTTCCTTGCGAAAGTTGATTGATGTCCGTGTGATCAATATCACTTGGCTGCGAAGGCCTTATAGAGTTGAAATGCCGGCAGAGAGCGCGCAAACGACACCAGAATCTCTGCGGCGAGGTGCAGGCGCATACGCGTAGTCGGCAAGATGGGCACTTTCTTTCTGTCTGCAGTGCAGACTCTGCACGGTGCAGATTCCTTGGAATTCGCCTGTGAAAACCCTAGCCTAGGGGAAAAGGCCTTCCTGGATGCTTCGCCAATGTCGGCATGACCTCCGGTAACGGAAACTGGCCTCAGTTCACTTGTTCATTGTCTTGGCAGACAAATCATCCAATTTTGATCATCCACATCAGGAAAAAGCCACCCATTGCTGCAGTACTGCTTCAATGGGTTAATAGTATAGTATTGAAAGTGTATTGTTGCAGTATTGAAACAATATACTTTTAATAAAAATGCAAGGCTCTCATTGCTTCAATATTGTTGCATTATTATTTGCAGTAATGAAACAATATACTTTCAATACTATATTGTTAACCCATTGAAACAATATTGCAACAATATTGAAGCAATGAGGGGTACTTTCCTGATGCACAGTATTGCCTAAAAACACTGAACTCCATCCATGTATTGGCAAATCTCATATTTCGTAAAAATGCTTTTGACGATTTCATCCACTTTCTTCTTCTTTAAGTAAAATTTTTTAGTTTCCTTGCCAAAATTTCACTATTACAAATAGCCCAAGCAACCTAGCTCCGATTGACTGATTTAAGGTATAAAGTTCTAAAATTGTTCATTCAACCCCTAAAGGACCTACTCCATTGTCGTAGGATCAATATTTGTTTGGAAGGTCTCATTATAGTCTTTTAAATCATATTTAATTTTTTATGTAATATTTTTGTTACATGAGACCATGTGTTATCTATCAATGTGGCAAATCTTTTTTAGTTTAATAATAAATTATAAATATTAAAAATTTTAAAATAAATAAATATTTTTTTTTGATAAATATAACAAAAAAAATTCAATTAATTTGAAATTTTTTTCAAAAGGTAAATGTAGCTATGATGAATAGTGTGAAAGTTTTTGAAGTAATTGTATTTTGTTTTTCACCTCCAAAATATCGTTAGCAAAAAATTTCAAATCAAATTGTTATCATCAAGATAAATTTAGCCTTCATATAATTGATTGATAAATTATTGATAATTTTTATGTTTGAATAAAATTTTGTTATATGGATGTTTATTTTTTTAGATTTTTTAGTAGAAAATTTTAATTATTGTAATTTTAAAAAGCATAATATGTATATAAAATTATATTAAGTTGAATATTTATTAGAAAAATTAGAAATTAGGATCAAAACTAAAAAATAATATTATGTATAATTTAAATTGTGACTTTCAAAAGAAAAACGAAATATACACAACATTGTGTTAGTTGGAATGTAATATATATAAAGCTTCCAATTGCAAATGGACTAAAAATTTATTTGACTTCATTTTCTAACTTTAAATCAAAACAAAAAATGAATTCTTTGAAACTGACAATCAAATTTCACGAAGGAACATCTTTTATAGGGAAAAAACTTACATGCTAAAAAATTTAAGAGTATTAAACTTTCTGGAATAAACTACAAAATATAAGGTTGGCAATTCATAATCCCAAGATAGGAGAGATGCACCCTAATATGCTAAAATCTATCAAAGCACAATTTTTGGACCCTATAACCCATTGGGTTGAATGTTGTAAAATAAAAAGCCAACATTACAATCCATTTTCAATACTCTAATAATGTGGTGGCGCCTATTCCCGTCAATATTAGCAATTCTACATACTTTCAGATGGAATCAACAATTGAAAATGGAAGTCAATTATTTTTGGAAAGATTATAATACATATATAAGAAATTGTCAATTATTTTTGAATATGTGAGAAGTTCAAATACATTGTGTATTCTAACTATTATTTTGCATCATGGATGCAAATTGTCTATTTTGGACTTTATAACTTTATATATTTTCAATATTAATAGAAAGTAGAATGACGAGAATAGGTGCCTCCACCTTAGCCCATATACCAATCTTGAGAACCAAAGCTCTTCTCATAGTATTGGGAGTGAGTTGGAGATTGACACTTAATCAAAAGTTACCAATTTTAAACCGAAAACTTACAAATAGAATATAAATATCTTAATCCTTTCAATACTAGAGGTTAGTCCAAATTTTTAAAGATTTCTTATAAAATATAATTAAAAATAATAATTTAATAATGACTCAAATAATAGTTGTAAAACCTAATTCATATATCATATTATACAATTAGATTATCTATACAAACATACAAAGTAAAACAACCCATTGTGGTCAGAATTTGGAGTCTGCCTTCATGCCATTGCTCAAATTTTTCAAATTTGTTTCTACTGAAAGATAAGTTTGAGAAATAATGAGAGCAATTGAAATTTTATTTTTCAGACAAAGTGTGAATTATTTATGTATTTTTGAAGTGATCTTCCTAACATGGTCTACAAACTACTCCGTAACCAATAAAAAAAAGTGTATCCAATATGCTCATCTTAATCACCTAAAGTGGTCACAATAATTTCTAATGTGGAATACTATGGAAAAGTTGGATGTTCCTAATGAGGTCACTAATCACTCCATAGGTGTCAGATTAGATTTTGATTGTGGTCTGAAAAAACCATCATAGGGTCATGAGGTGTCCAATATGAAACATCTGACCGCAATGGGTTGGTTTACCTTAACAAGATATTTGCAAAACAAAGTCTTTGGAATCTATACTATATAAAAGTCAAAAAACTAACACTATAATCTTTAAAAAAAATCAATGGACAAAAAAACACATTTTTATGTGTTTGGAATGTGTTTGCATTCATCCATTGTTCAAAATTTGAACGCCTGGACCTCTTGCATAACCTTATCCGCAGCAAAATCTTGCAATTCAATAGTGTAAACACTTGATTAATGAGCATAAGGTGAGATACAGCAAGCACTTAGTAACCTTACTGAGAATTGACTTCTTGGAAAGCTACAAGCCAGTCTCACACTGCAAATGATTTGTAAATTCGTTTTGACACACTAGCTTGGTAACTCAAAATCTAGACAATCGTAAAAGAGGACACTAAAATCACAAAGATCACAAACACTGAGTGGTGTTTACACATCTGTGACGTATACGAAGATTCCCTGACCTCAGGTGACCCATAAACATACTGAAAGAACTTGCCTTCAGGTTACTACTCAGCAGGAAGATGTTTCAAACATGACCACCTTCGATGCCCAGGCAAGTACTGAGAACGATACTCGGTTAAGATCCAAAGAAGCACGCACGGCACTCAATTTCAAATCAATGAAACACTATGAGCAGTTTACAAAGGAGAAAGAGAGAACCGGGACAGATCCCACAATAAACGTTTTGATCAAAAACAACACCCGCGGTCAAAAGACATGGCATCCAGGGCATCCCTTATTCCAGCAGGCTCCACAAAGAGTAGCTGGATTCAATATGCTTGTAAGGGTTTATATTTCTGTGGTTTTCATACGAATGGAGAATGGGATGAAACAACTTCCAAAGCACTTCCAGAGTCTCGGGAGATAGGCTCTATACCACTCACGTTCTATAGGGGTGTATTTCTGGTTACTACGTTCCTAATCATATTCTATGTGGAGAGTATCAAACTCTTGTTGAACTCAACCAAGATCATGACATATTTAAAGGAGAGGAAAACAACTACGCCTATTAAAACATAAGGGGTTAAAATTTACATTAAAAGCTATTCTTCATCAATGTTGCGACCATTCGATGCTCTTCAAATCGATGCCTTCCTGTACCATCTCCCATAGAGGACTCATCTGCCTCAACTTAGTCACTTGATCAACAGTTAAAGCAACGGCCCTGTCAACTTCCTCCTTCGTGGTAAACCTCCCTATGCCGAACCTGATAGAGGTATGAGCCATATCTTCTTCTACTCCCAATGCTCGCAACACGTATGATGGCTCGAGACTTGCACTAGTGCAAGCGCTTCCGCTAGAGACAGCTACTTCTTTCAGTCCCATAAGCAGGCTCTCCCCTTCCACATACGCGAAAGATAAATTCAAATTTCCGGCATACCTGTGCTCTTCGCTGCCGTTCAGAATGACGCCATCTAACTTGGACAGTATGCCCTGGTGCAACCGATTGGTGAGTGCTTTGATGTGTTTCTCGTCGTGACTCATTTCTTCCCTTGCAATCTCGCATGCGGCACCCATCCCTACAACCAAAGGAGTAGCGACGGTCCCGCTCCGAATGCCTCGTTCTTGTCCGCCACCGTTCATCTGTGCTTCCACGCGAACGCGAGGCCTCCTCCGCATGTACAGAGCTCCAACTCCCTTGGGACCATAGATCTTGTGAGCGCTCAAGGACATAAGGTCCACCTTCAATTCGTCCACATTGATAGGGATCTTTCCGGCCGCTTGGGCGGCATCCGTGTGAAGGAAAATCTTGTTCTTCCGACAAAGTTCTCCAATCTCCGCAAGTGGCTGAATGACACCAATCTCATTGTTGACTAGCATAACCGAGATAATTCCCGTGTCCGGTCGAATAGCAGCCTGAAGCTCCCCCATATCAATCAAGCCATCTTTCTTGACAGGCAAATACGTGACATCGAATCCCTCCTGTTGCAAGTGGCGGCAAGAGTCGAGTACACACTTGTGCTCCGTCTGCGTGGTGATCACATGCCGTTTCTTCTCCTTGTAGAAATGCATCACTCCCTTAATTGAGATGTTGTTCGCCTCCGTGGCGCCAGAAGTGAAGATAATTTCTTTAGGGTTCGCCCCGATGAGCTTGGCGATCTGCTCCCGCGCCTTCTCCACCGCATCATCGCTCTCCCATCCATACATGTGCGTGCGAGAGTGCGGATTTCCGTATTGGTCGATGTAGAAGGGCAACATCGCATCCAGGACGCGAGGATCCACGGGAGAAGTCGCCTGCATGTCGAGGTACAGCGGGCGACCAGCCATCTTGACGCCCTTCATCAGAAGAGCGGCAGGAGCAGAAACTGGAGGGGCATCAGGGCCGTCATCGAGCGCCGCAACGGCAGCGGCTGTGGAATTGGCGCGGGAGGCGAGAGAGGGAGAGAAGCGGCAGACGGCAGCGGAGGCTCCAGTGCGGGCGCGCCAAAGAGACGCCAAAGAGCGAGACACCAGAGGAGGCGCCATCGCGAAGAAGCCTGCAGCACAAGAGAAGAGAGGAATGCGAAAGGAGAAGTACTCAGTGAAGCAAAATGAAACAAAAACAGAGGAAAGGGAGCCAAAACAGAGCAAAAAAATCTTCAACAAAAACTTCGGAGTGACAATGGTTGCGTGCAAAGTGAGAGAAAGAGACACGACAGAGACAGAAATGATACTTAAAAGAGTTACGGTGACTTAGAAGCTGGGTAGGAAGTGACAACTGAAAGCTCCACCGAGAACGAAAACACTTCCTTGTCACTTAGTGATGAAATGCCGGCAGAAACTGTGCCCACGTCTCCTGCCCTGAAACCCTAGCCCTCGAACAAGGGGTCTTCCAACGAGAATCTTGGGGGTATATTTCTTTTTTCATAATATTGTTATACGCTGGCTGAGAATGCAAAGTGTCCAATGGATGACTTTCTCCTAACTTAAAAAATGCACCTATTGGTTCAAAAATTGAATCATATTTAACTGAGTACCTATCTTGAAGGTCTTGAAGGCATATGTTTATCTTAGAATGACACCACCAATACGTGGTCTTCAAAACACTCTTAATTTTGAAAGGACACCAAGGAAATTTTATGTCCTCTAGATGATCAATTAGGCATTGTGCTTTATTGAAGAATGGGTGCATACAATTTTTTGAGTGCAACTCTATTGATGCTATATTCACATCTATTTTGATTTGATTAAGTTCAAGACATTTTAGTTGTTCTCTAGTTTTATATGGGGTAGTTTATCAAAAAAATGGTGCACTATCTAATGTGTATTTCAAATATTTGAGCTTCTTTTTGTTTAAAATTGATTTTGACATTCAAAATAATTTCTTTTGCTTTTAAAAAAAAGTAGCAAAAGTGCAAGTTTCTACTTCACTTGGAAATTTTAAAGGATTTTTTGAAAGAAACATTTTAGTGAAGTTTAAAGTTGAGGATCTATAACCACATTCTAAACATGGAGTGACAAAAAAAACTTTATGTATACCACAATGTTCTACACTATAATGTATTTTTATATTGAAAATTTTACATTTTTTTAATATGATTTGCATTTGATATGAATTTTTTTTTAATTTTCTTCAAAAAATTACAATAATTTTGAAAAAAAAGAAAGAAGAAGGATATTTTAGGCATGTGATTTCATCTTGAGAGAAAAATTCAATCATATGTAGCAAAGAATTAGAGGATACATAATGAGAGACTTTCAAGTTTAACTACACAATTATAGACTCCATCTTTTAATTAGGGATTAAAGGTTCAAGAATATAAGGTAATTACACCAAATTGTAATTTGTATAGATTCATGTAAAAAATGTACAAACTCTTTTTATAAGGGCCTACAATCAATTTTGGATTCATCTTTATTTAATACTCTAAAAATTCATAGTTTATTCAGCTAGTGTAGAAAATTTGCATGAGAGAAAAATTTAAAATATTCTTTTGACTTCAAACAATCCAATTATGAATTAGGCAATTTAAATATAGGTCTATCCTATTTGCTTCCTTTCAAAAGTAGACTTTATATCATAGACCTAAGACTAGTAACTACACTTTTCATTCTATTTAGTATAGTCCCATGATTATAGTATTTGAATAGTTCTGATTTGTGTTGTTCCTATTATTTCAGGAATCAATATTATTTAGCAATTGAGTTTTTTCTTACTTTGAATAGTGTTACAATTACTTATATAACATGGTCTTTGCAATTGCAATGTATGCGGTGAAGTACAATTTATAGTAATTGATGATAAAATTCTATTTAGTGTAGCCTCATATTTGCAAGAGTAACACCATCTGAGAAGCAACACTGAATAAAATAAAGAGTGTAATAACTAGTAACCAAAAATTAATTAGTAGCCAATATTTATACCTAGTGTTTCATAGTCAATGATTATTGTTCAATCTTGTTTGCTTGGATTTTATGATGTAGGTCCAATACTTTTATAAACTACCTATTGTGTCATTCAAAGAACTTTGCATAATATAGAATACAATTGACATTTTATATTTTTCATAATTAAAATTCAATTTTTATGCGATCCCAATCAAACACACCAAATTTTAGTTTCAAAAAAGCAAAATTCCATTTCAGGTGAATTTTTTCATTTGATATTCAAGGTTTAACATGATACTATATTAATTGAAAATTTTAGATTTTAACTAGATTTTGCTATTTGACCCTCACATTATAATTAATTTTGTACATTTGAGCATGATGGTACAATTACTTTGCCAAAATTTATTTGAAATATAGAGTATCTATTTTTAAAAATTTGGGCATTGTCACCCTAAAATTGAAATCTCTATAGAAGGAATTCTAATTCTTTTTTGGAGATGCTTGTGGAATGAAAGATGTGCATATGGATGTTTTCTACATACTTATACAATTGAATTAAAACAATTCATCACCAATGTTTTTCAATCAATTACCATGTAAAATCATAAATATTAAAATAAAACAATTAATCAAAAATAGAAATTTGCTTTTGGTGTGCTTGAATAAGAATTGAATGTTAATTATGTAAAACAAAAAATGTTAATTATATTGTTAATTGTATATTATACATAACTCTTTGAATTGCACCATAGGCAATTTGTAAGAGTATTGAGTTCAATTGTCCACTAACTCAAACTATTGAGTCTATTTTCAACTGAAAGAAAGCATACCGTATCTTTTAACCCTTAAAGTCCCATTGTCCCTATGATAGATAAAATGGATTTTGCGCAAGCTCCTAAAGTCTCATTATTGGTTGTAATTTTTTGAAATTTTTTATTACAGAAAAACACAATAGCTTTTTGGAAATAAATTTTTAGTTTCAATTAGTGCTTGGGAGTAAAAATTATCGCATAGTAAGCCCAAATTTTAGCTCAACAAATAGAAAAAAATACCTCTAAAAATTATTTCTCATAAATTGTATTTTTATCTACATGGAAAACTTTGATTCATTCTATTTGGATTTTTTAAAAGAATGTTATGGAAAATCTTGTTTTTAAAAAAACTATAGCATTTTCTTGAAAAAATAACTTACAAGATTTATTTTTGAATTCAATTTTCACAAAATATATAAAATAAGTAAATTGCACTAGGTTAGGATCTCTTGTTAGAACAATCTCACCATTGAAATCAATCTGCTTTAAATCCATTTTAGAACTGTTAATGATTTATTTTTTCCTTCGATCTTGAACCTACTTCTACTTAACAATTCTTTAATGAATGAAAATTAAATGTTACACACACATATATATATATATATGTATATATAGTGAAACTTGTTGAAACGGATTTGAAAGGAGGTTGTCTTGGTATGGTGATTTTTGTGAATTTTTGTATTCTTTACATCTATGACCTCATTTTTGCAAATCCAATTTTGAATTAGAGTCAATGCAATTTTGTCTTCCCCAACCACTTGACACACTTCTATATTTGTAATTTTAGAAAAATATGTACACTTGTAACACAAAATCCAACTAATAGATAGGACAAAAACTTCATAAAGTATCTCCACAAATTAGGATGACTTTCATCCAAACAACTAGAAAGAAACAAGAAAATGAATCTATTTACCATCTAAAAATTGGACACCGAAGCACTCAAGGATTAACTTAGATCTTCAATATAAAAAATTAGAAATTCAAAATCTTTAGTGCAAGAAATTTTAAGTTAAAGAAAATTCAAAGCCAAAAAATCTAATCAAAAGGTGCAAAAAAACAACTTGTTTTCTTCACTTTAAATGCAAATATCTTGCAATGTACACAATCAAATTTTCCTAAACTTCTTCTACACATTCTTACAAGATCCTGTGGTCAGATATTTGAAAAAAGACAATTTTTTAAAACAGTTTTACTCTTTTGTAATAGAAATGACAGTTTCGAGTGGTTTTGATGGAAAGAAGGCATTAGGACTTTCGGGATTAAGTGATTACAACTATATGCAAAAAGATGGGAAAAGACCTTAACATTGAACATAGATTAGAGGGAAACTGTGAAACTGGAAGGGAGTAATGAGACGAACACCATGAGCACCTTACCAATCTTCTACATCGACACTTGGACCTCCAAACTAAAGTTGCGATGAGAGGCATTCAGACGAACGTGCAGGACAAAGTGAAGGCATCCTACTTAATTCAAAGTTAAAACTCGTTGTCAATTTGGTACAGAATACTAGTTTCACAGTACCAAACATTATGTTATTGCCCGAAACTTGATCAAATTGAAAACTGATAGAGATACGCGGACAAAAGAAAGCCTCAAGAAGATTGGATTCAGATAGAACTTTTGCTAGAAGGCAAGAACCAAATAGAGTATTATAAGCGTAGGTCACAATCCACCTGGTTAGCGTGAAGACACATTCATTAACCAGTGGCTCATTCCCTGGCTAAGCGATACTACAAGAGCTGTGCCAGGCAGACATAAAATGCCTTGAGAGTTCTTGGTCTTCCAGCCAGGTACAGAACTGCCAAATCATGACTGCTCTCCCATGTTGAATAATATTTTCCTCACATGGTGACTTCCTCAACAGGATGCCACCGGTCCATCGTTTATGCCGGGTAAGTTACCGAACCTGCCACTGTGTCACTGTGCCTTGACTTTGGGCTCTGCCACCACATAGTGGT
The DNA here is from genome assembly GCA_951230915.1 of Antitrichia curtipendula. Taxonomy (NCBI): domain Eukaryota; kingdom Viridiplantae; phylum Streptophyta; class Bryopsida; order Hypnales; family Leucodontaceae; genus Antitrichia; species Antitrichia curtipendula. The sequence goes on along the minus strand of OX579634.1, from coordinate 54,413,232 downwards.
AGGCGACCAGTAGCACAAATATCGAAATGCCCAAAAAGTTGGCGAAGAAACCCAAATCCGTGTCGTCGATCATCTGCACACAGAATTTCCAGATCACCATTGTAAGTCTGTTGCAAACCAAACTGCATTCGATTCGCAAGAAAACGTGGTCCACGCAAGCCATTGCACTGCGCATAAGTAAATTGCTATCTCTATATTCAGACATGAACAGAGAACCATTGACCAACCCCAAACATATACACACAAGAATTACGGTAGCTCCTTTTCGTTGTCGGTGCCCGTGTTGCGACACAACTCTTAGCGATCCCAATGCCGAACGATGAAAGCACATCCATCACTCCTCTAACACCATCCCAACCATCGCAAAAACGTAAACTCCAGCTACGAAACCTCCCATGAAGCGCTAAAGAATTTTCAAGTGATGCACAGATAACCGATCACAGCCCACACCCCAAACCTCAAACCCCAACTCCACCTCTACTAAATTTTCAGTTCCCACGTCCAGTCAACTCTCGATGCACGCGGTCCCACTCACAATGATACCTCCCTCCCTTCTTCACGTAGCGAACCTCATCTAGCGATCACCAATTCGGAAAAAGGAGAAATCTTATTCCGCTATCCCAATCGTGCATCAAAACCCTAACCCGATCCAGCTCTCTTAGGGGAATAGAACACAGAACGGTGATTCATTGATAAAACATCGATTGACATGGAAACGCGAATAAGTGGATCTTTCTTACCTTGGTAAAGCCGGAAGGTAGGACGCGGAGCAGGTGTCGGAACTGGATGGCTACGGTAGGGAAGCGCTCGCTCCGTCGGAACAACAGCAGCACCAACAACAGAACTGCCAACACCGTGTTCAATGTATTCACAGACCGAGGAGAAAGAGTAGATATACGTATTTGTCTCACGTTCTCTCCAGAATACGTGTACGTATACCCGCGCCAAGAAATGTCCCCGTTCAAAAGGTGGGCAGACTATTTCCCGTAATCTCCTCCTGACGTGTGAAATCTGTGTAATAGGTGGTTGCGGATTTTTCATTCATTCATCACATATTTCATCCATTTCTAGATGGGTGTTTACATTAGACAATCTTCTCGTTGAGAATTCTGAAAAAAAAACAAGCATTCTTTATTGAGCTTCACCTTCCTGGTCAACTTTTTTTTTCTTCAAAATTCCCTCCACCTTAGAGATTGCCTTGTATGTAACCCTACCAAAAAATTCCCTATTCATTTGTTGGACAAGTTATTTTGTGTAATTAGGACATTACTCAAGTTCATTGGTATAATCTGGCATTATGGATTCTTCATTTGAAAATCACAGGAATCTTCATCATCTCTTTCATTTCTCACATTTTTTAGCAAGCGGTTCACAAAGGATAATTTCTTCATCTACGGGCATTGTTCTGTACATATAAAAGAACCTTCACAATGCTCGATTGCCTCGCTCCCAACATTGGCTTGCATGGGTGTGGGGTAGCATGGAGGTTTGCATTGCACCACCCTATGATGGTGATGCCAAGTTGACAATTTGTCATAGAAGTATTGTATCATATCAGGCTTTATTAAAAGTATAGTGCAAATATTTATATAAATTATTACATACAACATTTGTAGCTACTCAAAAATCTTACATCTAATTTCAACTTCCAACTACACTAATTTATCCTAATAGTACATGTGACACTAATTTATCAAAGTCACACTATTTTGAGTTAGTACAAGTTGAAACATTATTGTATTGAACCAATATCCCCACAAATGAAATATTAATAACACTAATTTTCAAGGTCACACTAATTTTCTCCTACCACACATACTATTAAGAAAAATCAATAATAATATGAAACAAGTGGCTACATCAATTTTATAACACTAATTTACTTTTTGAACAAGGACATATTCAAATTTTTCCATTCACAATAGTTGTAGCTTTTTCCCTTGCGTATAAGCTCATAAATCATAGAACACTATACTTTTGATCCAGAGAAGATTAATTGTAGAGATCATCAATAATAAAAAACAATATATCACTATAAAAAATAGATGTTGTTTTCTACACTTTTTAACCTTTTTTTTCAACACCATTTTTGACACTAAATTGTCAAAAATAATGTTGAAATTTTATATTGTTGAAAAGAATATTAGAGAGAGTGTCAAAAAGAGTGTTGGAAAAGTTTCAAAAATAGTGGTCAAAAGTATGAAATAATGTTGATAAATGTAAACAATAAAATAATTCACTTAAAAAATTCATTAGTAATTTCACAAAGGTCCAAAAAATATGAAATAACTTTGGTTTGATTAGGATTCTTCTTGCTTTTCAAAGAAATTTAAATAAGAAATGTTTTGAGGAATTGTACACCTTGAAAAAGGATATTAAAGGTGCAAGAAATGTCAAATAGGCATGGATCCTCATATAAATTACAAAAAAATTTCAATTTTGCACATATTGTAAGACACTAAGAATTCCCACCATTCCTTGACCTTTAAAAAACTGAGGTCATTTTTTTTGTCAAAAACCATTCAAAACTACCATTTTTGCTACATTCATCCCAAAAAACAAAAGAAATATTTTTTTTAGAATCAAACTATAGGATCTTGTACTTTCCTTGTTTGAAAATAAAAATTTCATGAATTTTGACCGTACAAATTAGAAGATATTAACATTCAAAGCTAGAAAAAGAAATTTTGATCACTAATTTGCAATTTCAAATGACTTTGACAACCATTTGTAGATTTTTTTTACACTATGGACTTTGAATTAAAAAAAAATTGTATTGAGGAATTGAGTTGTAAGTCTTGAAAAAAAGTTTCAAAACCAAAAATCGTTTGATTTTTATTCTTTAAAAAATAGTTAAGTAGAAATAAATCCAAGATTGAAAGAAAAACTAAATTGTCAATAGCTCTCAAATGGGATTGAAACAAAATAATCCCAATTGTAAGATTGTTTTAGCAAGCAAACTTAACCTTATCAAACAACTTTTCTTTGAAAAATTGTGAAAATTGCATACAAAAAAGAATCATATAATTTAATTTTTCAAAAAGATGCTTAGATTGTCCCCAAAACAAGATTGTTCATAACTTTCACATCACTAATCTAAATGGAATGAATCAAAGCTTCACACATAGACAAATATGATAAGGACAAAAAAACTTAAGAATTTAATTTCAATTTTTTATGAATTTATTTTTCTTACCCAACGTTGTGAAAATTATATTTAGGATGGCATAACTTTTGCTCCTAGGCACTAAAAACTTTTTCTATCTTATGAAAAAGTTTCAAAAAGTTTCACTGAAAATTGAGGTTATAGGAACCTGCCCGAAATCCATTTTGTCCCCCAAGGGGACAATGGTCCTTTAGGGGTTAACCCTTAAGGTGAAGGGTTCAAATCCCATCGCCTCTATTAGAGGTCTAGGGATACTGGACAACTAGAGCAAGGGCAAGCAACCTAGAAAATTCTAGATGGGCAATCAAATAGCCCCCAAGTGACTCTTTTACAAGACTTGAAAACTCAACACAACTGCATTGGAGACAAGACACTGGGCTCCAAATCATGCAGGACCAAATTTGGAAAGAAAAAAAGTGACAATTTGAAACACAAATTGCAAGCTCTCACACTCTATTAAAAGCTGGAGAAACAAGGTAGAAGGTTTTGTGCAGCTACTCTGTCTTGGTCATGCAAGACAGCAGCTGCTCACACAATGCTCGCAGCTGTGGAGAAGAATCCATATTAGCCACAGTGGCCACTGCTCGGCGGGCATCTTCAATATACGGAGCAATCTCTTTGAGGACGCTGTCTTCGCTTGCTAAGAGCGAGGCCAGGACCTTCGTACCTGCAGTTCGCTCCTGGTGGACATTCATCGACAGAACAACAAAGCACAAAAATCTCCTCGTCAGGGAAAGGAAATAAGATTTGAATAGGCGCCCTCTCAACCAAGAGAGGCTACTGCAATACATGCAAAAAGTTTGAAGATGGATTTGGATAATGCAAATCGCAATATCTAGCTATCCAAGATCTTGGTCAATGTCACATACAGGATCTTGCAGAAGTTTTCATACGGAATCTGAAGGTTCACAAAGACTTGAGTTTTATTACCTCTGTTGAGTAGCGGCCTCCAATGGTGCTAATCGCAAGGTTCAGTAGATCAGCTGCGAATGGAACAATGGCTTGTCCTTTGAGATGATAAATAGAAGTGAAGAGGACTTGAAAACAAGCTGCCCGCAGACTTGGCCCTGAGCTCACCTGCACCCAAAGCATTTCAATGAGCATCCGTCATACAGTTTATAGAACAGAATGCATGAAGTTCACTTGATCAAAGGAAATGACAAAAAAACTCTTAAGGTGCAATTCTAATCATAAGAATGTGCACGATTAAGCCCCAAATGCCTAAAAGGATATATATGTCCCATTCATAAACTTCAAAGCCAGTTTCATTCCAATTGAAGCGTCTACGTAGGAGATAATGGGATTATCAAATTCACAAGGAAAACTCATATTATGATACTGGATTCTTATAGATGGGTGCCTATGGTTTTTTGAGACAAATAGTAATCAATCGGGGGGCTAAAGTTTCTCTTTGTTCGTAAAATTACTATGTAATAAAAGTTCAGAAAATATTTTGATTACCGTACATTGAATAAGAAATTTTGCGGAATTTTTGTATCATGTTGATAGCTTCAACATTATAGAGCGAGTGCAACTTCAACAGTAAGAATGTGAGTTTCTTAGGATGACACCGACTGTTTATAAATCCTTCGTATGAAGAAACATTCTGATACGAAATGGACATAAAAATGAAATAGATATACCAGAAAAAGTTGATGGAATGAGATGAATACCTGAATAAAGCTCATGATTGCCGGTATGACAGCCCGGGCATATGCAGGTTTGACACTAGCAGAAATCTTTTGAGAACTACTGATCAGGACATTGGCCATGCACACTCGGTAGACCTCGGGAGCTGGCTGGGCATCATCACACCCTGTGACGCAAAATTCGAAATGCTTTTAGAAGGGAACTCGAATACAAATAGAGATAAAAAGAAAAAGAAGGTGCTTTATTAAATTATCACTTGAAATTAACTACAGGAGGGAAGAAGATTGCAGTAACATCTCAGATTGATACTCCTACCTCTCTCAACTTCTGATACCCTCGGTGTTGCAGAAATTGAAGTAATCGGCTGACCGCCTCCAATACACTCGATCACTGAAGAGAGAATTTTCCACCTTTTCTGAGGCTCTTGTTTACCTGCTTCAAATTGGAAAGTGTTAAAGATGCTGTCTGAAGTCACGAATAGACACAAAAATAAGAAGAAATCAGAAATATGCTAACTATGTACTCTTCACGTTTTATGCAAATACGGAGCATTGAGCTATTAAAAATCAAGTACCAAGAAACCATACTCATTAGCGTGATATCCTCAGAAGAGAGCAGCGAGCATTAACTAGAACAGAGGACAGTCGAAAGACCGTGAGTGCACCTTTTGAATGACTTCTCCACTCCCCCTCAGGAATCTCCTCGATCAGTTTCTTCATTTTCAGTTCTCCTTGCAAAGGCTTGGACGGCAATGGGGAGACTATGCCTAGAGTACCAACTTCTGCACAAATCATTGCTGCAAAACAGTCGATGCAACCATGTTGTGCCTTTCCTATTTCCTTTGACCCTGCAAGTCATTACGCAGTTCTCCCAATTACATCCACCACAAGCATTAAATGCCATTATCAACGATTTACCTTCACACACCCCTTCGCATTCCTACAAACTTCCTAAAGAAAATAGAATGTGGTGAAATTTTTTATTGATAGAGATGAATGTGACTGGTCTCACTCACACGAAAGAACAGGACCACATATCCTGCGCTCAATTCTGTAAAGCAAAATGACAAGAATGATGAACATCAGACCTTTCAGAGAATTTGGGGACCATAGGATGATGCTTGATAATGCCTTCGGAACCTGATCTAAAAAAGGGTGTTCAAGTGTCTCTCTGCCTCTAATCTGCATCATAGATCAAAATTTGGGTTACAACGTCAGATGATAGGAAGATATTCTGTTGCCAAGTAGATTGTTTTTCCACGCAAAACTATAGCAGTAGTACACTAATAATGAAATTTAGTGTTATGCTACCTATAGTGTTATCCACCAAATCATGTAACTCATTCTAATTCTCATTTAGTTGACAATTAGTGTTCATGTTGGACACTGATTTAGTGCAGGGTGAACTATCTTTGTCCTAATTTAGATTTTTTGCTGGAAATTTGATTGACAATTAGTGTTCATGTTTGACATTTAGTTTTGGTAACATCAGCGGCGTTGTTGCCATTTAGTGTGAAGAGTTCGTAATTACTGTTGCAAACACTAAATTTCATTATTAGTGGAGTGGGATTACTTGAGTGACGCAGAGCTTGAAAAGAAACTTACCATAAGTGATGTACAAAGAGAAAATAGACAAGCCTTAGCTGTCACCGTATTTATATTTCGGGCAGCTTTCTCTAATGCTGCAGACACTGATGGCAACATAGCCTGCCCAATGTATCCAAGTTAGTGAATTTTGGGAGACATATGCACTTCCTCCATCTATGACCCTGAGAGATCGTCATTAAGCTACAAAATTAGAAAATCACGAAGCAATACTGTAATTAATATAGAAGTATGCAATCTTTGGCTTACATCAAAAAGTTAAACATAAATGCCGAATAGCAGAGATAGGATCTTACATCAGGAAGAAGGCGGCCTGTAAGCTCTGCAGCAATCTTGCGGACATCGTCAAGCTCGTAGCTGTTGAACATCCTGATAGTGCAACAAGATTCAGTGTAATAATCCACTGTCAGCAACTGTAAAAATAAAAGCGTGGCACATCGAATGTCTTCCGAACATTTCAGCCTAACCACAACGACACAAACAGAAGACATGTGTGACCTACTCGCAAATAGATGTACCTTTCAAGCAGGAGGCCAGTAATTGACGCTCTCTCTTGGTCATGACCTTCACCAGCAAAAGCACTGCATGAGAAAGAATCTTCCAGACAAATTGTAGACATCTTCAACAAGCACAGAGAAAAAGAATTGACTATGAATTAAATGAACGTTTTCTAACCTGAAGCTGTACCATCCAACAGATCACCATACAACTCCTTCAAACTAGAATGGGAGAAGGCTTTCAAAGGAAGGATTCTGAGAACAAGCATAGGGCTGAGGCGCTGGAAGAGAAACTCCGCAAGAGCATCTTCACTCTCAGAGACATTGGTGAGAACCTCCTCACTCATTCTGACCACCACAGAAGCACCAAGTAATAGTCAGAAGTTTACAGTTACAACATCCCAGGAGCTAAACAAAACGAAGCAGGTAATGAGCACTGTAGGCTGAGTCTTACTTCGGTTGATCGTTCATTCGTTGATAAATCCGTGGAAAGACCAAATTTGGCATGTCGGCTAACTGGTCGCTAATGTGACTCAAGAATCTGGGAATCACAGGATTTGATGCCTCAGTGTACATCTTATCCAGAAGCGCATCGGTCAAAGGCTGCCAGTTTTGAACCTAATTCACAAACAGAATAAAATAGCTTAATACATAAGAGCATCACACAAATCTTGTCTGCAGCAAAATCTAGCAAAACAGTAGTGTGAAGACTTGGTGAATGAGCATAGGCCTTGACCATTTCGCATGATACAGAAAGCATACACCTCTGTGAATATATATAAAGATTGTGTGACCACAGGTGATCCATAAACATAAAATAAAAGAACTAGTCATCAGGTCACTATTCAGCAGGAAGATGTTTCAAAAAATGCCTACCTTCGATGCCCAGGCAGGTACAGAACTCAAAACTCGGTCAAGATCCAAAGAAGCACCTACTGCACTCAAAGGATAAAATACAATGAGCAGTTTACAAAGGAGAAACAGATAAGCAGGACAGATCCAACTATAAACGAATAGATGAAGAACAACACGCGATTAAAAGACGCATCATCAAGGGCATCTCTTATTTCAGAGGGCTCCAGTTTTTGCTCTAGTAGCAAGTACGTTAACCAGGATATAGAGAAGTGGCAGAACAAAGTGGCAGGTTCATAAGAAGCCTCAACAAGCATATACCTTTCTTAAAGCCTGCAGTTTTTTCAGTAGAGGCCGTCTCTGCCATTAGGTCCCTGCAAATCAGAAGATAGTTGATAAAAAGCCATGCAACAAATTAAGCAAACATGATTCAAAAGAGATCCAAATCCATCAGCCCGTATAAAGTTTGCTTCAATAATGATGACAAAACAAAAAAGCATTCGAGACCTGGAGACGTAGCAAAAGATACATACATGATCTGAGGTTTAAATCGAAATATCATGCCACACTACGTTGCACAACTATAGTACCCAACCATCACTGCGATGGAAAATGTCTTGCACCTGAGACAATCAAGAAGCACAGATATAGTGCGGCACTGATCAGCGTGCCCGCACAGAACAGCTTCCACCGCTGAACTCGCTGCTGAACGCTTCCGAGCATCTGGTGAATACACTAACCGAACCAACTGTGGCAGCGTGAACGAAGGGTCTGCGCAGTGCCAAAATCATCAAATGAACGCAAGTCCTCTGAATTGAAAGCTCATATTCACAGACGAAGATCATGCTCCTCATGATGAAGATCATACATACTACACCAGACCACTTCGTTTCGATTTGTCAATCTTTGCATTGCAGAATCAAAACATAGCATCACAAATCAGTCAAATATTATTCGTGAGGCAATCCCGATTGGAATATTGGAGTATGTATACACAAATCAATAAGTATCGGATAAAACATTGTACCAAGCTTTGCAAAGAGTGCAGACGCTTCCACCCGATTGGTAAGCTCTTCATCGCCTAGACGGTCGAACAGATGAACAGCAATTGTGCGACTGCCTCATAAGTAACAAAATGATTATTTCATGAAACGCACATTTCAGACTAGCAACAATTAAAGAAAAGGAACAATTTGATACTGTTAAAATAGAACTTAGTATAAATATCGCATCTTTTAGAGCATAAGAGCCACTACGATAAAAACACAATGACAAAGCAGACAGGAATATGACACCGTGAAATAAGATACCTAACTACAGCGAATGATTTCAACAGATTTACAGATCGATCGTTGGAAAACTCAAAATCTACATACAGTCCCATCAGAACAACCAAAACTAAGGCTGAGGCAAGACAAGAACCTCAACAGGGTGTCCACAGTTTCCGTCGACTTAGAGGTGACAGCCACGAGCTCAGTCAACACATCAAGTCCATTGCGGCGTTGCAACGGATCTTCTGAATCAAGTCGTGTCAGTACTTTCTCGAGCTCAGGCGAAGCAGGATTTCTAAAGATCAGTTAAGGGAAGATTGCAAGCATCAACTAAATCAAGAGCAGTTTAAGATGCTAAACAATCAAGCACTTCAGGATTGAGAGAGTCGCTATCACATAGCATAAACTATCCCTGGTTTACCAAGGAAACAACTAGCCAGTAAATACTCATATCGTAATCTCAAGTCCTGCAAGAAGTTAAGTAAGAATATCATAAGTAAAAGGATACAAAGCAAAGAACTCAGCCACCAGAAGCACCACTGCTCTGGCTGCTGAATCTCTCGTATCTAGCATATCCATCAAAACAGGAACAATCTCTTCCATCTTCGAGGTCACAGCAGAACTGCGAAAAAGCAAGGACCGCAGAATTGCCATAGCCATCTCAACCACTTCAATATCAGCCGCTCGCACCTATTGAAATGACAGGAAAATAGACAACCCGAATCAATTGAGAGAAGAAGTTCAGGCATCTGTAATAGCAAGGAAACAGTTTCAGAGCAACCACTTCGTCCAATTCCTACAACTATACAAGATGAATTACTTGCATAATAACATATCCAACTCATATGAGCAAAATAGTAATTATCATAGATGTTCAATCGAATGTGTAGAGGATACAAAATTACATACTTGATTCATTAAAGTTTGCAGAAGCTCTGGCTCAGTATCCTTCAAAACTTCCTCTAGACGTCGAGGGTCAAGACGTCCCAGTACTAGTGCTAGGCAAGTCAAAGCATAGCCGCGCATTTCATCAGCTCTCCGAGTCTCGCTTGCGTCCAACTCCTCAGCAGTTTGTGTCCAATACTGCTCAAAGAAACAGAAAATCCAAAGCCGTAAATTTCAAGCCAGGCTTTCAGCGAACAAAGTAACTTTCTTCTAATGACAAATACAACATCTTTGATTTGAATGGTTACCTGGAGAGCTCCACACCAATGTTCAACGACAGGATCTGGATTAGAGACCAAGGTACGGTCCTCCAAAAGTACCAAACTACTATATTGACGCCAACAGGCTGCCAAAACAAAAACCCCAACCTGAATATTCGCTGCATCTGTCGAGATCACCATAACCCATAGTCAGTAATTCCACAAAAGTCATGCTTTCATATGTCCAGAAAACATCATACCATCATGAACCCATCAGTCCAAAAACCAGAGGTTTCTGTTATCAATTAATAACCAACCAAACTAACGACAATTGTGTTGACTGCAAGTTCCACAAATCTAGGTTCAAGTGGAGTTGAGGTGTGGATTTACCTCCAGGGGTTTCCAAAGAATCCCTATAGGTAGCTAGAAATCTAAGTCGCTTTAGCACCTGCTGAAGCCCTCGCGCATGTAGAGGCCGGCCTTGCTCATTCCACTGCACCAAAGTCATGAATTCGTATAAAAATATCCCACACTGGGTCGGGTGGCCTATTCTAAGTATGTCCTCATCTCAATCTAAGATAACGACGACTATCATACACAAACGAAAGGCAGTTACAACTAAATCCTATGAAGGATATAAAATGCAGACGTTTCTATGGCCAGAGTGATGATATCAGTATGACTTACCTCCTGCAATTCGATAACAAGCAGAATAATGTCATCCAGGTTGTCCCAAAGAGCACGGGGACCTTGTTCCTTCAAGTCATTCTCTGATTCCCGACTTGAACCTGGATGTCCAAATCGAAGTAAACATGTCCATCAGGAAACATATAAATTAAATACACCGTCTATAAACTTTGTTGAAAAATATCTACATAAGCAAGAGTGAAGTGTATACAGCGAACCTGATGTGCTGGCTTTTCCCTCATTATTATTAGAAAAGATATCACTTTCATTTTCGCTCAAGCGGGGCGTAATAAGCACTCTTTCTTCGTTCTTCTCTTGTTTCTCTGTCGCTGTCTTAGTGGATGTGGGAGGGGCGTCAGACACCAGGCCCTTTGTAATTACTGTGACACAATCTGCAGCTGCCATTGTGAGGCGTGTTGGTGACTTATACTTTCCCTGCTTGAAGCTGTCAACTCAAAATCCAATGGGTGAGCGCCGAGTAAAGTTACTTTCTAACTGTAAGTTCGAAACACTGAGCAGTAGGAGCAACCAGTTTTTAATGTCATAAAGCTGATCAAATAGGCTAATCGTTCAATGTGGAGATGTCTATGGAGGCTAAAATAGGGGTTCAAGAAAAGATACTGCGAACAGCAGGAACAACGTGACTTTGTCATGCCAAAGCATACTGTGCAAGGCAGAAGGGATAAAATGAGAATAGCGAATCACCTTTCCTTGCAGATGATTTGTATCAGAGCATGCACACACTTCGTGAAGCATATGAGAGGCGGTTTCACCTCTGAAAGCTCCTCATCTGTCTGCACTGAAGAATTACTTACACAATTAAGATCAACCCGTGAGTTCATAAAATCAGCACCCTGTCCTCCGCCCTGTAGGAAGGAATTAATTGGAATGCATCAATCCTACAAACTGAACGAACTTACGACAACAATATCTACTCCCCAATTGACGCTTCACGCAGGGTTCCAGGAGCTCACCACTTGGCAAAGAACGATACAAAACTGCTTCCTTCTCTACTAATTCCCGGACAACAACACACCAGCCTAGTTGAACGCGGTGATCCGCTTTTGAACTTCCAGCTATGGAGGCCAGGCTTGATGCCAGAAGCTGACCATGTTTGGTTCCTGCAAATAGCCAGCGAAACACGCCAACAATTTTTCTTCGGTTGCTATGATCTTTTGATTTCACTGCCTGCACAGAAGAAGAAATTATCAAGCACTTTCCCCTATCAAATGAATTAGTGCAATGCTGAAACCCTAATAGCAATTATATCTGTACATTTCAGTCCATCAACCGAATATGCACGCCCTGTAGAGACAGTATGTTCGCTTACATGCTCAAGCATAGGAATGAGGATCTGGCCCAAGGATGCACTCGTCGTAAGCCTAGACTCAACGTGCTCCAGCAATGCCGTCAATGCCCGCCCAATTGATCCTGCTAAATCCACACTACTGTAATTGAAATCCAACGACAAATCAGACAGTCATAGGTTTGACTTCCTATTCTAAAACCCTAAACCCTAATCCAACGCCAAGATTACAAAAAGCTTTGAGTAACAAGCAGAACACCTTGTTGCGGTCGAGTACCATCAGAAGACAAAGCTTTCTCCAAGCTTCGCCACTCTGCATTGAAAATTGCACTGAGCACGCGTCCCAAAGGAGGTAGCGAAGCAACAGGTCGGCTTGCTTCCCAAATGAGTTGACCCTCCTCCTCCTCATCGAATTTTAACGCTGGAAACATTCTTCAAAATCCTTCCTCAATAGATTTTAAGCCTAAATGCATCACGTACTCCCGGGCCTACAATCACAACTGGAAACTTTCTAAATAATCCTCACAGCCAAAATTTCTCCTTAGCATACATGCGTTGCTACAGCTGCCGAAATCAATCTTCACAACAGTGCTCTCGCACGCATTTTTGCAACCATTCTTGCAATGCCAAATCGCTAAGTGAACTGTCCAGATAGTATAATTAAGCGGATTACGAGCTTTGTGGAGATTCGGACTGGGAAGGTCGTAGCAAAGAAATCAAGGCCGCAGAATCAATTTGTCAATGATTTTGATTACCCAGAGCATAAAATGATGATGGGTGCAAAAAAGATGATCACTGTGGCGATCGAAACATGTAAAGGGATCGGCAGGAATGAGCGGAGGAGGAAATTGTGATAGTTGCCAAAGACAGGGATTGACGGGAGGACTAGAAATTTCTGAGGGAAGTCTGATTTAAGCTACAAAGTTCCTTTTAATAACTACTAATGCAGAGAAGACAATTCATGAACAAGCACAGATGAAAGCTCTGAATTCGTGATTGGCAGCCCTAATCGACTCTACCCTCGAAGAAACGCCCTCTTGCGACTCCAAGTTGCCGCAAAGTTGCCGCAGGCGTGGGATGGCGGTGGACGCGGTGGACGCGCTTGGATGAAAATTGGATGAAAAAACGGGGGCCCTACTTTAGGGTTTCGAGTTCATGTCTGCAAGTCGGTACGGCAGCCACGATTTTTCACGCGGCCAGCAATATGTGGCCGGCAAGCGTTTCCGATCATCGTCTGCCCGACAAAGGCTTCTACGCGCAACTCATCGTCATTCTTATTAAGGACTTCACAATTGTAATTTCATAGCTCACATCGACGTATTGTAAGTACCATTCTCGGACAGATTCATACAATCGTTCGTACTTCACTGCCCAACCAATCGAGCTTGCTCTTCGGTTGATCAATTTAGTATTGCATATCTGTTCGCGCTTACTGTAGTTTGCATTCGACTTCGTCACTGCTATCTTTGGAGATTAGTTACCATGAATACCAAGGTGACGACAGTGATCGTGAACGCCACAAAGCAAGGGCTGACCATGAAAGTGGGCAACCGACTGTGCTTTGCCAAGCTGACCAGTGTGAAAATGGGAGCCGAGTACCGCTTGCAAATCGACGTGAACTGGACGTATCAGGAATTTCTGGTGCAGGATAAGAGTGACACTCCCAACCAGCTGTATCTGAACTCGGACGATTGCTGCGAGTACGAGCGCATCACCATCAAGGAAAAATCCGACGGCAAACTCGAAGTGCAGACATTGCTGCGCGAACAGTTTCGCAGTGCGCCTTGCAGTTCCATTCTCGAGGAGGAGGACAGCGCTGGTGGACATCCGAAGCTGGGAAATGCGATGAGCAGTTGGAAGGCCTGGCTTAGCAAATTTTTGCACCACTCGCATTCTTAGTCTAGAGTGGCAGATTTTGCATTTGCCACACAATTCAATCAGTTTTAAGCAGGAAACTGATTCCTCACTGCGAGCTTCGAGTTACGAAGTACTCGATCGGCAGTGCTGTAAACAATGTACAAGAGATTATTTGATTCAATATCAGGTACCGCATGTCTATGTAAAGCTAATTCTTTACCCTAAATTTGAAGATTACGCTGTGATCACGCACAAAAAGTCTCCATTGGATCTTTCCTACATGACAGACTTCTTCAAAGCTGATTTGAATGCTGTAGTGACCATGCCTGTAGAAATTAGGATGTGGAAATTGTCCCAGCTAAACTTGCTTCAAGCTTCTTCGCAGCCTTCGGGACGCGGCTTGGGGAGGTTAGACTTCCTGAAATATTTTTCTGTAAATTTTCCTTGAAAGACAAATGGAATTGGTATCTAACCCAAGTCGTTTCGTAATTTTTGGAGCTCTGTAGAATTACTTATGAATTTTTGAAGTTGAAATGTAGTGGTCACTAAAAGCATCCACCTCCTCCTCAAATATACACTATTTTGCACATAGTTGGTGCAATGAGAAAGCAAAATTTCAGGAGGTGGACATTTCAGGAGGTGGACATTTCAGGAGGTGGACGCTTTTAGAGACCGAACTCTTTATGGACCTCTTACCTAACTGAAAAGTGGAAATTACGATACTTTGAAACCTCTCTTAAACACTGTTGAAATTGCTTAAGAAACTGATGAAATTTGATCTACGGATCTGAATCCATTATGAAACCCCTGTTCAGCTAGACATACAATATCCCAAAGGTGGCCAGGACTTCTTTCAAAGATTTGCATGCCCTTGAATTTTTAATTCAGTGTACACAAAATTGAACAACCAAAGTTTGTATGTTGTTTGATCACAGTGATGGTCATTGTTCATGAACCAAGAGGAAGGAGCTCACTACACTAAAGATGATATTTAGTGTTGAGTGACATTTAGTGTTTTTACCCCCTACTAGCTACAACACTAAATCTGAACTTGTCCACAATTAGTGTTAGACTTGAATGTGCCGGCTGCAAACTTCAGAGCCTTGTAACTTTTGCAAAAATTCTTCAAATCAAGAAAATGAGATGTTTTTCGGCATCTACAAAAATTGTAGATGCCGAAAAACATCTCATTTTCTTGATTTGAAGAATTTTTGCAAAAGTTACAAGGCTCTGAAGTTTGCAGCCGGCTAGCCCTAATCGGTCCGATTCTGTCCGTGAACAGTGATATTCCGTCTGATATGACAACTTTGGTTCACATTTAGTGTTTGAATTGACATTTAATGTTACTTACTTTCATAGGATAATTGGCTTTTAGTGTATGCCTTCGTATTTAGTGTACAAGACACTAAATATCATCTTTAGTGTAGTGCAAAAGGAGTGTTTAAATGACATTGTTTAAATGACATAAGTGCTTAAATGACATGTTGAAATGACATTTTTCAGAAAAATGTCATTTAAACCTTGTCATTTAAACACCCCTTTTGCACTCGAATTCGAGGGTGTATGGAGTCACAACTAGACAAACATAATGCCAAGTTTTGAATTCAAAGCAGATTCCATCGGATAGTCAGAAAAGCATTAAAACTCATAACACCCCCCCTCTTGCTACACCCTTAGATTTGCGAAAAATATAGATACGGACGTCTTGCGATGAACTATTAGACTTAGCCGCATTATGTCCCATAATGCTCTCAAGCCTCCGGGCTTTTGAGCATTATCTAGCCCATTTCAGATCCAGCACCAGCAGCATGATGAATGTGAATTGAATGCCCTCATGTGTCATGAGTTTCCAAACCTCTACATTTCTGACTGAGACACCATATTTAGTTCAAAATCCACACTTTGTTCATGTCAGACATAACTGAAGTTGTGTAAGTTCAAATGTGATGATTCGGAGTTCAACAAGTGAGAAATCAATAGAGCTTCAACTCTAGATCACCATCCAATAACTCACATGACCTGAAGGACTTCTGAAATGTCACTTTTTTAATGCAATAATCAACTCACAAGAACTCCATTATATTACCATGTCGTTGCATTTGGGGCGCCTAGCTAGGCTGTGCGACATTACAGAGGTCTGGGTGGATATCTGTACTCTGCCAAGCTGATCAATCTATCCCCAGTCAGACCGGACGGGAAACTCAAGGCGTCGTCTCTGGAGGAATGATGATACGGGAGTCGGCTACTTTCGCCAAAAGAAGTTCTGACATCCCAGGAATCCAAGTCTTCCGAGATCAGTTGACCATTTGGAGATTCTATGGTTCCTGCAAAGATCAACGCCACATAATCACACTCACCACATGAAGCTATAATTTGAGGCAACTCACAGTCTAGTGGAATTGGTACCGGCATGTATTTAATTTCTTCTATGAACTTTTCGTGAGCACATCAGATGGACAAATATGAGTTCAAATCTGGGAGCTGCCCTTTTTATGTTTATTGGCAATTATTTAGTGCTTAACCCCTTTTGAAGCATGCCATTGAAACACTAATATAATATATACATCCAAAAAGCAATGTCTAAATTGGGATGTTTCAAACAGTCTACAAAACACACCGGTGTGCTGTAGCTATCGGCCATTACTTGTGTATCCCTAGCCTGCGGAACTAACTATTTAAGTTGAAAGACCTGGTTCATGGAAGTGGTGGTCGCTGAAGAGAATGTCGGCGGTGATGTGATCCACATTGGGCAGCTGCGGATCGGTCGCCAGCGTCGCAAAGTCCACATGATGGTGATGGGATCGCAAGTGATCTTCCAGCATGCCTTCAATCTCTTCCACCCCGGAGCTGCCGGCGCCTAGCTGGTGTGAAGGATTGGAATTATTGCAAGTGGGAACCAGCTGTTCATTGGCAACTAGCTCGAGCTCGTGGTCTCGTTCCGTCTTCAAGCGCTTCACTCTCGGAGAAGCCACTGAGTCTCTCGCTTCGTCTTCTTCGGTGTCTTCAGAGGCCTTGGCCGCCCTTTCCTTGGGACTCACCTGCCAATTTTTATTGACAGGCTTGGAAAATATCAATCCATTTGATCTCTGTACAATACTTGACTCAGTCCCGACTGTGACTCCCGACGTGGCTGTTGTGAATGATTGAGAGATGAGCGTAGCTAGCTAGCTCTGGACAACAATTCAACAGTCATTATCCAATATATAATTATACCCATTCTCATTCTGTTTTTCACTTTCGACAATCTGGTAATGGGGAGGTGCATGCGTCCACCCCACTGCATGCGAAAGAACGTTGTGCATGTTGTGGTGTTCAGATGCAAATTTTTAATGCTCGAAACTAGAAATTAAACTGCTTGTTGGATTGGATTTTGTTTCAAGACTTGAAGCCTTTATATAATGGAGTAAACGGTCAATGATTTGCTACAAAAGTAAGCCTGTTGTTAGGGGCAGATCATCAATTCAAAAGCATGCACCAGGGATTCCATCCCTTCCAGCATGGAACCGTGAGGGTGCATCCTTCTCAATACTACAGGAAGAGCTGTGCACGCACGGTCTTTCCCATGCAATAATTCAATGCAAAATGAAAAATTAATTACCTCGATCAATGTTTCTAAAAACTAGAAGGCGATCGAATAAAGAGTATATTAGACAGTCTTCAAATACATCAGTGAGCACGGACATCAATTCAAACGTACCATAATTAGAGAAGGTTTAATTGTTTGCTTTGGGAGGGTACCAATTCAGTTTACTTGGAGTTGAGCAGACATGGTGTACTGTTCATGCGTACCTTGGGAGCGGCGTTGTTTTCGGGTGTGGAGCGCGTGAGTCTTCGTCTCCTGCCCACCTGATGCTGCAGCTTTCGTTTGGCACGGGCTTTCCGATTCTGGAACCAGTTGTACACATTGGTCTCCGAAATGGGGCCGAACTGGCTGAGCTCCAGGGCGATCTCTTTGATGCGTCCTTTGTTGGGCGTGTTGCCATTGCACTGCTCGAATATGCTCTCCAGCGTCTGGAGCTGCTGGGGATTGGCACTCCACCGTGATCTCCTGGGGACTTTGGTGGAGGCCCTTTCCATGTCTACTCTACTCGATCTTACTTCCTTTCTTTCCTTCTTTCGTATGATTCTTTCGGGTGATAATTGGGGCCCAGTGATCGAGAGAGAGTCAGAGAGCTAGCTGGGAGCTTGTTGTCGCTTCCTCCTGTTAGGGGTGTGATGATCTCCAAGCGACATGCCGCTTCATTCCTGACTCTTAAGTCCTGGCCCAGATAGGGACTCACTGGATACGACGTACAGCAGCAGGAAACTTACATGTATACTATCCAGTATAGAAAGGATTTTATTGAAAGGATGCTGTAGGAATTGCGAGTCCCCCATTAAATCGGCGGTCCCTCGTTACCAACAGCAACTTCTCTACTCATACACTTCGTTGGTCTCCAATTTGCAAGGTGAGTGTAAGCATAACTTTTGTAAATGGAAAATGTCTATACGTACCTACTGTAGGGTAGGAATCGATTTCGTTAACTTGGCGCAATTCCATTAAAATGGCATTGTGGAATCTCATGAAAGGATCAGAAGATAATGGAATGATTGAGAGGACTAGGAAGGGAATGTGAATGGAATCTTAGTGGTGCACAATGTTGTGGATTCATGAAATTATGCAAGTTGCATACTAATTTGCATATCTATCGGGCACAACAAGCTAATGGAAATGTCGAAATGGCACACGGGAATGCCACCAATTTAACAGAATTGATGTTGCGACCACTGATTTTTGATGAGCGTGGTGTGATCTAGAAATCTGCAACTTCCGACTTTGACATTGCTTGAGAAACTCACACGTAGTGATCAAAATTTGATCTCAACAGATTTGAACCTTGTACCCAAAGAGTGATCCCTTCAAAGCTCGACAGTGATCTCCAAAAATCACAATCCAACATATGTCAAAACGTTGTAAGTGAGCACATAGTATATATACTCTAAAGTATGGCCGATTGCTGACCCAAATGATCCGTTGCAAGATTCCCTATGATTTTGACTTCGTGACCAAGCAGGCATTCCATGATCACTTGTAAGTTACAACTTACGACCCCGCGCTTGCACTGTTTTGATGGAAAAGGATGATTATCTGACGCAGTCAACAACTCCACTGATTGAATTTCAGTCCCTGTTTATCCGGATAGTGTTAGAAAAGCATTTATTCGTCACCTAGTTTTAAGAGTTGTCAGTGTAATAAGCATTAGGCTTCTGTCAAAGTACTGACAGGGTAGATGACTCAGACTATGATTTCCGGCTCCTGCATCCTTCACAAGATCTCAGGGCCATGTCAACTGCAACGGTAAGTACTGCAGATCTGTCAGGAGCACTGTATCAGTTGATACCCATTAATCCATTATAATTTCCACTCGTAGTGTCGATCTTTCACAAATACATGGCAGTTTAACAAAAGAACGTACAGAAGTGGTCCTCTGCACTTTTACTGATTAGAAGAATAAACAATAATCGGTGTAACTCCACTCTATTCCCGAGTCCTGACCTTTTAAAACTTACAATGGAGGACAAGAGGGTGCGTTTATTGAATCAATTGAATACGTGTACAAAAATAAAGAATTTGTCAGTCACCGTTTTGGCCCCCCCTACATGTGACATAAAATATCAGAGTCATGCTTCATCCTGCCACACCCAACCACATAAATATAGAAATCAAACATTGGTCTCTGTAGTCTAATCAACACTGAAAAAAACAGCTCCTCTTTGGGGGACAAATGGGATTTCGGGCAGGTATCTATGGTCTGAATTTTTGTCGTGATTTTTTGAAACTTTTTTTTGAAGATAGAAAAACTGATAAGCTTTGTAGAAATATAATTTTTTTCACAATCGGTGCCCGGGAACAACAGTTATGACCAAATAAGCTCAAAACACAGGACGGGGGGCAATCTGGGCAGCAAAAAAAAAATTGCAAAAGTTCAAACTTTTTTTTCTTAATATTTTTTTTCTCATAGAATATATTTTTGTCTATCTGGAAAGCTTTTGATTCATTTCATTTGGATTTGTTATGAGAAAGTTATGGACATTCTTGTTTTTCGGGCAATTAGAGCATCTTCTTGAAAAAAATAACTTGTAGGATTCATTTCTGAATGGAATTTTTCAATTTTTTCAATTTTTTTTTTCTTGCATGATTTAGTTTACTTGCTAGAAAAATCTCACCATTGGAATTAGTGCGTTTTAATTCCATTTAAAATATATGAATTTTTTAGATTTTCCTTCTATCTTGTACCTACTTCTACTTAACAATTTTCTTAAGAAATGATAATTAAGTTTTTTTGAATTCTTTTTTTTTTCCTAGACTCTCAACTCAATTCTTTACTATAAAGATTTAAAAGCTCAAAACGTTGTAGTGCAAAAATTTGAAGTTAAAAATGTTTAAAGTCAAGAATTCTAGTCCCACAATATGCTGAAAAACTTCTTTTTTTCACTTTAAATGCAGATATTTTGCAATCTGTGCGGTCAAAAATTCTAAACAAAATTACACACATTCTTATACTAGTTAGATGTAAGATCCTACGGTTAGATGCTCAAATAAAACATTTTTCAAATTTGTTTACTCTTTGCTGTAGAAATGGCAGTTTTGAGTGTTTTTTTGCAGAAAAAAGGCCTTGGTCCTTTAGGGTTTATGCAAAAAGAATGTCAAGAATTAAAAAGAAAACCAGCACTGTTGTTGAGCTAGGAGACTAGCCTCAACCATGACTTACTTACCAGGGACTTATGTGTTACATTGTTTTGAAACATAGGCCGATAACTACTGATGCTTCGTGGCATTCGTGCTGCACAGAAAAATGCACACCATCGTCAATAGAAGTCATCTCATTAACTGATTGACAGCATTTCTCACAACATTACATAACATTACATTACAGGAGAAGTAGGAGCACTATATTTTGACTTAGGGTTTTAGGATTTAGAGTTTAGTTTGTTTTTTTAATGAGAATTCACGTCAACGAAAATGCACGAACATCTGAGTGTTCTCCGCGCATTGATCATCATTCCTTTACTCGAGTCCTTGCAAAAAAACAGAAAATGCAGACGTGCACACCTGTTCAAGCCCATGGTCAATCCGAATCCGAAAGGGAACAATGGGTCGTAATGCTTATCCCCCACATTCATGGGCAGCTGATCCACACTTCGAAACCACGTTCGGGCCAGCTTTCCCGAAAACTCATAGTCCCCGTAGAGCACATCCGCAATCCCCAGTCCAGCCTCCGTGCCGGGCAACCAAGCAGCCACAAAGGCGTCCATTTGGTGCAGCTGGGGAGCCACCACCAGAGGCCTTCCTGACATTAGCACCACCACGCATTTCACGTAACGGCATGTGTTTCGGATGGCGTGGCTGCCTCGTAACGGGATGGTGAGGTTCAGGTTGTCGCCATGGCCTTCAGCATACGGAGGTTCCCCTACCACCACAACCGCGTAGTCGAATCCCTGGTCCTTGATGAGCCTCTTCTTGGCTCGCTCCGAGTACACCACCTCGGTGGTTTCAGAGACCGCTTGTTGGATTCCCTGCAAGACCGTGGTGCCTGGGACACACATAACAAACACACGCATGAGCTAGTTCATGGCTAGAAAACTTTCTTGGGAGGTTATTTAGTTTGCAACAACGGTTGCAAACTTTATGGATGCCTCCGCATCATCTCCTTAAGCTTTGTAATTGTGGTCTCTTCAGTTTCCCAAGTAGTCAATCATCAATGCGTCAAAAAGTTGTGGACTTACCTATGTCAACAAGGTGTTTAATGTTGAGTACAACCACTGAACACTAAACCCCATGACACTGAAAATTGTTATGTAACATTTGATCCTGTTATAATGCAATAAGCACTTGGACCGTAACTCCTATAGACCCGACCAAGGATTCATGGTTTGAATCTGATCAATTCAATTGACCATATTGTGATGCTGTACTGCAAGTAGGGTCAAAGTTTTTGTCACGAAGAGCATTGCATGTGTTGGTAAAAAACTGGACTCCCTATACTCCGAGCAGCTAAAATAAACATGGGGCGATTGGGGTCTTTGATCTTTTATTTAGGGGTAAGGTTAATCTGCAAGTTTGGCAAAGTGAAATCTCCTGACCAGTGAAAATTTTGAAGTGAGGATAGGGTTGAATTACCGGGGGTTATGTCGCCTGAGCCTCCTTGCCAGTGAATTGTCCATCCTCCACATTGCAAGCCGATGTTATCAGCGTGCGAGCCGACCACAAGAATCTTCGACGCAGTTTTGCTCAATGGTAAGAGAGGAGTCTGGGGAGTTTTTCCATTCTTCAACAGAACAAGAGATTTCCGCACTGCCTCCCTGCTCAATTCCCTGTGCGACTGTACGTGGAAATAGAATATTAATTTCAGCAAAACCAACGATCAAGATCAGGGCAATTAGTCACTCAAACCTGAACACTGTAGGCCCTGCAAGTTTCCACAAGTGGAAGAATGTCCATACAGATGTCAAAAAGTGTACCTAAACACTTGAATCACCAAGAAATGTAATCCAAAAGGTTCCACACCAAGACACAATCAGGAGAATGCGAAGCCCTGGGTGGAAGCTAGTGAGGGCTGAAATTCTCACCTCTTGACCCAAAGCCTTGGACAGCTTCATATCCGCGTAAGGACGCTCAAACAGGCCCATCTGGAACTTCACACGCAGGATGCGCGTCACCGCATCATCAATTCGCGACATAGGGATGGCGCCACTCTTTACCATTTGCGTCAAGTTCCCAATGAACTCCTCGAACGCAAAAGGAACCATGATCTGCAACCCCAAAACTCCTTACACATCAATCCATCTAATAACTTCACCTCTGCGATTTCAAACCTAAAATCTGAAATTACTATTCTATCAGTTACCTATTTGTCTCTCCAAATGGACATCCAACAGCAAAGAAATAATAAGACAAGCATGAATGAAAAGTAGTCCTCGCAACTACACCGCATGAGCACTGAGGTCCAGTTAGAATGGTCTTAGCAAGAGTGTTAGGAGTGAATGTAGATAAACGAGATTCAGTTTGCTAAAGTCTCTCCAAACACCAATTTATTGTGAATGGCGAAACTCTTATAAATTAAAGGGTTTTTTAGGGCTTAGGGTTTAGGGAGGTGTTGCGTTTGTGATCGAAGAATAGAAGCATAAGTATGCATATGGTTACCATGTCAATTCCGGCGTGAATGCCAGCAAAGACCGAGTAGGTGTAGTTGACGCCGGGGGGATCGGTGATCTGGTCGATGCCCATGTAGTCGGAGATGATGAAGCCTTTGAATCCCAACTCCTTCTTAAGCACGCGCGTGAGCAGGAAGCGGTTGGCGTGCATCTTGACGCCGTTCCAGCTGCTGTAGGACGCCATGACGGTGGCCACGCCCTTGCGGATGGCGTCTTTGTACGCCATCATGTGGATGTTCACGAGCTCGCTGTAGCTCACCTGCGTGTTGTTGCTGTTGATGCCGTGCGTGGTGCCGCCGTCGCCCACGAAGTGCTTCGCGCACGCCGCTACCTTGTCACTGCACCCGCAATTGGAACAAGTCAGTCAAATTAAAGCTGCAATCAATGTATATTTCTTTCTTTCAGACTTCATGACAAGCAAAATTTGCTTAAATTGCGCCTGAGATTCAATGTTCCATTAGAAGTTAGAAAGCAGATTTAATCCCCGAGTGAGCGTCAAGTTGTTGACCACCCATGAATCGAAAGGTCATACACTTACGAAGATTACCACCTCGTAGGTTCGTAAGTGGTAGTAAATTTCTCAATTGAATACGAACCTACGAGGTGGTTCAAATTGAGATAGTAAACTCTGTTTCATTTCCTCTATGGTATGTAACTCTTAAAACTACCTTGTGTGCAGACACAGGCATCAAACTTCTGCTGTGGTGTCGGTTTCAGAGCATCTACGGATCTAACTATTGACAATAATTCACAAATATACAAATCTTTGGTGCACCTTTCAGGGCACCTGCAGTATCCAAATCTTGGGTTCATCTTTCATGGCATCGGCAATATCCAAATCTTGGGTGCATCATTCAGGGCATCGACAGTTTCCAAATCTTGGGTGCATTGGAAGCCCCTTTCATTTGTTTTACGTGCGTACCTGCTTTCGACGTAGGGACCAACCCATCCGGGCGGCGCCCGTCCTTGCAAACCATCGATGAGCGACGTCATGTCGCGCACGATCTGGGGATCCTCGCTGTAGCTCTCGTAGCATCGCCCCCACCGCGGATCCCGACAGACGGCTATGCATGGAGCGAACACGTATTGGATGCCCGTCGATCGGCTCTCCAGCGCCGTAGCCGCGCCGATGCGCTCGACCAGCTCGGAATCCCTGTCAAACACAGTCACAGGCGCTCCAGTTAATATAATGTCAGTGCATGGCAAGGTCCCAACACCCGACTTGCTTGTTTTTTTACCAGTTCGCAATATATGGATCTTGAAAATTGGCTGGCAGTGAAATCGAAGCAAAGCCAGCAAACCAGTGCAATTTGAGGGTAAATTTTTACAAAAAGTAGATATAGTTATCAGTAATCCGAGCTTCAATACATGTACAGTAGCAGTAGGAAATCTCATTCGCTACCTCTAACTACGACACGGACCTCTCTCACTTCTGTTTTGAAACACAGATATGGCAATAAGATTATTCCCTGTCTGAGAACATTACCACCGATTGCCTATATTTGTATCCGGAAACGAAGTCTCTGAGAAACTCTACTCATACCGAAACCAAATCCTCGTAACGCTGACGGTAAGTAGGTACAAAAATATTTCAACCATGCTTGTTCATCTTACAAATATTAGCAATTTAGAGGCAAAGTGCAAGAAAAGTAAGACTGTTTCCTAGAACAAGCTTCCCCAAATTCTTCCTCGGTGTTACCAAATTGCAAGATCTCACTCAGTCAATTTCTCCAAATTTGGGTAAAAGCAATGTTAAGTGGGTCCAGTTAGGTTTTAAACACGGTTTGTTTCACCTCGCAAAAGAACGTCAATTTCGTTAAATTGGCATATTACAATACTTTGGCCTGAAACATACGTCTATACGTACTTTTGAGAGCATGTAGATCTGCGTCACAGTTTTTGGTGCCGGAATCGCGCCACTTTAACGAAATTGACTTTAAAAAACTGCCCAATTCACAGGAAAAGTGCAAGATCATTGTATTTGTTTCCAACTACTTATGAGGGACAAGGGATGGGTTGCGTACCGGGTGCACCCGAGGCCGACGTTGTGAGGGAAAATCGTGGCTCCGTAGACGTTGTTGTTGCCATGGACCGCATCAATGCCGTAGATGAGCGGAATTTGCAGGCGCGTGTCCATGGCGGCTCTTTGGAAGTAATTCGTCATGTTGTCCCACTGGAGCACTGTGGCGTTTTGGGCGGGCGCGCTTCCCCCACCGCTAAGTATACTCCCTGCGTCCACAATTCAATCTCTTCCAGTGTTACACGAAGATCATGACAATCTCTTTCACTGTTATACGAAGATCGATCCAATCCCAGTTGTGATTGAAGAGAGAAGCTCAAGCATGGATACCCACCGATACCGAACTCGCGGATGTTGGTGTGGTTGTTGACGGTGCGCTCCGTCTGCGTCATCTGCCCGATCTTCTCCGCCAGGGTCATCCGCGACATCAAGTCCTTGATGCGCTCCTCCACAGGCTTCTGCATGTCCTGGTACAAGAGGTACTTCGAAGTCGGTTGTTTCCTGCTTGCATGGGCTCCATGGACTGCCAGGCTCATTGCCACCAGTAGCACCAGCAGAAACCGCACCGTGATTGCCATGGCCATGTTTGAATTCAATCACTGTCAATTTCCGAATTCACCTGCAAACGTAACAAGGTCAATCGCTGCACACAAAACCTCTTTCGTTTTGACCTATTTCACTGCAACAACAGATGGGACCGAATGCATCCTCGGGGCTTCAGCGTAACGAATGATGTTCTCACCAGATTTCGTCGCAATAACTACTGACTTTGTGACTAGTGTAATAGATTTTGCGCTCTCCCGGTAATAGAAAAGATCAAAGTCCGAATTCACCTACAATCGTAACAAGGTGTCCGTCATCAAGCTCTGCACACGAAACCTCTTTTGTTTTACCCCTATCTCACTGCAACAATAGGTGGGGTAGTATGTATTCTCAGGGCTACATGTAACGAAAGGTTTTCTCACCTGATTTTGTCGCTATAACTACTGACTTTGTGATTATTGCAATAGAGTTTGCGCGCGCTCGCCGAATACCAGAAAAAATCAGAGGGCCAGGACCGAGAAAAGCAAGAGCATGTTCTTGAATGACTATGGCGATAGATCACGGCCCGCGTTCTTGCGAAAATAGAAAAATAGAAAAATAGAAAAAACTTCAGTGGAAAGTAAAAGATTGGGCATTACCTGTAAAAGTAGGAAGAGAATTGGAGATAACAAGCTCTTCTCCAGCAAACGATAGATTGCGGATACTGGTGCAGCGAGGTCATACTAATAGCCAGGCCGAGTAATCTCCAGCTCGGCCGCCGTCTACTTGGGAGCTCGAAGACTGCGAAGCTGCAGCTGCATTGCTTCTACTACTACTACTTCTGCATCGGAATCCACACTGACGACGACCCTTCAGCTGAATATTCATGTGGAGACTTGGACGTTGTGGAGGTTTCTGCAAGTCAGAAAACTCCAGTAGTCTTCAGTAGTCACGTGCTGATTGGCAGGCAAACCTAATGCGACAGGAGAAGAATTGCAGAAACACCGCTTCCGCAGTGAAAGACACCACTCTCACCAGCAGCAGACAATGCGGCACCTCAATCTCATAGCCTACAGTGAGTTCGAACGTCACCACCTGCCTACGCGCACCCCGGCCTTAACTTAATACATACAACGGTAGAAAAAAAGACACACTGACAGGCAGACACACCGTGCGGAAAACTACCACGCGCAGTGGGATACAAGTGTTGAGCCAAGACTCCCAGAGCATTGACAGACAGTTGGAGGAGGAAGTAAGTTAAAGAATCTACGCATCAAGATATGCAGCTGGGTTGACATGAATCTGGCCACCACTCCCAAGACTACTCATTTATTGCTTCTCGATCTGTGCAGACCAGCTCTGGCGATACCGGGTTCCAAGGGCATTCCGTCCTAACTATATTGATATGGGAAAGACCTGCCTGTACAGAAATAGCAACGATATGAATGGTGAAGCAGGTTGGCAGTTTGCGCTTCCAAAGTTAAGTTACGTACGCTACACTAGCGTAAGATAGTGAGGTGGGCCTTTTTGACGTTGTGTGTGGGGTACAAATGAGGATTAATAATGGGAAAGGTAAGCGTCATATAACGCTCTTACCCTCCTTTGAAGGTGATATTTTCGTCCTCAGTCCTTTGCGCGCATTGCGTTTAGTGAAGTCTTCCTGTTGAAGTGATAACAAGACGGTATTTGGAAGCTGAATTTGGTTGCACTGGGACTGGTGAGTCCATCAATCACTATCATAATGGGTTCACCTGGGCAGGGTCTGACGCTGCGCCTGCAGCGCTAAGAAAATCGATTAGGTACCTCCAAACCTCTTTAATATCACATCCTCGGTTCCTCTAACGGGACATGTACGCATTCATCTCCACAGAAGGTCGGTTTTGACGTGGGTTTAGGTTGAGGGCCGCTTCACACTATGGCTGACCAAGTCAAGAGACCAAGTCAAGAGGCCAAGTTGAGAGTCCAAAGAAATGAGCAATAAATAGGCAATAAAATATAAGAATTGGAGCCTTTTGTCGGACATAGTGTGAAGCCTCCAAAGGTCAAGTCCAAAGTCCAAACCCTTGGCAATGAACTCCCATGGCCTCTCAACTTGGATGGCCAAAGTGTGAAGCCTCGAAAGGCCAAGCCCAAAGTCCAAACTCTTAGCAATGAACTCCCACCTACCAATCTAACAGTTAAGATCTTGTCATAAGTTGACGGCCTCTTGGCCATAGTTTGGATCTCCATTTTTAATCAACCCAAACTTTCTTTGAGAGTCCGTTGCCATGTACGCAATTTATTGCCACATAGGTAGTTGGAGGGTGATGGACTTTCAATTGGACTTATGCCTTCTAGTGTGAAGGGTCAAAAAGCCAAACTTTTGGTTTCTTAAAATTTGATTGGTGGAAACCCACGACCTCTCAACCTTTGGCCATAGTGTGAAGTGGCCCTGAGTTATTCAACCAAGGGTTAGTGTGTCTTGCCCAATCATTGGAGTTTGGAGTTATTCAACACAAGTTTGGAGTTTGATTGATTTAACCCCTAATGGATGTTGAGGCCCAAAATTGGTTGATGGATGACTCCATTGTTCATTATAGAAACAAAGAATGTAAAGTGTTTAAACTTTTCAACCCAACCTCCTCTAAACTAACATTTCCAACATCTTGCATACTTTTCACATTCATTGTAAAATAAGTCACTTGTTGTGGCACATTCAAATTATACAATAGTCATTTGGGAGGCCGCTATGCCAGGAAATAAGCAATTCAATTTTTTTAAAGGTGCTATATTTTTACTATTGTGTTATATCATATTGCAAAAGTTGAACTCAGACAATGTAGTAATCAAGAGTTTGACAAATATTAAAAGGATTTTAAAACACCTTCTAAACTCTTACATGCAACACAAGGTTTCAAAAAAAACATATAATTGTGAGCATGTACCAAACATTCTTACAAAAGAAGCCTAAAAGTTTGTGATTGGCCATGGAAGTTGGTAGGCCTATATAGTGACTCCATTGCATGGTTTTGTATAAGGTGAAAACACCCAAAAATAGTTTGTATGCCCATTCATGACAACTAGACTTTTATTGAAATTGTTCCCAAAGTGCAATTAAACCAGTCTCAAATTTAATTACAATTGCTTAACCATTGATTTTTTGAACTTTGACATTATGACCAAGTTATGGGACGATTTCAAAGGCCTAGCCCAGAATTTCACTTTGAAAATTCACAATAATTACATGTCTTATCCAAAAGTTTATTTTTATTATTTAAATACATGATTTTTCAATTGTTAACCCCTAAAGTCTCGTTGTCCCCTCGGGGGACAAAATGGATTTCAGGCAGGCTCCTACGGTCTCAATAATTTTTGTGATTTTCTGAATTTTTTTTGTAAAGATAGAGAACCACATTAGCTTTCCAAAAATGTAATTTTTATTTCAATCGGTGCCCCGGAGCAAAAGTTATGGCACAAAAACCCCAAATTTTAGTTCGGCGGGCAGAAAAAATTCCTCAAAAAAACTTTAAATTAAAAATTTTAAAAATTTGTTTCATATAGATTTTATTTTTATTTACATGGGAAGCTTTGATTCATTCCATTTGGATTTGTTATGCAAAAGTTATGGTCAATCTTATTTTTTGGGCAATTAGAGCATCTTTTTGAAAAAATAACATGTAGGATTCATTTCTGAACTCAATTTTAACAAATTTAAAAAAAAAAGTTTCACAAGGTCAAGATTTCTTGCTAGAACAATCTCATCGTTTAGATTAGTATATTTCAATTCTATCTTAGAGCTATTAATGATTTAATTTTTCCTTCAATCTTGAATCTACTTCTACTTAACAAAAAATTTATGAGTGAAAACTAAGTGTTTATTTTATTTTATTTTAATTCTAGATTCTCAACTTGATTCCTCATCATATAAAATTAAAAATTAAAAATCATTAGAGCAAAAAATTTATGTTAAAAAGGTTCAAAGCCAAAAAATGTAGTTGAGCAAGGTGCAAAAAAACTAGATTCCTTCACCTTAAATGCAAATATCTTGCAATCTACACGGTCAAAATTTCTGAAATTTCTTCCACACATTCTTACACTAGTCTAGTACAAGATCCTATGGTTAAATATGAAGGGGGGGGAAATTAAATTTTGTTTTTTGCTCTTTGCTCTAGAAATGGCAGTTTTGAGTGGGGTTCTTTTTTATGGAAAAATGGCCTTGGGACTTTAGGGGTTAATACAACAAAAATATTTTTGCTAGACTCAAAAGGCTAAGTCAAATGCCTCTAACTATGTTGAATTGCTTGTTTGGGATGTTTTCACCTTATACCCTACACACCCATACATAATGCACTTGCAATTTCAAATCTCAAAGGTTGATGGGGCTTTCTACAATATCATTGTATTATGAATAATTGTTTGTATAGTGATCAACAATTCATGAGCAAGCTTCAATTCTAGATCTTGTAACTTATAGTGAAAGAAGTCTCAAATTCATTGGAATATAAAGGATCCCCATAGTGGCATGAAGTTTCATTCATAAAGGGTAGCCTGGTGACCACAAAAATCATCCCTCTAGAATCCTTGTGAATTATTGACTTAAAAAATGCAACAACACTCTCATTGGAAGTCAAACCAAGGTAGCAGCCCCCATAACCCTCACCATACCCATAACCATCTCCTCTAAAATCTTGGAAAATCATGGGAAGTGAATAGATGTGATTACAAGGATGTACTACATCTGAATCTTTGATCCTAATGTCGGTGTTAGGTGCATTTATAAATTCATAATGTCCAAATAACACATATGAATTATGAAAGTGCATAAGAATCATTTTTTCTCTTGCCTGCTGGTACAGTCCAATAATTTTCCAGGTGCCTATTAATAGACATCATGTCCAAATCCTTAAATTTCACAGTTATGGGTGACTGCTACCTTACTGTAGAAGACCGCCCCCACTTATCACAACAGCATTCTGCAGATGAATAGTTGCACTTCTATCCTACATAGAAGGATTCTCTGTCATCCATCGGACAAACACCGAACGCAGCGTCCTTTCAGGTCAGGGTTCAGAGTGTCCTCTCACTCCTCTGCTACGAAGGTCAAGACTCCCAGAGTTTCCCCTGTCAGCGGGCTCCGACTCTGTGCCATTAAAGAAAACCCTAATAAGTCATGGCCACTCTCCTGGAGTCCTTGGACCTGACTGACCTGAGGTACAAGGCAGGCTGTTCCGATCCAAGGTGGCAGCTGACATAGACTGGCAGGTTTAAACTTAGACAGCGCCTGGACAGCGCCTGCCTTGAATCATGCGTTCAGCCAGGTGTCCAGCAAGGGTTGGCTTCCTCGCCTATTTTCGACTCATGGGTGACACGCATGCAGTAACTTACTTGAGGTGGTCTGCTCTTGAAGCGACCTTTTTAACCTCTAAATGACGGACCCATGACCATTGATTTCAAGCTTCACTGCCCATCACTCAATTTGCTACCATTTTGCAACTAGATATATATGAAAAAATTTATATTTATTTTTCAGAGACGGAATTACATGTCTTCTTCACTTCATAAAAAATTTAGATTTTTTTGTGAAAAATTGACTTTTTTGAGAATTTTTGAAGAGAAAGTGAAGAAAAATAATATCAAATAGAAAATTATTTCAAAATATCGGAAAATTTCACCATGTGTGTATATTACAGTGATAAACATCATGGTGTAAACTCAATTTCCGTGTCATTCTGTAATTAGAAAATAATAGACATTGAAAATACATCCAAAGTTCAAATTGCAATGAAATATTCAATATTAGGAATTTTTTTAAATTCAAATTGGAGTAGAAACTAGAGTAGATGACCTTCATTTTGTTAGTTGGACTTTAAATCAAAAAATATCATTTTTGTGGAGAAATTTCAGCTTTAGAGCAAGGAACAACAACTTTCCAAAATACATTAGAATAGCATATTTCGTGATCCGTTTTTTTTACTAACTTCTCATTTACATGAAGACAAACACTGGCAAAACTACAAATTCAGTTGGATACTCTTCATAACCCACCATGAAAGGTCAACAAAATAAAGCATGGATGAGAAAAAGCTTCCAATCTCTGTACAAACCTCTACACAGACCTCCGCATTGTCATCTAGAAGCCACAAAATGGCCTTGCCGGCATTCCAAGGTTAAGTTAAGAGCTGATTGAATTGGGGGAAAGCTAAATTGAACTTCCTCAAACAATTTTCAGTAAACTTTTGTTGGAAGGAAAATGGAATTGACATCAAACCCAAGTTGTTTCATATTTTTTGGACCTTTGTGGAATTGGTTATGAGTTTTTGAAGATGAAACGTAAAGGTTACTAAAAGCGACCACCTACTTAGATGTACACCGGTACTAATACATTGAAGAAAACAAAACTAGTGTACCTTTGTATTAGAGGTCGCTTTGAGAGCACCCTACCTTGACCCTTTCATTCTTGACTATTTTTGCACATGTTTGCTCATATCTTTATATAACTATATTAATTACGTCAAAATTTCATCAAACATGCCATAAAAAAAGGTCATGTTAAATATTTAAGAAATCGCTTTGGATGAATGAGAAGGTACAATATTTAGACAAAATATTGGCCTGAAGCACTCTATTCAGCACTGAAAAAATGAAAGTTGGAGTGCTTAGGATTCATCCTTGTTTTTTGTGCTTAGTCATTTCATCTTCATTTCTCCTAATTCTATTTTTACTTTCATTGCTTCACCTCCATCAACATACTGTCATTGTCATTCGCCCATGTTCTTGTGCATCTAAACGATCTTTAGCTCGCAAGATTGTATCGCATTGATAACATTCTTAAATGGCAATTTCTACTTCATCCAAACCCATATCTAAGCAAAGAAGGGGATATACTTCTTCCTTAATATTTGGCATGTTGACCCTTAAAGTCCTAAATATTCCCTTGGGAAACACTTGAAGTTTAGACATGCTCTTATGATCCCAAATTATGGTGTGATTTTTTCCAACTTTTTTTGAAGATAAGAAAAACATATTAACTTTCTAAGAATGTACTCCCTTTGTCCCTCCCAAAACCTCCCAAAACCTTCCGTATGAGAGATTACTATATTTTTAGTCTTTGTGCCCAAGATACATGCATTTAAGAACCAAAAAATCATCTTTTAAATCTATGCTAAATCTCTAGTTTAGGCGCCATCATTTAGGCATCCCAAATCCATGTAGAAAATATTATATTTGAGCATCATTAGTGAATGCAACCAGCTTGTCATTGCTAATGGTTTAAAGGTTGGTGGCAAAAATGGAATCCTATAAAATATTTGATTTCTACCTAAATACCTGCAACAAGGAAACCTACCTCCGTTCATGAGCAAATCTTCATAGTGCCCAAATTGTCACTGAATCCATCAACAACACGACTATTTGAAGAAGCAACAAGTACAAGGTACCTCATATAGGCAAGGCCATGCTTACTAGGAGAAGAATGCTTTGGGATTGCTTGCCACTTGATCCCACGTGGTCATTCAACATGGCCGATGCTTATTCAACAATCAAATCTAAAAAAACAAAAAAATTTAGTGGGACACAAATTGTGCCTGATTTGGAGATTTTTAGAGGGATAGAGGGAGTAAATTTTTATTTCAATTGATGCCCACAAGCAAAAGTTATGCTACCCTAAGTTCAAAATAGTCAAGAGGGGGTTGGAAAAAAAATTGAAATAAAAAATAAAAAAACTATTTCTCATAGATTGTAGTTTTGTCTGCATAGAAAGCTTTTGATTCATTCCATTTGGATTAGTAATGTAAAAGTTAAAGAGCTTCTTGTTTTTTAGGCAATCCCTGCAATTTATTGAATATTGTATAGGATACATTTTTTATTTCAATTTTCACAATTTTCACCCAAAAAATTGTTTACGAGATTCAATTTTTTTAGCAAGAACAATCCCAAAGTTGGTATTTTTATATTTCATTTCCATCTTAAAGCAACTAATGGTTTAATTTTTCTTCTACATCTTGTACTTGATTCTATTCAATAATTTTTAAAGAATAAAAATCAAATGTGTGTTTTGAGTTTTCTATCCTATATTTCAACTGATTTCTTCAATATAGATTTTTTTAATTCAAAATATGTAGTGCAAAAAGCCTTATATTCTAGTCAAGCAAGGTACAACAAAAACTTGTTTCCTTCACCTAAAACGTGAATATCTTTGCAATCTTCCAAATTCGAGTGAAATGTGTATTGATAACCATGATTTGCCAAGACTATTAAATTTTTATTTTTTGAAGTGGTTTTGAAATTATTTTGAAGTGGTTAAGTTCTTTGTCCAAAAATTAAATTTGAAGTTTTTGGTACCTATTCAACATACTTTTCGATGTGCTTCCATGATAGAACTTCCAAGTTCTAATTGCTACATAACATTGTTAATGTTTGTTTGGGGGGGGCCTTTTGCTGAAAAAGTATTATCAGTTCTTTCACTTATTGAGTGAGTGCGTAGTCGGATCCTATTATCCCCTCAAAAGATTTGAGGCGTCATAACATTCAAGAGCCTTCAGAGAGGCTGCCTTCATCGGGAAAAAACCACTCATTGCTGCAATATTGTTTCAATGGATTAACAATATAGTATTGAAAGTGTATTGTTGCAGTATTGAAACAATATATTTTTAATAAAAATGCAAGGCTCCCATTGCTTCAATATTGTTGCATTATTTATGCAGTAGTGCAGCAATATACTTTCAATACTATACTGTTAACCCATTGAAACAATATTGCAACAATATTGAAGCAATGAGGGGTACTTTCCTGATGTTTGCCTCTGTGAAGTCTTCATCCACGAAATGCATCCACATATTATTAATGTAAGCTTCAAGACCGAGACAATGGCAGTACATTTAAGGTGCGATCTATTTTACTAGCTAATTTTAGGACAAAATATACAAACAAATAATTATAAAGATAGATGGCCTGTCAAAACCCAAATAATTCATTGAATATTATACCAATGAAATCTAACCATTTGTCATCAATTATTTATTTTGATTTACTCTGTCGAAAAGAGAAGCTCTTTATCTACACTTGGGGTGGTAGGAGATAGAACAACCCATGTGGGATATATAATTTAGAGTTTGTAATTTCTCAACCGCTCATAATTAAGTCTAAAGTAGGAATTGTGTTAATATTATAATTTCAGACCTCATTTAGGCATAGTGGAATACCTTTTTTCAAAAACATTTGAATAAAAAATAGTTTTGGAATCAAGCTAAGTTTCATCTCCAAAAATCCTTTTTAGATTTAGATCTTCCACTCAAAAGTTATGGACAAATTTCAGAGAGGATGTATGAAAATTTCAAAAAAAAATCCTTTCAAACCCCTCAATGAAATTTGTCTATAACTTTTGAGTGGAAGATTAAAATCTCAAACGGATTTTTGGAGATGAAATTTAACTTGATTCTCCAACTTATTTTAGTTCAAAGTATTTTGAAAAAAGTTATTTTACTATGCCTAAATGAGGTCTGAAATTATAGTTTTAACACAATTCCTAATTTAGACTTAACTATGAGCGGTTGAGAAATTACAAACTCTAAATTACATATCCCACATGGGTTGTTCTACCTCCTACCACCCCATATGTACATAAAGAATTGTCTTCCAATTCCCAATTAGTAAACCTGAATGGCGTACAAAGCAATGTGAGGGAATTCAAACATTGAAATTACTGACCTCAATGAATTGATTGTCAATTGTTTAAAGCTATTTTTTTGTGAACTGTTTAAATTGAAGTTGTTCAATTTCCCAGTAACCCGATTGTGCAGTCATGACCTTGGCACTGAGCAGAAGTTTGACATTATTGACGCGTGGCTTATTAGCTAATGTGGGATGTGGAATATTCCACACCATTTCATCCTTTGGATGGAATGATGTTGGTTCGCGCTTTATGGCATTTTCACCATAAAAGAAATCCAATTCCGGAAAGAAGTGGAATATACCACATCATTTCGTCAGAGGCAAGGCAGCTCCTCTCACAGCTCATGAAAATTGAGGCGTCAGAGTGTCAGACATGTGCAAAACTGTATAAAGAAGAGCAATCATTTGAAATATTTTATTACCTATTTGGAGATTTCAAACGAGGTGGGCCAGATTTCCTTCCTCGTTTCAAACGAGGTGGCAAATACCACATTTGCGTTTTAATTAATATAAGAAAGGACAAAAGTGCTGAAAATGGCAGAAGGCAAGGTGCACTTCGAACGTGTCAGAAGAAGGAAATCTGGCCCAAAACATAATCTTTGGCTTTGCATTGACAATAAGGTAACAGGCTCGAGAATAGTTCGGGCATTAAGAACTGCCCACCCCTGAAATGTACACAGTTTGTACATGCTGTTTTTTCATAGCTTTCACTGATGTATAAACAGTGTACATTTCAAGGGTGGACGATTTTGGAGCCCTATGCCAGTTCAACTTCAAAATTTCATAATTATTTTCAAAAAAGTTCCAAAAAATGTGAAACGACTTAGGTTAGATGCCAAATCCACTTCTCTTTCAAGGGAAATTTACTGAAAAATATTTCAAGAAGTTTTGCCTTCCCAAAATTTAATTTCAGCTCTTAGGTGGGCGATACCTTAGTTCAGTTAGCCCGTAAATGTCTAAGGCCTTTTTTGAGCGTCTTGGGTTTTGTTCTTAATTGAACAAAAAGCCAACATTTCTGTAGGTTTTGTAAATTTTTTTTAAATTGTAACCATATGAATTCAAACTAGACATGTTAGGGCCGGTTTGTACATGCTCTTGGACTGGATGGATTGCCGGCCCAATTTGCCCTCAATCCAGCCCCAATTCACCACTCCAGCCCTAGATAATGTAAAGTGGTGAGGCCAAATTTTTTGGGGCCAAATTTCCAATTCATCACTCTGGCCCTAGAATGTAAAGTGGTGAGGCTGGATTCTAAGGCTGAATTTATGAGCAAGGATTTTATTAATGCTCAATTAAAAAAATATAACATCTTTTTTTGTTCTCTTCCTATTTCTTTTTTCTTCCCATTTTTTATATTTCAAAAATAGATGAGAGAGTGTTTTTTTTTATAAATTTGAACCTTTTCCTTTCTCTTCCTATTTTTTCTATTTGTAAAAAAGGAAGGAGTTCTACGACTTTTTAAAACCCTTTTTCTTTCTCTTAGCATTGAATTTAGAATTGTAGCTTCCATATAGTTGTCATTCATTTTCATAAGAATTTAAATGGAACAAATCAATAAATGAAGTAAATGGAACAAATCAGTAAATGGAGTAATGAAACAAATCAATATATTAAATAAATTAGTAAATTAAATAAACAAATCAATAAATGGAACAAACTAGTAAATAATTTTTGGGCCCAAAATATATAATGCTATGCAAATGGGAGGAAGATTTTTGAGCTCACAATTACTAAGTTTGTAAAAAAAAGAAAACAAAAGACTTTGCATTGGTAGACGGTGAAGATTTGTACAATCCAATGGAGGAGACCAGTGTGGCACCAATCCAACCCTAGATGAAAAATTCGGCCACCCAAAACTCCATCTCCAATTGCTCCCTTGGGTTTAGATGGTTTGGCGCCAAAACTATGCCATCTAAGGCGACACATATGATGAGTGGTAGTATCAATCCAGCCCTAGTATAAAGCCCTTGGACCGGATTTAGAAAAATTGAGCGATCCTATTGGTTCAAACTTGGAGAGTTCCTGACGGCCTTCAATCCGGCCCCAAGTATAAACCGGCCTTTAGAGATCACATGGAAAAACACTATAAGAAACCCGTGTTTTTTTTTATGTCCAAAATTTGGACATCAAATATAACATTAGGATGCTAGTTTTGATGTCAAAACTAGTATTCTAATGTTATATTTGATGTCCAAAAAAGTGGACGTCCAAATTTTGGACGTAAAAAAAAAACGGGTTTTTTATAGTGAAAGAAAATACAACCACATTATTTACGGATTGAAAGATTATAATGTTTGACCACAAGGGTGTTAAAAATTGCGAAAGTGAATGAAAGTCTATCAGTCCTCTTTTCACATGTAGAATCTAAAAATTGGTAACCAAAAAAATATGAGGTTAAAGGGTATAATATGCATAACCTCAATCAATTTATGGCTTCTCAAAATCTACTCTATAGTTTTTTTGAATGAATTTTCAGTGTAATTCTTTCTCCAAGATCTAGTGTATTTGAGGCTCATTTCCAAGAGCCCTCTAACACTAGATAATCAAGATTTGCAGTGGTTACCCTTGCAGATAATCTTGAATAGAGAAATTACATTATTTTGTTTTCAAAATCAAAATTTTGATGCTAAAAGTAGATTTAAAAAATATTTTTTTAAAATATAAACTATTAAAAATGTTAATTTGGTAAAGATTTATTTAACTTCAAAGTATTGTTGACATCATAATTTGGTGCCCTGAGCATTTAGGGATAACTCTAGAATGTACACCTATGACCACTGATGTCAAGCCTAACTATCCATCACTTTGTTTACTGCCATTTTGCAATTCAATAGGAAAGAAAATAATTATGTTTATTTTAAAGAGATCTATGAAGTCATATGTTTGATAGAAGTCATAAAATTTTCAATATTTGGAAAAAAAATTGAAATTGTAGTGAATTTTTAAGAAAAAATTGAAGAAAATTCATATCAAATAAAAAATATATTAAAAAAATAAAAAAATTCATCATAGATGTACATTGTAGTGTATAATATCATGGTCTATAAACAAACTTATAGTGATATTCTAAAATTAAAAAATCAACAAATAGTGGTAATAGGTCTAAAATT
The DNA here is from genome assembly GCA_951230915.1 of Antitrichia curtipendula. Taxonomy (NCBI): domain Eukaryota; kingdom Viridiplantae; phylum Streptophyta; class Bryopsida; order Hypnales; family Leucodontaceae; genus Antitrichia; species Antitrichia curtipendula. The sequence continues at coordinate 54,374,702 of OX579634.1, read as the reverse complement.
CACACTATTATACATATTGACATTTACAAATTCTTCAAAACTTCTAATTGGAGTAGAAATTACACTTGATAAGCTTTATTTCATTAGTTGAAGTACTATTCACTGAAAATGTACTCAAGAAACATCCAAAATAACATTTACTACAAAAAAATAGTGTCCAAATTGACACGTCCTCATTGACAGACAATGTTTGAATATACAGAAAAATATCCGATCTGACAGAAATTTGACAGAAAGAGTGTCCAAATCGACAGAAAATGACAATGTTCCCTTGTAGTGATTGGATGAATTTTTTTCCCATCCTCTAGTCTCAAGTGAAGTCATCTATCATATATTAAGTTTCTGCAATGTCTTTCTAAGTTTAATCCTTGAATGCTGGACAAGACATCATATAAATTATTGTTTTTAATACCATATGAATCATTTTCTTAAAATATCCTAGAGCACTTGTTGGAAATCAAACTATTGTGCAAGACCTCTCCTTTTCAAATAAAATTCCATGGATGAACAATTGTACTCATCTAAAAGATTTTCTATCATCCATTGGACATCCTTAGGTTGCCGTGTTGTTCTAGGGTTAAGCTTAGGAAGTTTGAGTAGGACCATACTTAGAAAACAAGTTAATATTGTAGAAACAAAGTCTCCTATAGAGTAGTTGCTTGTAATCTATAATTCATAATGTCAAGTCAATTACCTTAAGTAAATGGACCTTGTCAATGTATACTTGGCTATTATGGTAGAACAATAGGATCATCACAATTGTAATGAATACTTGATATATTTGAAAAAATAAAGTTTACTTCTTGCATATTCCCTAAAACATTTTGTGGCACTTTGCAAATTTATTTGTTTAATTTAATTTTTGGCACATGTTGAAATTTTTGCCGTCCACAAATATTAATACAAACAATACAAACCACAAGCTAGGGGCAAACCACTCAAACCTAAAGTAAAATGAAATTAAGCTGAGGTAGAGCCACCATTCCTAATCAATGATCCATTCCAAACCTACAGGTGTAGTTATTTCTAATCACATTTTCTGAAGCTTGGAATGCTCTTTTTTTTAACTAGTCGAGGTTGGAACTAATAAGTTCATGACACATGTCCCAAAATAGTGAGATAGAAAGTAGGAAATAATGACTAAAAAATTAGTTCTTGAATGAATAGAATTGAAAGAGTCTAGACATTGGTTGTGGGTCCAGCGCACTTTTTGACTCCCAAAATTCATAGTAATTTCAGTTCAAGCAATAAAATTTTCAATTTTTTTTGCAATCCCCGTCATTTCTATCAATGCACCTATGAAAATATTTGTTTTGCCTTGCACTAACTTACTCCAAATCATATCTGGAGTTGCTTATTTGATCGGTAATGGGTGGTTCTACCTTATCTACACGGGGAATTTTCTCCCATAAAACCTTCAATCCAAATCACTCCACCGAGAAAACGTGACCCATGAAAAGACCCACGCAACAAAGACTTCCACTACCGGATAACTTATCTACTACCCATAGTGTAAGGTTTCAAAGAGGAACACGGAGATGGTGTTAATTACGTCTACTCTACTCTTGAAGTAGATTGAGGTGGATATCCCAAACTTCCTGGGCCACCACGGGATGTCGCTAAGCTTACCTACAGCACTCTCATTCAGTTCTCAATCGAAAGCAACCAATACACGTACGGACACAAGGTGCACATACAGTGCGTGATGTTTCTACTGAGGACGCGCAAAACCTCCATCTATGGACGGAATCACCTTCACGTTTTGCACCAAGGATGGTGATGTCCAAAAGCAGATTAAAAAAAAAGCCTTTTGAAACACATCTCAAAGTTTTTTTCGAAACTTATTAACTGAGTTGCCTTCAAAGTGCACACTGACTTAAGGTAGGAGTCTGTTAAAGCAACCCTTTAAGAGCTGATTGCATTTTCAGGGAAGCTAAACATCTTGAAACAATTTTTCAGTAAATTTTACTAGGAAGAAAAATGGAATTGGCATCTAATCCAAGTCGTTTCATATTTTTAGACCTTCATGGAATTAGTTACAAATTTTTGAAGTTGAAACGCAGAGGTTTCTAAAAGCGACCCCCTCCTGAAATGTACAACATTGGTACATTGAAGAAAGTAGAATGTACCTCTGTGTTAGAGGTCGCTTTTACAGACCCGTACCTTACTGGGTGTGACAATCATGTACAGTATGATGTGAAGTCGGGACACAAGAGTACACCATGGTACAGCAGTTGAGCAGTTGAGTGTGAATTCAGTGAGCAAAAATTTGAATCTGATTGGGACTTGGGAGCCTCTTGAAAATGGAATCACATCATATCGTTTCAAAGGTATCCAATCACGATCATGTGCAATTTGAATTTGGGTTTCTGGAGAGTGTGTTCTGCAAGTTAACCCGGGGACACGGCGTTGGTTACCATGGAAATCATCTTTTCGGGTATTGTGTGAATCCTTTGCTTAAAACATACATCATCGACGCTCGTTGGTGGTCAAACTATTATGCAAAATTTTTCCCTTTTCACATAAAATTTCAAAGATTAACATTTGCACTTCTATCTTACGTAAAAGGATTCTTTGTCATCCACTTAGTCTTCACAGCAACATTATAGGGTTAAGGTACACCGGTGGATCAACCGTGCCCAGTTCATCATTCATTGTTGCACTCCATGAAAACTCCTCACCAACACAATAAGCAAAATTTCATCGAATATCCACAAAGTGGTATCAATTTTGAATGGTTTAAGTGTTGCACGATGTTGGTTGGAGTTGTTTGTGGAGACAATTGAAGGTGCATATATATCCGTATCTATAACTTCATATGCATGGATCCATATCCAAACCTACATCCACATATTGTATCATATTGCTACATGAGATAGGACATGGGGCACATGGTTGTCAATTTTGGGGTGATCAATAGTAACGAAGGTGCTTTTCAAGCATTATTTTAGTGCTTTTGATACAAATATAGAGCGTTGTAGTGGAGATCATTACATGTTTATACCACTTTTGCAATGGTCATGGCCTTCACCTTGTAATAGCATTGTACTTTTGGCAAGGAATTAATAGTTCTATAATTTATAGAAATTACAATTTTGTGTGAAATTTTTTAATTTCTCTTATAGGTAGATCCAATGCAATTCTATCTAGATGAAAAATTTCAAGTGCCACATTGCATATTCTCAAAGTAGGTCAAATTACTAATCTACATGACAATATGATGGTGTATCTTATATTTGATATGTGTATTTGCACTATTATGTAGGTTTTGGTGTAGGATCTTGAACAAACAAACTCTTGATCCCTTAAATACCCAAAGCACTTCGTTTTGACATTGATTTTTTTAAAGTCTATCAATATTTTATTGAATTACAATTTCTTTTACTAGTGCATAATCATTCTAATCTATTTAAAGCATCAAAAATATATTTTGAAATAATAATATTTATTATTTTCCTATTCAAATCTCCATCCCAAGGGGGCACTGCCAAGTAAGGGGTTTCAAAGTTAAGAATTCTTAGAGATGAGCTACAAATATTGGAACGTAGGGAAAAATATCATGTTGCAAATTCATGTTGCAAATATAGAATACATGGAAAAGATATTGTTGGAGCAAAGGAAGATTGAAGTGTCAAATAAGAGCACTTTCAATACAAAAAAGGCCTTTAGTTATAAAGTGCAACAAGATGGAAAACAAATGTATCAATTTTCTCCGCTTTCCACTTCCATTTTATGATATTGTTCATTAGAAGGCTTTGTGGTACAACACAATTATAAATAAAAATGTCTTAGATTCTTGTTAGTCAAGTAGATAATTCTTGACGTATCGTAATAGTAAATGCATGACAAACTTTGTATACATTACTATTTTTAGCACATAAAATCCATAGACTATTTTTAATTCTAAATTCAAGCAAGAAATATTTGTACTAATTTATATCACACATTTAAGGCAATTAAATTTTTGTCGTGAATTATGCATTAAAACTCCAAATGACTTAATGTTTATAAGCAAGGTATTCATGACTATTTCACACTCTTTTATGTAATTCTTTTATATATTTCTAAAAAAATACTATTTATAAACATCTTCCAATTGGCTATCACACTTCCCAATACTATTAGATGTTTCTTGCAAGATTCATCCAAATGTTTAAATTCTTTGAACATTAACCCAAGTGATAGAATTAGTTCAACCTTGAATTCATATTCACATTGCATCCTTTGAACTTAAACAATTTTTTGAACCATGGCAATGGTTATGTATGTACAATAAGGTACAATATTCTTATAAATTGCCCATTGCGTCATTTACTTATTTTTTCATAATATAAAATACAATTGGCAATTTTTTGTCTTGCATAAATAGCTTTTAATTCTTACACAATTCCAATCAAACATACCAAATTTCAACTTCAAAAAATCAAAATTCCATTTTTGGTTAACAATTTCATTTAAGATTTATGGTTTACATGATAATTGATTGAAAAACATTGGTGATGAATTTCTTAAATCCGATTGCATAGATATGTAGAAAACATCCATATGCACATTTTCCAAATTCCACATTTTGATGCTATATTGTCTTGTATATTGTGCAAACATGGTTGTTAAGACATGTATGTCTATCCATCTATCACATTGGATGTTTATTTGTCTAGTAGAGTCAAAGTCAATTATCACTTTTCCAAAGGTTATTTTGTCCACCATGGCAACGACCATGTGGAAAATTCACGTCACATACCATCTACCACAAAATCTACCGCAATTTTACTATCTATTTTTAGTAACTATTGCCCCTTTTGAACCGTGGATATCTATCTTCTTTTGTGGTTGCATATTACATATATAATATTGACATGATTAAAAAATTAGATCTCTTCAACAAACATAAATGACTTACAAAAAAATCTAATGGTTTTTAGACTATACCACCTAAGGCAATCTATGTGATTACTTTCTAAATGTACATATGTGATTGTAAGAAACATTTGTATTATTTTGGGTCACACTTTGCAAGGAGATATGTTTCTTGGGCATAACTTTTGTATTCTACCTCTAAAAGATTCTAAAGTAATATGCAAGATACATAAGACTAGGATACATATTGGATAATTTTTCATAATTTTTCAAAAATAATTTACTATTTTAAAATTATTCCTAACTAGATGTCACTCAAACTATTTTGGACCTCCAATAGAATTTGAAGCTATAAATTGGGATCTAAGGTCACCTGCAAAGATTACATAACTTGACTAAATGCTTTTTTTCTCTCTCTAAAAATAGCATTTTCCATCATGCACATGTGTTCAAAGTGTGATATCTTTGTATCAACGCAAGGATTGTAAAAAAAAATTCCATCAAGATGTAAATAGTTGATTATAAGCCCCTTTAGATTGAGAAAAATGTCCATTTTATATTTAAATATTAATTTATTCTTTTCTGTTTTACAAAAATACAAACATAAATATACCTATTATCTTTAAATTTTAGTCTCATTATTCTTTGCATAACTTTCAAAGAGTGTTTTTTAGGATTGTATTTTTGAAAATACCTTATTTTTAATGTTCTTCTAATATCCCATATTATTCTTGATTACATTTAAGTGTATCTGAGTACATTTTCCCTGATTACGTTTTGACTATACTTAAGTGCATTTGAGTACATTTTTTTGAGTACTTTTTTATTTCCAGAAGTTTCTTCTCCTAGTACAGAAAAGTAAATGCAATAAATAGTTTTTACTGTTTCTTGCAATCCTCCCAGGGTTGTGATTGGCCCTTGGAAAACAGGGTCCCTCTTTGACCATAAAATAGGAGCAACCTTTACCTGCAAACCCTATGCACAATTGGAAAGTAATGGGACGTGGAACTACCTATTGTTCTCAACTGAGATGCCACGTGGTTCTTCTCCTGGAGCATCACACACTCTTGCTGCCTCATCCTCCCCTACGTGGAAATAGCCCACGACGACATACGAGTGCAGCGTCCCACAAATTACGCATGGCTCAAACTACCTCCGACCATGGAAGGGATGGCATCACAGACCACTAAAGGGGACATCTTGCACCTACACTTGGAAGAGGCATTCAAGGACGATCTACTCCAAACAGGCACAATCAAGAAGGTCGAGTCGCCTTTCAAATCCGCATGCAAGGCAACAAAAAGCGACCAGGTTCCCATTCACATAGAGATCAACATAGAGGAGACACATACACACAACGAGCAGAATGAACGGGCGCAAGGCCGGTTCAGCGATCATCTAAACTTTCAGACATGATGAAGCCCCTCGTTACTATCTCCTACAACGTACGCAGCCTCGGCCTCGAAAAGCAAGGCGTCAAGAAAAGAAGCGACATTCGTAACTACATTAGAAATACAGATCCCCAGCCAGACCTCATACTCTTACAAGAAATACACATGGGTATCCGGGACTGTATCGCCAACACGTCACAACTCCACTTCAAAGGGGGGCAGGAGCTATGGAATGAATCCAAATACTCTGCCACCACAGGAAAGTACACCGGGGGGACAGGGATCCTTGTGACAGAGAGACTTGTCCCGTATATTGCATCCCACGGAGTGCTGATTAGCAGCCGGGCACAATACATAGTATTCCGATTTTCCCCTACGGTCACAATAGGAGTTATCAACATCTATGGGTTCAATCAACTAGCCGCGCGCGCACGCATGTGGGAAACCCTCACTCACTACGACCTCCCAGAAGCTGAATGGATTTGGGGCGGAGATTGGAATATGGTGGAGGAAGAGGCAGACAGATCCACCGACTTCACTGGATCGACACTGGCTCGAGTTGAAAAGGCTGCATGGAGCACTATGATGATGGAGCACGGACTAAAAGATATATACAGCTCCGACAACTTCACCAAGACTACCGCGAAACACTTCACCTGGCAGGGCACCAATCGAGGGAATCCAGTCTTCTCCCAAATTGATCGATTTTACGGCAGTCAAGGAATTCATGCAATGGGGGGCAGCACTGCAGCTTGGCCGACCCTGGTAGGAATCTCGGACCATGCCCCAATCCATTGTCAAATTGACAAAATCATGAGGATCCCTAGACCCAAAACATCATTCCACACACCCCTCCTTCACAAGATCAAAGGTCACACACTACTTAAGGAAGCATGGACTGAAGGCCTCCAAGAGCCAACCAACGGCCAGTGGGCCAGCAAAATAGAAAGAGCCATTCACAGGACGATGAGATGTAGCGACCTTCAAAAACGAAAGGACGCCGCTGACAAGAAAGCGTCATACATGGAGCAATTCAAAACTTTGGAAGAGGCGGAACTAGCTCTTCAAAGCAATTGGGAGACGAACAAGCTCACCAAGCCCTCAACCTCGCCCAGCAAACCCTGCATCAACTGAGAATGGAGAAACAAGACAAGTGGAGGTCAGAGCTAGACATAAAATGGAACGCAGTGGGAGACACATGCTCCCGGGAATTCTTCGAACTCCACTCCAAGCACCGCAAGAGGAACTACATCAAGGAGATCAACCACAGGGGAAGCCTCACCAAAAACCCACTCGACATCAGAAGAGCAATGACGGAGTACTACATTGCCCTATATGCACAGGACGAGCAGGTAGAGGCTAACTGTATAGCAAGGGAGCGATGCCTTCAAAGTGTTCCATGCATTGTGACAGCAGAACAGAACCTACAGCTCACCAAAGACGTCACAATAGCGGAAATAGAACAGGCGATAGAAGAACTCCCCAACCACAAGGCTCCCGGGGAAGACCGTCTCCCAACAGAGTTCTACAAGGAGTTCTCAGAGCACACTAGCCCAGCACTTATCGAATTAGCCAAGGAGCTGAAGAACACAGGGCGTCTGCAATCCACTATCAACAAAGGGAAGATAGTGCTCATCCTCAAACCGGGCAACCCGCAGGAAATTACCAATTACAGGCCGATCACTCTTCTCAATTCAGCCTACAAGATCCAGGCCAAGTTGCTTGCCACAAGACTCAAGCCACTACTCCCAAGTATTATCCGTCCCTCAAAGACAGGATTTGTTCCGGGCAAAAGCATACTAGACAACATATTCACGGCAGAAGAGTCCATGGAGTGGGCGGTGGAATTACATCAAAATCTAGTCCTCATGCTTCTGGATTATGAAAAAGCATTCGATAGAGTCAATTGGACATTCCTTCAGGCAGTAATGACCAAACTCGGCTTTAACGATATTTTCATCAAATGGACGGCTGCCCTATACCAAGAAACTGAATCGACAATCCTAGTCAACGGGGAGGACAGTCCAACATTCTCACTAGGGAGGGCGGTGCGGCAAGGCTGCCCTCTCGCACCATACCTCTACTTACTAGTTGCAGACGTGTTGAGATACATGATCCACGACCCAATCCATGGAGTGATAGGGCTTCAGCTTCCAAATGGGGAAGTGAGCTTAGAAATGCTCTTTGCCGATGACACCTCGCTCTCCCTACTTGGCACTAAGGAAAATTTGGACAGAGCGATGAAGGTGCTAGATCTCTACTGTGCGGCCTCTGGCAGCAAGCTCAATTGGCACAAAACACACCTGATATGGGCCTCAACTGAAGAAAGAAGCTGGACGTGGGGAGAGGAGCTTAGAGTGAAGTGGCTCAAAGAGGAGGAAAGCTGCAGATATCTCGGAGTACCAATGGGATTCCGAGTGCCGCAGAGAGTACGAAACGAGAAAATACTCACCCTAGTACGAGATGCCTTGATCTTCTGGAGAAACAAAGCTCTCTCCCAAGCAGGTCGACTTCTAATAGTCAATCAAGTACCCTTGGCATCCTTATGGTATCTAGCATCTACAACAGATCTAGGGTTACAAACCCTAAAAATAACCAAAGGATTGGTTAGAGATTACCTCTGGTCCGGTAGGAAGGAGGGTCGCACAAGGGCTAGGGTGGCGTGGGACGAGGCAATCGCGCCTCTCTCGCAGGGAGGCATCAGGATCATTGACCCCATAGCCCAATCATAGGCTCTACTCGTGAAATTCATGACCAGGGGACTCCAAGAGGGAAAAGGAGCATGGCGGGCACTGCTCTAACACAGAGTCAATAATCTAAGGCCGGCAGGGCCGGAGACATGGCCTCCAGGCTCCAACTGACTAATGACAACGACCCGGCTCAAACCAGCGGGATCCACAATATGGGGAGCAGTCTGGAGATCCTGGTGCAATATACGGACGGGCGTCATGCAAATTGAACCTCTAACGCTACAGGAGCTCATGCGCCAGCCACTCTTCGGCAACCCATGGATTACAAATAACGAGGGATATCCAATGGGCCTGGAGAAAGACAGCAGATTTGCTAATTGGGCAGCAAAGGGTCTCAATAGCATTAAGGACATTTGGAGTGAAGCTGACCAAGACTGGCGACCGGCTCTGGAGCTTCTCAGAACAACAAAGTCTTGGAAGACAAACGTGCAGCGCGCACAACTAATCGACAGTATTCCGAGAAGACCCAATCAAGGCCAGGACCAGGCAGTGGAGCAGTGGATCACGTACACTTAGCAAAGACGATCCCCCAGATCTCGTATACCACGTTGCTAGGGTCCACGAGCAAGGGCGCACAGCAGACGTATACCAAGCAAACGGACAAACACTTCAACTCCACAGATTAGGAGAGGTCGAACTCCCAAACTGTACAACTTATCAAGTCCGAGTACAGCACAGGTGCAAGAAACAGAGCATCGGCTACAACCCAGCCCACCCCATCCCCTCGGACTCAGCACTCTGGCTACATCAACCATGCAAAGTTGTAGATTTAAAATGGGATCCCGGAGAGTGGCAATGGAAACAAACAGGACAAAGGCCACCCCAACACCTTTTCAACTACAACACCAAGCAGGGGTACAGAATAGGGATCCAGCAGAGATTAAAATCCACCAAATATGACAGTAAGCTTAGGCAGTCTGGACATACCCACCTTGAACGACAAAGAGTTTATAGCTGACTGTGGCACTCCTAGCTCCCCCGGAGGATGAGCACTTTCCTTTGGCTCCTGCACAACGAGGGTCTTCCCCTGGGTAGTTGGCTAGCGAGAATGGGCATTGACGGGTCTTGTAAGCTATGCACCATAGCTCCAATCGAAACTGCAAGACACGCCTTCATCGACTGCCCCCAAGTCAGTAGGATTTGGACGCACTACAACGACCTCCGAAGGCTATACGATCTCCCCCCCTTACAACTCACTCCATCTGATATCCTGGAGGGGGCAACCCTATCCCGATCAGAACTCAGCATTCACAGATTCAGCGCATCATGCAAAGTAACGAAGGAAACACCCTGGGACCTGCTACGATGCCTCATTCTGAGGAACATATGGTGTCAACGATGCAGCACGGTCATGCGCAACGAACCGTTTCACTTAGGCACCGCAATCCACAGCTCATGGCGCATAGTGATTCAAATTGGCGTTGCATCATGGAGAAACATCTGGAAATCTTTACAGGCGGAACCTCAACGGACAGCCGCCTTCCACGCAGCATGGACAGCAAACCCAGCCTTCTGCTCCATGGCCGTCTCGCCGATTTGGCAATTCATCCCCGACCCTGTTTTCCTGCCAGAGGACCTTGCAACTCGACCTGCGTTGGCAGCACCCCGCCATCAAATCATCGACCCCGCCGTCTCACAGGCCACTGACGGGGAGAACAGTGACGACTCAGCTACAACGGATGGGGACAACTCGCCTCCAAGAGAAGCAAGTTGGCCCGATGGTAACCACAGGGAGAATCTCATTCGACTGGAGCCTCCGGCCCAAGAATGGACTCCAATCAGCCAAGAGGACCCCCCAACGGATCCACCCACCCCTGAATGCTACCTCGACAACCCACACGCACAGGAACGACAACGAGCAGCATCGCAACAGGCGGAAACCATCCTACGACAAATCCTTTAGGAGCTTCAGCAAGAGGATGCTCGTCGTCCCAACCCTAACCACACAAATAAGGATCTTCAGGAGAATATTTAGGAGAATATTCAAGAGGACGACATGCAGGCGATGGACCTCGAACTTCAGGAAGCCTTCTCTATTATCTATAGGAGCTTAGGCTGTGAGTAACTTAGGGTTGTTTCTCGCATTCTTTTAGGTGCTACTAGTGGCTATTAGTTGCTTTTGTTGGCATTTGTTTCCTTGTTGGCCTTAGTTGCTTTCATTGGCTTCTCTCCCCCTTGCCCCCGCTTTTTCTTTTGGATCAACCCCCCCGGCTGGCGTCCATTCACTGCCTTTGGCGTTGGCCCGCCCCCGTGGCGTATAGCTCCCTTCAGTCCAAACCTGCTTGCTCCGCTTGTGCCTTGTGCCCCTTTTGGCTCTTTTCAACCCTGCCCTCCGGCGCCTCTCAATGGTAGCGTTGACTTCACCCCTGCCTTTGGTGTTTATCCTCATCCCCGCCTTCGGGTGTGTATCTTTTGCCTTCGGGTGTGTATTCCCTGCCTTCGGGTGTGTACTGTTCTGCCTTTGGGTGTTCTTTTCGAAGTAAAGCTACCCTAGAACGGGTTTTCTCCTCAACCGAGATGCATGAATGGATTACAAAACCGCCAATGACATCATAGATTCATGTGCAACGGGTGCCCTCATATTATTAATGCATTAATAAATACGTTATGAGGATTTTGGTCGCATGTGTTGCTATGCTTTCTGACTTAATCTTACAAGCTAACAAATTACAACAAAAAGATTGGATCGTATTTCCAGGGTCAGTAGCATCCACATTATGCTTCCTCAGTTTCATCTTCTTCTTGAAAATAAAACTCTTTTCAATATTTCATAACACAGGAAGGAGAGTATGAATGCTCAGCTCGAACAAAAAATGGATCTTCAAACTAAGGTAGGAGGCTGTTGAAGCAATCCTTTAAGAGCTGATTGCATTTTCAGGGAAAAGCTAAACTTCTTGAAACTATTTTCAGTAAATTTTACTAGGAAGAAAATGGAATTGGCATCTAATCCAAGTCGTTTCATATTTTTTGGACCTTTGTGGAATTAGTTACAAATTTTTGAAGTTGAAATGCAGTGGTTTCTAAAAGCGACCCCCTCCTGAAATGTACAACGTTGGTACATTGAAGAAAGTAAAATGGACCTCTGTGTTAGAGGTCGCTTTTAGAGATAGGTCGCTTTTACAGACCCCTACCTTAATTGGGATCCAACTTGATGGTGAACCTTCACCCAAGGCACTTTACATTGATCAGTTAATAAGACACAAAGGAGGATATATTTGCAAACCAGTCAACCTTGATCCTCAAGTATTAGTGCAAAGAGCATGTTGACACTGGCATAATTTAAAGGTAGGTACCCCCAAATGTGCCACTGATCTTAAACCACCATCTATATTATGTGTACATCTCCAAAGTCAGTTCTGTTTCTATGTAGAAGAAGCGCTTTTAAAACCAAACTTTGTTCCTTAATATTTTTGCATACAGTATCCAAATGCCATGTTCTTTGGTGCATTGGAACCTCCTTTCACTTGCCTACAAGAACATATGAAAATTTGACAAGTCTAATAATAGTAACTAGGCTCAGTAGCAAAAAGTGGCGGTTTTGGGTGTACCTACCTTACCTCCCCCAAGGACCACAGAAGCCTAAATTGAGCCTCCTGGTATGTTTTTTTGCAGTTTTGAGTACATCAAGTGAGGACTTTCAATTGTGCAGTTATATTTTATTTTAATTCCCAGCAGGTGCAATGGTCTTTTGATGTTTGCAGTGAAATACAATTTGGATGATATTCTTCACATTCGTTAAGCACTCTGGAGGCAAGGGCCTTAAGAAAACTCACCTCATTATGAGGCACAACGCCCTGGTAATAGTGCCCGGCACTATTACAGCACCAAGGCGCGATAATAGTGCCAGGCACTATTACCGAGGTACTCCCACGTGCTTAACACAGTGGGAGGGCCCCCTCCCTCAGGCCTCCCGGGCTGTGAGAGCCCCGCCACTCAAGCTCGAGCTCCCGCCCTCGCCTTTGTGGCAGGGCCCTCACAGCCCGGGAAGCCTTCGGGAGGGGGCCTCCCACTATACAATATGATCAATCAAATTGGTAGAACTTTTCAAACTGCAAATCCTTCTTCTGTAATGAGTTGATTGAACATATTAGTCGTGGGAGCATCTCTAGAAACCAAGACATTCTTTGGAGACAAGCATCTGCTTCCTTATGTGAGATGTGGATTGATTATTTATTGAGTTCAAGGGCGAATTGGATTGGAGGAAACTGGAGTGAATGCCAACAGTGTGGGTTTTGGTTCAAGGAGTCACTCTGTTTTCAGTTCTGAATCTTGTATACCGGTATGTATACAAACACATAAAAATGTTGGTTCACTTTTGAGGGGTTGTTACAGCTTGAGATTACTGCAAGGTGTCACTATTTCTGTCCAAAATTTGGCCCCACGCATTTTTGATCTTCAATCTCGTCTCCAAATTTCGTGGTCGTGATCACTGAGCGACTTTGAGGCTGCACATTGGGTTCAAAATTGTAACCAACGATGGCTAATCTGGATGAATTGGCATCTTGAAAGAGAATCACACTATTGGAGAAGGATAATGACCAAATTGGAAATTATTTATTTAGTATAATAAGTTTGTTCTAAGGGAGACGGTCAAGTAGGAAATGTCTATGCTAATAGGTTCAATCTCTACATAATAAGTAACACAACTCCAAAACACACAATCATTCATTTTGCTTGACTCAGCCAAGACATTCATATATTCCAAGTTATACTCATATTCCAACTTAGAAATCATCATTCACACTACAATAACATTGCAAACACCAAGTGGAATTTAGCACTTGCAGTTACTTAATTTTATAAACTTAAAACTAGACTAATACGATATGTGGTTTTTTGTGTGTGTTTTAGTATGTTTTGTGTTTTATGTGTTCATTCACATAATCAATCAATCTCATAAACATTGGCATCCGTACATAGCACACAAGAACCAATTTGGCTAAGAATATTTTTTTATTATACTACCAAATTGGTGAATAATTCATCGTTTACAATTTTATAGACTTTCAATAATTAACTCATCTGAATCATGTCATTTCACATTGTTCTCTACTAATTTGGACATATACACTCTCATTCCACTACATTCTAACACACATTTCCATCATCCTATTTGGTAACACAAATTCCATCTCCCTTGCTAATTTCCATCACACAACACCAAAACAAAGAAAGTTACATAGCCAAACTTGGGCTGGAACTTTCAGTGGACACTCTCAACAGTGGGTGAAACACAATAAAACCAGCTACCAAATTGGTCAACAAGGACTCCCAAACTACCATTTGAAATATAAAACTATAAAGCATTCTATCAACATGAGGCAAAAACAAACTAAAACATATACAAGAAACCAAAATTTAAGCACCAACTAGGCTATCTCCACACACCATTGCTTTTTCTACAAGTTTGAATGCAGTAAAGATATAACAATCAATTTACAGAAGTTCAAAGATCTGGAATTCTAAACTAAATAACAATCTAAACCTCTACAGCAAAGGAGAATTCATGTACATATGCATTGCCGTGACTTAAGGTAACTACACCTAAAATCGCATGAATAAACTTTGTGGCATGACAATATGCTCCAGAAAATGAGCAACAATTTTGCTTATTGGTGAAGGACTTTGAATCAGAATGAAAGTGGTTCCATAATTTTGGATACATTGTAAATTAGTTACAAATTTTCAAAGATGCAAGATGTAGGGTGCTAAAAGTGTCATGTAGGTGATGCCAAAATGCATTTCATGCATATGAAGAATGACACTAGAGAAGAAGTTAAAGCAACAAAAAGTGTACCCCAAATTGTCCACTTTTGAGGCTACCTAGTAGTGCTATATATAGAGTTGCATATTACTTGAAATTCACCTCACATTTGTCCTTGTCATGCGCTTCATTTTGGGCATTTTTCCTATTAAGTTCTTTTCAAAAATAGAAGTTAATTTTGAAGAATGGTCCATTTTAGGTGTAGATACCTTACATGGAATCATGAAATGTAGACTTTACGGCTCTCAAACCCTTGAAATGGCAGATTCAACAGAATCTAGACCACTTGCATATCCAGAGTGAGTTGTGCCTATTGAAAATGAGTAGCAATTGGTGCATAGAGGGTTGCATGGCAAGACCAAGATAGCCAACCTCTTTCCGATCATTTAAGCAATTTATCATATTTCTAGTATGCAAATGGTAAGGGAATTTTTTTCCCTTGTAGAGAAATAGATTTGAAGAAGGCTCCATGAATTTTTCTTTTTTTCCCTCAAAAATAAATTGATTATGTTTTGTTTTTTTGTAAAGATTTCGTTCTGAAACCAATTCTTATTATATAGGTCACCACATTTCCATTCATAGGTTGATTAGAAAATTGACCATGCTTCAATGTAGGTGATAATTGTGACTTCTGATGTACATTTTGTGATTATTGTATGCTTCCAATGTACACCTCCTCAACAACATTTGTCTTCGTTAGCTGTCACCTAACTACGGAAGTTGTCATTCTAAACCACATCTGATTAGAGACAAAGAACCCCAACTTGCAAAAATATGTGGTGTTTAGAAAGAGGTCAACTACCTAAGGGTGAGAATGCAAACCAAGACCCAGAGACAACTATTTCTCATTGGTCATTTCATTAAAATGGTGTCATTCCGCAACTTTGGCACTTTGACGGTTAAGACTGCGCGGTCTTAAATGTATATTAGTCATAGATTTTACCTTTACAATGTAGATTGCATAGTCTAAAATGTATACCTATCCTAGATTTCACTTTACAGTTTGAAAAAAATGGCATATAGAATATTAGTACTATTTTTATGAAATTTCCCATGGACATTGAACATCCTAGTAAGATGCGGGTCCGTCGAGTCCAGAATGTGCCCACTTCCCCACATGTGCCATACTTGCTCCACCATCACCAACATCTCCTTGTCTAAGGAATAGATGGTTTTCTTTCCATAAGCCACCTCAAGCAAGAAAGTCCCAAAAGTCAATTTCGTTAAATTAGTGATATTCCATTAATTTGGTGATGCTTGTTTTAAAACCAAAATCTATATTTGTCCTAGTTTGTAGCTTGATATTAGACCATTGTGAAGATACATATCCTTTTTTTTGGCTTTGTACAAATCTTCTAAAAAACATTTTGGACGTGCTTATATAGGCATTTGGAATAGATATCAGAAACTTTATGAAGCATGTCTTCATAGCATCCATAGTATATCCAAATGAAGCAAAATTGAAAGGAAAAGAGTTGTCCGAACTTGTGTGGAACAATTTGAGGACAAGGTAACTTGGGTGCGTGCTATGTTGGTGCTCTTCAAGGTCAGCAAATCCCCCAAAGGCACAATCCATTAAATTTTGCATCCATCATAGTGGTTGCCTTTACATTGCAATGGATGATGCACTCCTCACATTCTACGTGCAAATACACCCATGATGTGGCCATGTCCACAACTACTTTGAGCTTGCAAGAATGCAATCGTTGTATAGCTTAGTGGTCATCTCAATTATGATGTGTTAGTAGTTTTTTGAGTGATGTTTAGTGATAATTATCTAATATTGGTGAATTCATAGATTAATGGGTTTAGGCTCAATTCATGTAAATCCAATGTAGCCTAATAATCTTTAAGCTAGGACGGAACCATATTGTGATGAAGAATTGGGTTATGTAGTAGGATGCTCAAAATCACCTGCACATTTTCAATTGCTCGTATAGAGGGACCATACACCATACATGTAATTTGTGAAATGGCACAGGTTGTGTATGCAATGAAACTAGGTTTCCACGTGTGCGGTTTCATGGATTTCAAGAGGATATTGGATTTTTTAGTGTGATTGTTTTAATTCTCAATTGTGGTCGTGATAGCGTTGTTTTTAAATTAAATTATTTGTAACTATGGATGGTTCCATGTTGTCTCCACACTAGCTTGCTTGAATTTTGGACTCATTGTGCACAGGAAATGAGGGCGGCTGCCACATGTGCCATTCTTGTGCTTTTTTCTTTTTTGAACTTTATCACATTGAAGAAGTCTATTTTTAGGTGATATTGTGTACACACTAGACATGGCGCTTGTTCCATTTCAATAAAATAAATAAATAAATAAATTTTTTTTTTTAAAACTTCAATTGTAAATATGTTTAGTTGCAAAATGTGAGCATACAAAAATAAGAACTTTAAAGTTTAAAAATGTAGTCAGAAGTCCGTCCATTTAGGCTTAGGGATTAACAAAAACTCTAAGGTCTCAATTCTAAAATGCCATAGATGATAAATTGTGTCTTTTGGATGATTTCAGCAATGCCTCAAGGATGGAAAAAAAATTCTTTGTCCAATTTTTTTTGTGTGTGTGTTGTTTGAACCCAATTTCAATGAAATATACTTTTGTATATATATCCTCTTCTTGTATATATTGTCTTCTTATAGTATACTTTTGACTTTCCTACTTTAAAAAATGGCAAGTCCATATATTATCATATAATGCATTTTGGCAATTCATGCTTCTTTTTTAGGATTTGAATTTAAGCCAAAAAAGATTATATTTTTGAATTTGAGACCAAATAAAGAAATGATAGATAGTAGTTAAGGAAGTCTTGGTAGTGTTGATAGCAATTAGACACCACACAATTCTACATCGAGAATTAAACTACTAAATTATAGAAAGAAAGTGTTAGACTTTACAATTTATTTTCTATAATTTACAAATCTATTTAAAAAATGCTTAAGATATAATTGGCTTTTTTCCCAAAATATTGTTATCTATGTAAAATTACCTCTTTTCTTAAGCTATCCTTTAAACATGCTAAAACCTTGTTGCAACCTCTTGAAATTACAAATAGAACATTTTTATTCACATGGAATTAGAGCTCAAGTGCATTGTATTTGAAAGTTCTTTAAATATTTATATAAAATTGACACAAGAAAATTTTGATATAGACATCAAACAACTAAAAATAACTCTAATCACCTTCATTGCAAAGTAAGAAAGATAGTAGCCACTTCAAAATTTGTTGAAAATTGAATAACGATTATATTATTAACCTTTTAAGGACAAAGGATTCGTGGTTTGGGAATCACAATTTTGATTGATCATTTTGTGGATAATATAATCTATATAAATAATCTATATAATAATATAATAATATAATCTATATAAATAAAAGAAATACTACTATTAGATTGATTGAAGAACATTCCATGTGTTATTTAAAATAAAAATATTTAACAAAGTGACATTTCTATAGAATTTTTTTAAAACTTGCTAAGAATACTATAAGGTCCACATTACTACATTAAGTATTATTATCTTTAAATTTTTAATAAATCATACAAATATATTGAATCAATAAGTTTATTTTTTTGCACTTCTAATCTAAAACTAATGTCAAGTTCTAATTCTATATGTATAAATGAATATTTGATATAAATATATAAAAAATACATTCCTATTACAACTTCAAGTAGTCAAGTCAGGAGGCTGTCTTTTGATTGGATAGTGGATAGTGAGGGATGCCTTCACCATCCACTCAAAAAGACCCCCACTTGATTTATTTTTTAATTAAATTTTTTTTTATCCCACCCCCACCTCCCTAATGCATTTTTATTGTGGTTAAGTTCTAAAAAATCAATTAAATTTTTTTCCCTCACCTCCTGACCCTCCCAGCCCTTTTGTAATTTTGAGGTGGGGTGGGAGTGGCAATGGATATGGGATATATGCATTGCATATCCATTACATATCTATATTTGTACAAGGTGTATATCCGTATCTGTATCCATATCGTGTATACATACTTGAATTCATATACATATTATATATGTATTCATACACGTACTACCTATCCGTATATAAATCAATATATAAATCAACGGCAGGAGGAGGGGAAGGATTTTTTTTCCAAAAAAAATCAAGGGCTATCATTTTTTTCTACAGGAGGGGGGGGGCAACTAATTCCTAGGAGGGTGTTCCTATCTTTTGAGTGGATAGTCAAGTCACTCACGTGTAGATGCCATAAATGGCTAAAATATAATACAAAGTCAATAAACTTAAATAAAATCTGAAGGAAAAAAAAATGATATGTGATGGTCAGATTCAATAAAGAAGTAGCAAAATAGACATGCCATTATTTAAAAACATTGTTGCAATGCAAATTGGTCCATTATATATTTCTAAATTTTTTAAAATTAATTAATTTTTTAAATATGGTTTTGAATAGCTCACTCGGAGGAAATGAATGGGAAAAATGGAGAAGGGTTGTGGTAAGAACCACAATTTTGACAAACTTGTTATCTTATCTAGAATACACAATACCTTATCATGGTTTAGGGGATAGGTAACGGATTGGCTATATAGCTTCTGTGCACATTCTCACTAATAGTGCCAAGCCACAAGTTGTCTGTGTTGTTTAACGAGTCCAACGGAGTTTGAACTCGGAACAACCAAAACAATAGGAATTTATCCAACCAATCAAATTCACTACTTGTGGACTGTTTTTGCTTCCAAAGAGGTTTCATAGCCTCTATTTGATCAATGTTAGTTTTTTTTTCTTGAAGTCTCTTTCTATGAGTAGTTTTCATATTTTATTTGAATTTGATTGAGTTGTTGAAAAGAAAGGTAAAGTTTGTTTTACCTTTCTTATTGTTCTTTGAGCTTTTGTGGTCAAAAAAAATATATGAATAGATTATAGAAGGATAACAAGGATACCCAACATTTGGTTTTAAAGTGACCATGTGGCCAAAGTATGGTGGGATGAAGGGAGTCTTTTCTTTGACCTTACCCTCATTGTATATTTGTAATTGTGTGTTTGAGGAATGAGAGTAGCTTGTGTACATTTTGGATTGTAATGAGTTTTTTTGAGTATTTTTTTCTTCCTATCATGGTTTTAAAAATGTATTACCTTATTCATTTGGAGTTGGGATGTGAAAGTTATACTTGAGGAAGTGAAGAAAAGTTTGTTGCCACTAAAATTTGAAGGCAAAAACTTTGAGGGCTTGTAGAACTTTGGTAAGAATGTTCTTGGTTAAATTTTTATTTAATATTTAAAAGCTATTAGCTTTCTATGAAGTTATAAAACTCTTAATTTGGAGCTAAAATGTGAGAGTTATGGGTTTGGAAGTAAGAGAGTGTAGAGTTGTTGTCAAATCTAGAAATTCTAACTTTGAGAAATAGTATAGAATGCATTTTTTTTGGTTTTGAAGATAAGATTTTAGGAGGATGTAAATGATTAAATTAACTTTATAAGAAGATATAACATGACATATTTGAAACTTTAATAAGACTAAAACATGCTCTAAAATGAAAGGGTGTACAATTGTCGCCGAATTTGAGAGTGTCAATTATAGGACACAATAGAATGCAAATGGCAATTTCTTTGGCTTTGAAAATTAGAGAAATTGTGTAATAATGTGTTAGTTTTTTGAAAAGTTATCCCGGGGAGATCACTTAGAGGGTCCATTAGGAACTACGTGCGTTAAGATTTTAGACCCCCTACCTTATGTTCTAAAATGTAAATAAAAGGAAAAGAAAAAAATATGAGTAGATTTTTGTATTTTTAAAGTTTATATTTTGAATTATTGATAATATTATTTGTTAATTATAATTAGTTACTAATTTTTGAAATAAAAAGATACACTACAAAGCTGAAAATAACTTTCACACCCCTATTTTATATAAGAAAAAATTGTATAAAAAATACACAAAAAATTCTCAAAAATAAATCTCTATTTAAAGTTCCTATTCCTTGAATATTGATGCAATGGTCATCTAAATGCATCCTCTATAAATATTTGAGTTGAAAAACATGCCATTTTAGTTCATTTTTCAACGTTCTCTAGAAATCATTTAATATGGTATTTGAATTGGGAGTTTTGGGCAATAGACACTTATAGCCTTTATTAAACAATACTCAAAATTCTAGGTCGAAACCAAAGTTCATTAAAAAGTAAATAGGGGGCAAAAAATCACTTAAACACGTGGTTAGTTATAGATACACTAAGTGATCTCCTCGAGAAAGTTATAATATACTTGATTTAGAGTTTTAATGTGCTTGTGACACTCATTTGAGGGTTGACTATATTTTTAAGAAATCTATATATATTTAGAATATTGCATATGACATATAGTACTTATACATGATATATATGTGTATGAATACACTTAATTTATATGTATTGTATAAATACTGATACATGGTATTTATACACATTATATATGAGGTTATATATATTTTATATTATATATCATTTATTACTAAACAATGCAATTACCTTATTTGAAATGGCACATCTCATTGCTCATACTATATGGGACTGATTCCAGAAACCCAAAGTTTTTCCAAAGCAATATTCAATCTAACTACGAGCATTAGGGATCTCTTTTGCTCCTCCAAATCTAAAGACTACCCAATGATATCATTGAAAGAGTGCCTAATAACTATTGTACAACGGAATGCACCAATGTTCTTACTCAAAGAGTATCTAATAACCCATCATAAAATGGAGTACCTTAAGGTTCTCATTGAAAGAGCGCCTAACGACTATAGTAGCAATGAAAGTTGTATACTAACCGGTATTGCAAATTAGCTTGATTTCCAAACAAAAAGCATGTTGGTAGAGAGATATACTTTCAACCTAAAGAATTCGGAGAGAAGATTAATCCCTAAATGTCTTTTTTTGAGATTCTAGGAATTTGCTCTAAATTGAACAAAAAAACAACATTTTAATAAGTTGTTTCAATTTTATTTGAAATATAACTATACAAATTTAAACTAACATGTTAGAGATCACATAGAAAAAAAAAAGACAATATTATCACTTATGGGTTGAAATATTATAATGTTTGATCATGACGGTATTCAAACTACGATAATGATTTGAAGACTTTCAACCCTCTTTTTACATGTCAAATCAAAAAATTTGATCATCAAAAAAATGTGAAGGTAAAAGGTCTAACATGTATAATTCCAATCAATTTATGGCTTCTCAAAATCTATTCTACAATTTTTTTAAGTGAATTTCTAATGTGATTTGTTCTCCAAAATCTGATGTATTTCAAGTTCATTTCCAAAAGCCTTCAACACTATGGAAAGTCAAGACCGCAATGGACACTCTTGCAAAAAATCTTGAATAGAAAATCATAATCAATCATTCTAGAAAATGAATTTTTCATGCTAGAACTAGACTTCAAAAAGAATTTTTCAAAAATATAAATCATTAAAAATGGCAACTTGGTTAGGTTTTATTTAACTTTGAAGTATTGTTGACACCAAAATTTGGTGCCTCAAGCATTCAGAGATTAATCCATAAACGTTGCCGAGGACGTTTTCTGGCCAATGAATGATAAAAAATCTCTCCCTGTAGGACAAAAGTACAACTATTCGTCCTCCCAATTTTGTGCGAAAAGGGAAGATCATCTATAGTAGTTTGTCTTCCAATTAGTGCTTTTGTATTATTTTAATCCAACAATTCACAAGGTGACAAAACAAATGATTTTCACGGCTATGAGCGCATCATTTAAGGGTTAAGCAATGTTATGAAATTCCCATGCTAGATTTTGAAAAGTCCATGCCGCCCTAAACCAATTACAAGATGACATGTGGCAAATTTTGACCGAAATCCCTTAATTTATGCCGAAACCGAGTCTCGCGCAGGGTAGCGAGATAAAGAAAACACAAGGCGCAGACGGAAAAGCAAAAATCAGACCCTCTTGAGAGGCCCATTGTGTTGTATGAGCTCCATCGCCATCGCGACACGACGACGACTAAACCGTCGATCAAGTGCACTCTCTATACCTCCAGTTGCCAACGCACAATTCAAGCGCTTCCGATTTCCTCCATTGTCGCTGCTCACAGTTTCTCCATCCCCTCTCCTCTCCCGATTTCCACAATTGGGCAGAAAATCCGATTTAAGTTTGGTACCGTGATCATGCAATTGTGATTCTCCATCGGCGCCATGCTGGTGTGCACGCTGAGATAGTTTTGAATTCCGATTTGGTGGAGAGGTGGTGGTTTTAGGTTTTGGGTTTTAGGATTAGGGTTTGGGTTTGTGCAGGCGGATCGAGATGGAGGGAGCATTGGGCAGCACGCGGATGGGCAGCCGCTCGTCCACGCGCCATGGCCCAGCTTCCGTGTTCCAAGGTCGGGTGCGACGATGGAAGAAGTCGTGGGCGCCTGTGGCGCCATCGCTCCCTCCGTCCGCTGCCGCTTGCCGAGTTCTTCTGTACAAGTGGACTCCCGTGACGCTGCCCACCGCCAATGGTGCGTTTTCAATTTTGCTATGTGCAAACCCTTGTCCTTCGAATCGAAACAATACTGAGATGATCGGCGTATGATTGGATGAGTGACCTTGTTGTCTGTATGTCTTAAGGTGTATCCGCCATTTTGAAGCGTTGTTATAATTATTGTAATGGACTGTTTTTAGAATAGTCTTGTTGGCAAATTGAAGACGATTTCAACGCACCAGGGAATGCATTAGTTGGGAACCGTATGCATTGTAAGGGTTCGAAGTTTTATTGGTAGATGACCTAAAATCAATACGTTTCATTGTGCAAGATTTTGTGGTTTAGGGATTAGGCTGGTGTTGCCATGAGGTCCTCTACCTTTAGTCACCAGCGGCTTCTCCTCCATAGTTATTGTGTCGGTATTGATCAACAGGTTGACTTGAACCATCGTCTCTTTCCAGGTACCAAAGAATCCACCCCGGAAGAGCTAGTGCCAGTTAAACCCGTGCGATTTTTGCCTGTAAAGTTCTCTCCCAGACAATGCACTCTTCGTAGAATTTGATCCCTTTAATTTCATGAGCATTAGGTTGGGGACCTGTAATGCTTCTGTTCGGTGTGTAAGCTTGACCGCACTCTAGAGTTTTTGAGCACATACTCTGATGGTTAGCTACGATGTTGCCTTGCCGGCACAGGTTTCAGTATTGCTGCAACAGAGGAAAGAAGAAGCTCAGAAAGCTGCTGAAGAAGCTGAAGCCCTAGCAAGGTTAGAACAAGAGGCAGAGGCTGCCACAAATCCAACTGTGGGAACGGATGGAGCTGAAGTGACAGAAGCTAAGCAGGTTATATTTTCAACTGAAGTAGCCCATATTGTTCGAGCTCAACCCTATTGGATTCTGATTTTGATTTTCTATACTCCATCGTTGAGATTGGTCTACTTCTGAACTAATATTTGCTTGTGTTACCCGGGTAGTGGTTGATTATTTGGATGGTCATGTAGGCGGGTATGTTTTGCCTGTATCGAGAGAAAGTTTCTTGCTTGTATCGGATCAAGACCTTCTTGAAAATAGGTTGCCATTTTGACTGTATGTCATATTCTTAATCCATTTCCAAATTTCTTTTCCCTTGAAGTGCAGGACAAGTTGTAGAGCCTATAAGGGCAATTTCTCATTTCTTGACCAATCACATTCTTGGATGTCTCAGAATTTGGACAAAATGTCTTATTCAGTCATTCTTTTGGGGGGTAAAGTTTGCCAGATTTTGACATTTTGGGGGGTACAGCTACAGGCTTACAGGAAACGTAAGGAAAAAAATGTGAACATGTTGTGATTGTGAGAAAGTGCATTGTATGTCCCAAAATCACGAAAGTTTTATGCAAAATTCGACCAACTTGGTAGCCTCGACCAAATTCTTGGAGCCACTTTAGCGAAAACTACGAAATGTAGAAGGATCATTGACTTGTTCAAACAAATGTATACGTGCCCTAAGTGTACTCAGTGTAGTATTTAATTTCATGGTATTTTTGCAGGACACAAGCATGGGTGATGAGCAATCGGAAGAAACAGAAAGTGCAAAGGTCACCGAATCTGCAGACCAAGGGGATGAGGGTGATGCACAGGCCAATCGAACCGAACCTGTTACATCGTCGCAGGTACAGAGCTTGCTCCATCTTGCTGTATTCTTCATGTTTCTTATCGTAGTTCCTGCCTTCCTTGGTTGTTTATGAGTTATAGTGCTCGCTGTCCGTGCTTTTGAACAGAATGAGAGCACTGCTGCACCTAAAGAAGCGGAGTCTGCTTCCATGGACGTGGACCAATCAAAATGATGGACCATGAAATTGCTTGCACCACAAGCTCATACAGATATCCAACGCATTGTTGAAACGACACATTCTGCAGTCTTTGCCAGGTTCAACGCGAGACACAAAAGCTTCTACTTGTAGAATGTTGTCCTAGTGAATGCAGTGTCTTTTCTACAGGTGATTGGCAAGCCAGAGATGACAGTTTTTCCTATCTCTGTGAGAGAGCTAGTGATGCTGAGCGCGTGCAGATCTGATGGGGTTGGATATATCACTTACAGGTTGTTAGGTGACTGAGACATGTAGATTGACTGAGGTGTACTCCTGTTTTTCTTGATACTGTGAAACGATGCTGTACTGTACATGTTCCAGAGGAAGAATTAGATGAAGGACTGGACTCGTCATTGGCTTTTGGGTTTTCAGTCCATTTGAAAATGTCATAGATTAATGTGACGGATGACATTCAAGTCTGTTCCGATTTCTCCGTGAAGGAGCTAACTCGGACAGGTGACTCTGGGAAGTCTGGAACTCTGTTGAATACCAGTTCTGTTCTTGTTTTCTAGTCTCAGGTCAGAGAGGTCTTCAACATTTTGCAGACAATGTATTTTCTGCTGACTCTGCGAAATTCAATGATACCATGGTCAGAAATTGAAATAAAACTGATGTTAATGAGAACTGAATCATGCTGCTGGTGTCTTCTCTTTTGAAGAGAGGATCATTTGAAAACCTCAATGGTGCAGAATTTTGATCTTATTACAGTCTTTAGCAATTGGGAGATCTTGATGAACTTCTCCTCGGTCTTTAGGTGGCAACAAAAATCTCAAGGAATTTGGCTTTCATTGTTTTGAGCATGGACCTTTTGTGAGTGGCTAGTCATTGTTATTGTGAGCATGGACCTTTTGTGAGTGGCTAATCATTGTTATTGTGAGCATGGACCTTAGTGATGTATGGAGTACATCTTATGAGTGAGGGTGCAAAACTTTTGGCACCTCCAAATTATATCATCACAAATTGTAATTAGTACGAAATAGAGATTTCAGCTTCTACTAATCTAATATAGAGTGACTAGTAAATTAGTGTATGAGACTTTTCATTGTGATGGTAAATAAATTTCTTAGGTGGGAAGTGTATGTGGTCCTAATCCACGACGACTTCCAAACAATGGACTCTTATCATGATTATAGTCAATTTTGACCCAAATGACACTAGGTAATAGAAGGTAAATCACTCAAACAACCATCCTCTATCTCCTATGTAGACAGGGCGTGATGATTTGTGACACACATCCCGAGGCGAGAAAAATCTTGCGCCGTTGTTTTTAAAAAAAAAAATGCTTATCTTCAAAATTGTCGTTGATTTCTCAAAAATTCACAAGCCGTTGATCTTGTGAGATTTAGCCTGAGTCGTTCAAATACAAATATGAATACGAATATGAAAATAAATACGAGATACAGATATCATATTGTATACAAATATATAATGAATACAAAATGTGGATATGGGTACGAGTATGACATTGGATATAAATATGAATATGAATACATGCATGGGATACAGATATGGGTACGGATATTGGATATATGTTTGTCCCATATTGTTTGTCAAGTATGTTGGTTTCTGAAATTACAAGACAGGGGTGGGGGTGAGAGGGTCAAGGGTAATGAAAAATTTTAAATTTTAAAATTTAAATTTTTCTTAAAGGATCAGAAGGGATATGAAAAATTGCAAATTGATTGAATTGCAAATTGGGAAGTTGTACGCATAGTTGTCCCTCTCTGTTCATTGTATTGAACAAATTCTATCGAATTCTGTAAAATTTTGTGGAAGGTCTCTGCAATGAGGGGTTTGGGGGCCGTTTGTAATTTTGTTTGAAGCTTTGCAACGATTGATTCATGCAAGTGAAGAGAGTTGATTCAAGCGAGTGATTTTAGGGTTTGTTAGTATGAAACATCATGAGACTTAGGAGTGGAATTTAGAGTATCAGTGTGTATTCCCAAACCAAAAAAAATAGTGAGTACATTTTTAGAAATATTAAAAGAAATTCATGGGTTGTGGAAAAGAAAGGTGGTTATGCAAAAGATTTAAAGAAATGCTATATCACTACTATTGCAAGTGCATACAAAGCAAAAGTACTAGAATTTTAAATGAAAGGCACAATAGTTTCTACTGTGAAGTTTAGTCATACATATATGCATCAACAACTCTAACTCGACCCTACTACCTTGGCATTACTTGCAGCTTGCAATTGTAAGTTCTTCATAACTTTCAAGCAATTTACTTGAATTTACTTGTAAATTCTGATTGTGATTATATGAATCTTGATTTTGCCATTGGAAGTATTTAGAACTCATTCTGAACTTCACATGAGATTAATATCCAACACTACACGAGGATTGGATTGACATGCTTGGTATTATGGAACCAATATGTGCTATCCACATTGAAATTGGAGAAACTACTAGAGGTGATCGTAGTTACAAAGACCTACAGGATGATTTAATCTTCTTTTACAATGTAGCATACTATCATGTCCAGGGGGGATATAGTTGTGTGGAAGTCATATTATTTCTAGATTTCAATGATTTGGAATGCCTATTACTAGACTTAGCTACCAACGAAACATTTAGAATTTGTCTTTGAAAGAATTTTCAAGTATCGATGAAACCAAATACTAGGAAGAAAGCAACACACCTCAATTGGATTAATTTACGCCCGTAGGAGTCATGGTCAATTTATTTGCATATGTTCCTTGCATACACAAAACATGCACATTTTTTTTTTTTAAAGAAATGTTACAGGAACTACTTGACTTTCTAATGGACCAATGTTGGAATGAAAAAGGAACATAGGAAGTTGATCAAATCAAATGCTGAATTGATTTAGAGACATTATAATTTATGTATTATGTTAGCAATAAGACCCACTATACCAACTTCCAATGTAACAAATGGAGAATCATTGAAGGAAAGTGGCAAGAAATCAATCAAAGTTAAGTTGTCTAAGTTGTATTGCTCGATTGTGAGATGGGGGATTGGAAACAACAAATTGAAGTAGGATATAGTTGGAATTTGGATTCCATTTGGAGTAAGACTCTAATGATAATACCTAGCTTAGAAGACTTCACTATGTTTATAGTGCAAGACGGGCATCCACTTGAAAAGGTATCACTTATAATCATCATTTTTTTGTTCACTTTAAGAAGCTTGTATTTAGTTATAAGAAATATGCTCATTTGCAAAAAAAGATATTTTTTGATGCACTTAAAAGGCCATATTTGTTATATTGAGACTTTTTGCAAATTTTGAGACAGAATGCTAGTTATTGAAAAATTCATTTAAAAAAATAGTAATTGAAACCAAAAATAAATAATGCTAAAATAATGATTCTATAATAAAATTCTAAAAGTTGGTGTTGTTACCTATTTCTAAAAAAATACTAAAAAAGAGATAAAGCGAGTCGAGGATAAAAATGAGATTACAAGAAGTCTCAATATAACGAATATAACCTTTTAATTCCTAAAGTTCCTTGATTGTGTTTTCACTAGTAATGCTCTTAAACTCCCATTTCTAGTACAAGTACCAAATTTTAGAAAAAAAAAATCTTATTGGACACATGTGACCATAGGATCTTGTAGTATGCTGGTTTAAAAAGATGTGGAAAAGAATTCTGAAATTTCCACCGTGTAGACTGCAAGATATTAGCGTTTGAAGTGACATAAATCTTTTAAGGGGGCTAGTGGAAAACTGGGCAGCTGTACTTCACAAGGTCACATTTGTATAAACAAATGTACATGTTGTTGGTGCTTCTTTGGATTCATTCTTAAAGGCAAGCTAGCTATATGCTTAAAAAATTTGAGATCATTTTAAAATTATACAGCATATAGAAAAATTTAATTAGTAGAAAGAAATAGAGAATGATTCAAAATACTAAATTGTTAAGAGTTTTGTTATGAAATTAAAAAAATTCCAATCCCAATGGTTGTAACATTTAGATTAATAATCTACACCCTATGATTTTATTTTTTCAAAAATTATTGAAAATTGAATTAAATAAAGGAATTCAAAGTTATTTTAGACTTTAGAGTAGAGATTCCATAAGTACTTGCAAACAAATTCCTGCATAAATTTCATCTCGTTAATAAAAATGGAATGATTCAAAGCTTTCCACATATATGTAAATCTAAAAAAATAAATTCAAACTTTTGTTTCTAAAAAAGAAAGAATTAAAAAAATTTGCCTGGATGCTTGAGTTGAGAAGTAAACAACATATCATACAGTAACTTTTTAACATGTACTCAAAAGTTAAGAAAAACCTTGTCTACATGTTGTGTAAAAATTTCAAAGAAAAGAAAGAAAAACTCCATTTGTAGTGAGCTGCCTAAAATCACTATGTTGTCCAAAAAGCACAACTTGGTCCTATAGGGGTTAATTACAAGGTTTTGTTGCCTATAATTGGTCTTCGAACTCATTGTTTAGTATTATTTTTTTCATTTTTAAAGATGTTTCTAAATCACTACACGAAACTAATTTTTTATAGTTTAGGTGAATAGAAAGAACGAATAGTTGGAGATGTATTACCTCCTCATTGACTTTAATTATTATAGATCCCATGAACACTGATAGTGATATGCAACCATTGTAAAGCCTTGAGAAACAAATGCACTAAAGTACAAATTTTTGATCCGAAAGCTTGACTAAACCTAGCAATTGAAGTGCTATGCATACCTCTCTTATTCATATGCTGTTAGTATTGATCAAGGATCAATCTTTCTTGTAGAATGCTTCAATATTACGTGCCTCAAATGAGATTAAGGATGATGTTTCATTTAAAGGTGAAGTTTATAAATTGCTATTTCTTTCCAATTTTACTCTAGGTGCAAATGTTTACTGAGCTCTCACGTTTGTAAAGCATTGTTTAAAAGTAATTTTATGGTTTCTATTTTTAGATGCATTGAGCCAAATGTTTAAACTTGGTATTAGTTATATGTCAATAAAAATTCTATAGAGAAAAAAATGCCAAAAGGATGCATTTTGTCCCCTTTGTTAGGAGATATCAATTTATATATTTGTTTGGCTACTCAACTAAAAAAATTAAGTCATGGAAATGCAATGGGAATGCTTTCCATGAAAAAATAAGAAAAATCTCAAAACTAAACTTTCCTTTTGCAGTTAGTATATTTAGGATCTTCTAGCACATTCACATACTCTTGATATCTCCTCTGTGGAAATTTTGCATTCATGAGTTGTCTTTAATTTCTCATTGAATTCTATGAAATAGTTGTTTTGGAATTGCTGAAAGAGCATGCCTAAATTAATTGCCTGTTGGTAAGCCTTTTAGAACTTTTAAATTTACATCAAGTTCTAATTACAAAATAATATATTTGATTGCAACCACAACTAGTTCAATTTTCCTTTGTATCTTCCATACCATGAAAACAATTGCAACTTAAATCAACAATTTGTCTACAAATTAGAGGCTGCTTCATAGGAATTGTTTGTAGTCTACGGATACCACAAAAAAACGGCCAAAATTGTGATTGCAAAACATGACTGCGCTAATTTTTGCGACTGCAACGCCACTTCACCTCCCTAATTGCACCAGCGGAAGAGGATCCAAAGTGTTGCAGTCATTCTACAGTCGTTGTAGTGACTGCGGGATGAACGGAAAACGCACTGTGTACTTCATCCACATCGTTCCGTTCAGAGGGGCGACAATGCAGTGAAGTGGCAAATTGGAACGCAACTGCAGCAGGCAAAGTCATTGTTCAGTTGTGCGGTTCCTGATTTTGCGATTGCAACGTGACTAAGAAGTGACTTCAAAATGACTGCAGCGCCATGGAGTCACAAAGTTGGCGTTTTCTTTTACATATGGATAAAGAAAAAAATGGGGCCTCTTGGTACAAGAAAGATAGGATGAGCATAGTTTCCGGTATGTCACTACAGTATGACTGCATTATGACTGCATTATGACTGGCGCTATATTTTAGTACTAAATAAGAAGAGAGGCAGTTCATGCAAGTCGGAAAATTGGAATATCGGGGTTTAGAAATGTCTGAATGAATGCAA
This sequence comes from Antitrichia curtipendula, assembly GCA_951230915.1. NCBI lineage: Eukaryota > Viridiplantae > Streptophyta > Bryopsida > Hypnales > Leucodontaceae > Antitrichia > Antitrichia curtipendula. The sequence goes on along the minus strand of OX579634.1, from coordinate 54,343,644 downwards.
GTCACCTAAGATATAGTACTAGTGTACCGTAAATGAATTAATTTTAGGAGAGCAAGGTCTGCGAGCCTTATTACTCCTATTTCAGAGATTGAAGATTAGTTGAAGAATGAAATAATTGCATTCATTCTTGAGGGTTGTCGTGTGGTGGACACATGCTGTATGGACTCATTTTGAGAAAATCGTAATAGGAATAGTGTTACCAATGTTTCATGCGCTTCCACATCTGCTGTTAGCTTCAGGGTTTGCATTAAAGCACAAGCTGTACGGAAATGTTTAAAGTTGTTGAGGCCAGAACTTGTCCATGTTTCATGACACCGTGAATGAAAAGAAGTGAACATGACCCTCTGATTACCTAGTAAATGGAAAGACATTCAAGATGGTAGGGGAGAAGACAGTCAGGTTGCAATTGCAAGCGACGTGACTTCACTATGACTGTAGTATGACTTTTGTCTGTCATGTAACTACATTATGACTGCGGCGAGTCTGTCACGTAAGTAGACAGTGACTGGTACATGACTTCACTTCGAAAAGTGATTCGGGTTGTACTACTACAATTCCAACATCCTCCAACTTGGAGACCTGCCTCATTGCTGCATGCATTTGCAGTTTAGGAAAAATGCTTCTATTGACACAAACACTAGGGCAACATGACAGGCCATATTTAGACAAGAAGTGTGTACCTAGTATGTCTCTTGCGCAAGTAAGTTCTCTTCCACAGATAATTCAATGGCTCCAATTAGATTGGCGGTGGAGCTTCTACTTGACAGTTGTTGGGGAACAATGAGCCCTACAGCCTCCCCAGTAGTGGTGATGAAGGCATCTGTGCGGTCAACAACTTCACGCTTGGAACAGGCTTCTTTACGTAAGACCAATTTCCATCCAGGTTTGTCAGTTGCATCATTCCTAGTATAAGTAGGGTTACTTTGTGTATCTTGCGGCTTCACCCCACTACTTTTTTGTGCTAACAAGGTTATTTTTTACAAACAATTCAATTACACCCACTAAATTTATTGATTCCACCCAAATTGACAATGTTTGAGAAACAATCAACCCTATAGGCTCTAGAGTGGATGGATTTGCACATTTGTTGAACCTTAATTCCCTGTGCATATATACAATTCCATTGTTAAGCCTACCCCTAAGAACTACATTGCAAAAAAACTGGAACAACATTACTAACAGTGACAGTGACCTTCTACGATTCTAATTCACTAGGGGTCACCTATGACTTCTATGTGACTGCACCTAGTTAAGTGGAAGTCGTGTTACAATACTGCAGTCAGATAACAACATGGAAATGACTACATTATATCTTCTACAGTACTAGAATCAAAAAAATGTTAAGAAAATAGCCTCTCCAATCTTCTTCTCAAATTTGTCCACAACTTTTGATTTGAGGTTCAAAATCCAAAACAAATTTTTGGAGATAAAAGTAAAATTCATTTTTCAACTTTTATTAGTTCAAAGTTTTTTGAAAACAATTAATCTACTATTCCTAAATGAGATCTAAAATATTACTAATAACACAATTTCTGTGTTTTACATGTCCCACATGGTTTGTCTTGCCTCCTATCACTCCACTTGTATAAAAGGTTTGTCATTTCAACTCTTCATATTCACACACTAAGTGGCTTTGAGAGTCATGTGGCATATTTGCCAAATATTTTGTATATGATATATTTTATATTAAGCATGGTATATGATGTATTGTATATGATATATGATGTATTGTATATGGTATATATTGTATTTTATATGGTGGATGATGTATTTTTGCAATATTTAAAATGTATTCATATGTGACTATAGAATGACTACTAACCATGCAATTGTCAATACATTTTTTTTTGCACACATCGCCGCAGTTCCCAAATCCTAAATTCTAAATCCTAAATCCATCACTTAAAAATAATGCCCATGTAAAAGTCATGTCAGATTATAGAAGGGTTAAATCCAATTGTACAATGATTGCCGTGCCACGGAGTTGCTATGCCCACGTCAGATTTAGAAGGGGTTGGACGTCACTTTAAAATGACTTTTTCGTGACTGCAGAAGGAAGTCCACATCAGATTAAAAAGGGGTCAGATGCAACTCTAAAATGACTTCACCGTGACTGCGCTTCCATTGTCCACGTCAGATTTATCAAGGGTCAAGTCGTTGTCCACCTAGTCCAAAAAAGCCCTCCCTTTCCACATGGCAGCTCAAAACCATCTTTCCAAGGCTGTCTTTCTTTATCGAGCCTCATCTCATCCTAAGTCTCATCCGTTCCCTCTTCGTTAGGTAATAATATATCTGTAGTCATTCTTGTAAATGACTTGTCTGAAATGACTGCAGCGCCACGGAGTCATTCTTTCGTTTTGCGACTACAACGCGACTGTTTTGCAGTCATTTGCACAGTCACGTTTTTCTCTATTTTTTAGTAGTGGGAGCACTCCAATTTCTTCTCACTACATTCTCTACAATCGAATTAGAATCAATAAAAATCCCCTTGGAGTCAGGGTTGACGAATTGGAACATCCGAAGGCAAATCACGTCCAAAATCCGGACGTCCTGACGTCCGGACGCAGTGTCCGCGGACGTGGTGGTCACCATTCGATGGACGGCGACCACCGGACAGGCGGACGGTTTGGTTGGGCGATTTTGCGGATGGTGCGGACGAGCGGACAGTGCAGACGGTTCGATCGAGTAACTTTTCGGACAGGCGGACAGTGCGGACAGTTCGATCGGGCGGATTTGCGAACGGGCGGACGGTGCGGACAGTTCGGGCGGGCGGATTTGCAGATGGGCGAACGGTGCGATCGGGGCGGACAAGCGGTTAGCCGTCCGACCGTCCGACGACTAAAATATGGCTCATAATATACCATTAGAAAGGTATTATCAAGAGCTTTCCAATGGTATCTTATGCGTCCAATTTGGACAAAAACTCCGATGGTGAGATCCTTCCAAAGATTAGGGTCGGAAGCTTGGTCGGACTTCGGACTATTGAGCGGACAAGCGGTCGCGCGGACAGGCCATCAGACTCCGTAGTGTCGAGCGGACAGGCCGTCTGACGACTAAATATGGCTCATAATATATCATTTGAAAGTTATCACGGAGAGCTTTCCAATGGTATACTGTACGTCCAATTTGAACAAAAACTCCAACGGTGAGATCCTTCTAAAGATTGGAGTTGGAAGCATGGTCGAACGGGAGGTCGGACGGGCAATCAGTCGTGCGAACATCTGACCGTCCGACGACTAAAATATAGCTCATAATGTACCATTGGAAAGCTCTTATTAAAAGCTTTCCAAAGATATATTATGTGTTTAATTTGAGGTTGGACGCGAGATCGGACAGCCCGTCCGCACGGACGGGCCGTCGGACTTTGGACTGTCGAGCGGGCAAGCCGTCCGACGATTAAATATGGCTCATAATATACCATTGGAAAGGTATTGTGGAGAGCTTTCCAATGGTATACTATGCGTCCAATTTGGACAAATAATCAAACAGTGAGATCCTTCTAAAGATTGGGGTCGGAAGGATGGTCGAACGCGAGGTCGGACGGGCAATTAGTCGTCTGACTGTGTGACCGTCCGACAACTAAATTATAGCTCATAATATACCATTGGAAAGCTCTTACTGAGAGCTTATCAAAAGTATATTATGTGCCCAATTTGAGGTCGAACGAGAGATCGGATGACCCATCCGCGCGGACAGGCCGTCGGACTCCAGATAGTCAAGCGAACAAGCCGTCCGCACAAACAGGCCGTTGGACTCCGGACTGTCGAGCGGACAGCGTGTCCGCATGGATGGGTCGTTGCAATCCAGACTGTCGAGCGGACAAACCGTGTGACGACTAAATATGCCTCATAATATATCATTGATAAGGTATTCTGGAGAGCTTTCCAATGGTATATTATGCGTCCATTTTGGACAAAATCTCCAACGGTGAGATCCTTCTAAAAATTGGGGTCGGAAGGATGGTCGGACGCGAGGTCGGACGGGCGATCAGTCGTCCGACCGTGTGACCGTCCGACCACTAAAATATAGCCCATAATATACCATTGGAAAGCACTTATTGAAAGCTTTCCAAAGGTATATTATGTACCCAATTTGAGATCGAACGAGAGATCGGACGACCCGTCCGCGCGGACAGGCCGTCAAACTCCAGATAGTCAAGCGGACAGGCCGTCCGCGCAGACGGGCCGTTGGATTCCGCATTGTCAAGCGGACAGGCTGTCCGACCGTCTGAATGTCCGATGACTAAAATATGGCTCATAATGTACCATTGGAAAGGTATTCTCGAAAGCTTTCCAATGGTATATCATGCGTCCAATTTGGACAGAAACTCCGACGGTGAGACCCTTCCAAAGATTGAGGTCAATCCAATTGTCCATCCATCTAATCGACCGTCCAACTGCCCGTCTAATCATTTGACCGTCCGACGACTTAAATATCCCTTATAATATATCATTGGAAAGGTATTGTCAAAAGCTTTTCAATGGTATATCATGCATCCAATTTGGACAAAAAATCTGACGGTGGGATCCCTCCAAGGATTAGGTGCTAATTATTAGTGTAATTCTTGTAATCTTGTAATCTTTTTTTGTACTTAAAAAGATCAAGTTCGTCAAGATTTAGTTAGATGGGTGGCTTGCTTGCAATTGGATTATCAGAACCTTTGTATGCTTGATTTAAATTATATATTACCAAGACTCTAATCATATTTTCTTCCCACCTCTCAATTAAATCAATATTAAAATCGTTAATGTAATTAATATTGTAATCTCCAAGATTAAAAAGTGTTTTAACTTTCTAATTATAAAATCATTTGTACATGCATTATTTCTTATTGCTACCACATTGCTTTGGCTTTAAGATTGTGGCATATATTGATAATTCTATTTATGTTAAGATTTTTGGTCCTATTAGTTGATATTGACAATAGTATTTAAATTTTTTTGTGAAGTTAAGAAAAACTATTTCTTAAGATGAAATCTACTTGTAATCATTAAAGTATGACATACTTACTCCAACCATTAATTTCAAGGTATCCATTCTACAAAATAACATTGTTTAAGATTTTAGAATATAACATTGCCTTAAATGTCAAATTTAGGTGTGACGACATTAATATATGTTAAAACGTGTGTCGTAAAATTTTGAAAAAATTCACAATGTATGTAAAATGAGTTGCAATGAGTTACAATACATTGCCCAAGGTAGAATAAATCACTTATTGTGGTAGGCAGTATATGGCCAAGATACCCACCCTTGATACTTAAATGTCCCATATCCAAGAAAGTCATAATTTAGTTTTGTATACCTTAAAAAAACTAGCAATATAAATTATATATTCTATCTAGAAATTTGAATAGACTAATAAAATTCACCTTCGTAATTAAAAAATGATGAACTCAATCTTTTTTAGTGAAGATAATAACTCGAAGAATGCTGAAAATTAGAGGAATTATACTAATGATTATCAACTAATCCTTGGAGGGATTCCACCGTCGAAATTGTGTCCAAATTAGACGCATGACATTCCATTAAAAAGCTCTCGACAATACCTTTCCAATGATATATTATAAGGCATATTTAAGTCCTCGGACGGTCAAATGATTGGTCGGTTAGATGGGCGGACGACTTGGTTGACCTCAATCTTTGTAAGGACCTCACCGTCGAAGTTTTTGTCCAAATTAGACGCAGAATATACCACAGGAAAGCTCTTGACAATACCTTTTCAATGGCATATTATGAGCCATATTTTAGTCGTCAGATGGTCGGACGGCTGACCGCCCCGTCCACCTCAGCCCACCTATCCGACCACCCGTCTGACTTCCCATCCGACCTCATGTCCACCCACCCAGCTGTCCTCCTCTACTAAAAACATTGGATTCTCAAAAGCACAAATTTGCTTTCAAAGACTGCTATTCAATGCTGTAAGCATATACTATACATTAATGTATGCAAAGAATGATAATTGAAGTTATTCTTCTACGAATGTAAACCTATAATCTAAATGCTATACCTTAAATCTTATACCCTAAAACCTATACCCTAAACCCTAAACTTTGAACCTTACATTATTTACCAAAAACATTGGTGCAATGAGCGAAATATATTTGGCCTTCAATTCCCTTTAAATATCATTATCAAAATATAGCACATATGAACCTCACGGATTTATGCATTTATATTTCCAATGTGTTCTCTGTTTTCTTCATCAATTATTATGTACCAATGTACAAAGTAGAACATGTAATTATAACCTAAAGTATTTCTTTAAGTTTTGTTGTAGAATGCATTCATAGTTTGAAACACCAAAATAAATAATCTAAATACAGTACAATTAGTTATACTATTTTATTATTCTATTAGTGGATGCTATTAAAAATGCTTTAAGTACTTTAATGTAATTTAATGTAGTTTAATGTAGCTCAAAATTAAGTATTGCATTCATACAACCAAAATATAATTGAAGTTATTTTCCTACATCATAAATTGTAAACCGTCAACAATATATCTCATACCTGAAATATTGGTGCTTTGATAGTAAAGAAGGTGATTGACCTTTAAATATGATAACCCCTTATGTATGACAATTATGGACCTCATTTATGTACATATTTATTATGTACTTCTACATCAAAAATAATATCATCAATTCATCTTGTTGTAATATGCAAATGTAAAACATGCAATTTTGATTTGAAGGGTTACTTTAAATTTGGGCTTAGGATGCATATCAAATTCAAAGGATCAATATTATTAAACTACAATTGTACAATCAATTTTATACTTCTATTAGATGGTCCTATATTGGTGAAATGGAGAATCACCCATCTCCACATGATCTCGTGAATTTTTTCAAGACCAAACATGTACATTATATAATATTGATTGATTTTTCAAAACAATTGCATTCTTGTGCTTCAAAGGAGAATATGGATTTCATTGGAGTAAATTAGTCGATTATAATTGAACAAAGAAAAGTGCTTGAATGCTTGTAATCTAAGTAATGATGGCATTGAATATCGTTCATATAAATAATTAATATTTGTATTTTGGAATATGGTGTCAGACAGAATTTTATGAGTCTATTCAAAGGTCTACGTAAAATGTTGGATTTATAATGTGGATTTTTGTAAAGACGGAGGGATTCTTGGTCCAAAATTAATTTATGATTTTCTTTATTTTAGATCATGTTGCAAATCAAGGGTGGGTATCTTGGCCATATACTGCCTACCACAATAAGTGATTTATTCTACCTTGGGCAATGTATTGTAACTCATTGCAACTCATTTTACATACATTGTGGATTTTTTCAAAATTTTACGACACACGTTTTAACATATATTAACGTTGTC